>LQNS02278160.1:11125734-11145682 GCA_001587735.2 Parhyale hawaiensis
TCTAGTGCCGCTAGCCCCCTAAAAATTTAGGACGTAATGCCCCCATACCTGAAGACACTTTTTGAGCAAAAAACAGAAAATTTATAATTTTGACCATTTTCGCCTAAACGATCCCCTTGAAGTTAGCGCACGTGTAGTGAATGAGCACCTTAAGCCCAATCTCTCGGTTCTGCCGCAAAAAAGTCGGCAATGCCAAGCAGGTTGAATAGAGACATTAAACTTCTTTGGGTAGAACAAGCTGTAAGCTCCGTCCACAAATATCAGGAAAATTTGATCCGCTTTAACTCATGCCTAGAAATTGGGCTTGAGTTGGAGCGTGAGCGCACCCACGCACTACGCAAATTGGCATGAGTTGGGGTTTGCGTACTGAGTTTCAGTTGGCGGCTTGTATAGTGTGTGGGGCCCTCTGAGGAAACGGACATGCTTCATCCTTTGGCCTCGCGCGTTCACGGCACACACCGCGTCCATCAGCCTGATCGAACGCTTTGAGATGAAAGACCCGTGAACTCACCCCGTGTGTATTTGATTACATTTCACGTATTTAGTACTCCAATTTTGAGAAAAATGAATTAGTATAAAGGTTTTAATTACCGAACGAAGTGAGATCATTGATAGTGTTTTTTTTTTAAATAAGTCATGAAAGTATGTATTTGTAAATATCTTACCATCCAATCGAAAAAGTTTACAATACTCAAAATTTCACCATGTCTACAAAGTCTACAAAGTCCACAATGTCCACCAAGTGCTCAAAAGCAACCAAGTTCACAAAAGCCCGTGACCAGACTTTCACTAATAACCCGAGAAATCCCGGGTTCGTATCCTGGATACGGTTTGACAAAAAAACAGTTGGGTACTTTGAATTTTTTTTCTTCGTTGTTACATAGGAGAAAAGTGAGGTTTCAGACAGACGGAAAAACGGACAGACAGCTCTCCTGTTATAGCATAGATTTGTCGGTCTACCCAAAAAAGTGATTGAAGGAGTTGAGCAGTCTGCATAGTTTTTTGTAGGAAGTTTAGTTGGTTGACCTAGACGAGGCCCATGCCAAAAACTAGGCCTAGCAGGCCATAAAATGTGACGGCGTTGGTGTTCCTCAACCGCAGCAAATCGTCTCACGCCATGAGGTATCTCATTTTCCCATGTTATAAAAATCTGCACGGGGCGGTCAGCGGGGAGCTAGCCTTATTGAACACAGGATTCATACGAGAAATTATAATTAGCCGGCAATCAAAAATGACTTCACTGAATTTGCCCCTATTGTGGGTGATAGTCTTACGACACGAGGCGTTCTAGTTAAATACTATTAACGCATTTACTGCCCATCACTACCTATAGCCCTTCTCTGCCTCATGGGGGGCAAAATGCGAAAAAAGTTTTTTTAAAAGACATTTAAATAATTATATTGCAAAAGTATGTACCATGCACTCTATACAGCCAGTGCGGACATGCTTCATGGGAGAAAGAGAAAGGGTCATAGAGAACGTCGGTAAAATCTAGGAATTCAAGCACGAGGGTGTTCCCATCTTCTAAATACGCGGTCGAGTAGCAGAAGGAAAACTTACTAGGGCACTACTACTCGTAATTTTCATACATACTTCACCGCAACATTATCTCCACTTTTTTGCCGGAAGGGCTCAAGTTTTATTGATCCATATATTGGCCAGGGTGTCATTTTCGACAGTAAAACGAGGCGCAAATATCAGTAAGAGTCTGGAAAGGAAATGAGAAGAAGACATGAATGAAACATTCACGTGGCAGCTCCTTTCCGTGGCCCCCTCGCAATAAAATGAACCTAGCTAAGTTTACAAACTAAGATCACCATCCGCAAGAACTGCGATTAGTCGCCACAACCCATACTAAAATCACTGGTGTTCACCCTTGGGGCAGCGTGGCTCAAATTTAAGGCGAGAATTGGATCAGCCAGAACCATAAATCATGAGCACGAATAGGATGAAAATATCACAATTATAAGTGTGTAAATAGTGGTAGTGAAATGGGCTCGAAATACAGCTGTCCCACAATCTTAATTCAGGTAATGTACCCTATGGGTTGCCCTCGGGCCTGAGGGGATTTCCTATGGCATCGGAGGGGTCAAATTGATTACCAAACTATATACTAACAGCCAATCCTCTGGATCCTGAGGGGACATGAAAGGTGAATGACAGAGACAGTATGTATAACATATAAAATTTTTTTAGCACAAAACTGACACATTTTATATAAGAAATTTTATTGGTCAATTAGACTTTAAATAAAGAAGTCCTTCAAATATATGCTGGTGGTCCATAAATTAAGTTAACTTGCTAACATTCTTTGCCATGTGATCACAAGCAGCCCAAGCATTGTTCTCAAACGAGAAACCAGCCCTGAATCCCTAGAATAAAAGTAAAAACAACAAAAAACTGCTCATCTCGTGTCGTATTTTTGTAGTTATTTTGCTAAGCTAAAAGCGTCCGCCTCTGAGCGAAACATCAAATTATAGTGTGCGCCCAAATTGTTCATTGCCAATGAAAATTCCAGGTTTAAATTCGACCAAAACGATTGATGAATATCCAAATACTGAAATGCATCCCTATCCAGAAACATAAGAATCTAAATCTTAAGGTAAGTTACGAACACCTAGGGTAATCAAGTACGAAAACAAGAAGTGCACTATATAGGTCAACACTACCACGCGTGCATGAGGAACATATTAGCCATGGGAGGCACTAAGTCTTTTAAATTAAACTCACGTCATAGAATGCTCCATCTGGCTTGATGACCTGACTGCATAGAAAATAAATAGGTTGAAAGCTCTCCATAGCGGGAAAGATGCTCTAAATAACGTGGCTGCCTGGTTTCAACTGGTGCTCCGACGATTAAGATGTTCCATATGACCCGGAAACTTTTGATTATAGGGATGTTCAATATACTTTTGGCGCCCTTTATTTTGAGGGTGCTATATCTGGCGTACTCCCGATTATTTTCATATAGTTCCGAACAACATGGAAAGTCCCGATGATATCACACCATATCTGATCCGAGTAATTTAAAAATAACGCCCGTCTACCAATGAAAACGTTCCATCTGACCAGCTTACTTCTCATTTTCGAGAGATGACTAATAGCGCTGGTTCTCCCATTCAGAACGGTGCTTATGGCGAAATTGGTCCTTTGGTATACGAATGCTGAAGAGGATTCAGCTCTGTAGCTCCTGAATTCTAATCATGGCGACGTATTTTGGCCAACAAGATCCTTCTGAGCTGCTACAGCGTCAGCGTTAATTGGAAGATTTCGGTACAAGTCCTCATTATAATTATCTATGACTTCAACCAAATCCTGTCTAGATGAATCCAATGCTGAAATAGCACCCTGCAGGGCTCTGATGTTACTGTCCAGAGCATCGTGCATGGGGTAATTTTTCTTGTTTGCTAATACAGCTGCAATGCTTTCCACGATTTTTTTGGTACACTCATAAAGGCCTTCACGGCTAACTTCTAAATTATTTTGGATTATATCCTTGATATTGCTGAAGTTTACCTCAGGATTATCTGATTTCTTGAGAGTATCGTTCGCTCTGTGCACGTAATCAGTGAGGTTGCTCGCCACGTCGTGCAGGGCAGCACGAATGCCGACTTTACATAGCCCGTCAATATTCACCCTCTTAGAGTTCGCTTTTATGTTTAGTTTAACGTAACGACGAATGACGAGAAGAAGATTTAAAGCGTGCGTCGCTGTCATTGCGAAGTAGGCCAAGACAGAAGCCAGGATTATAGTGGGAATTGTACAGTAACTAAACTCCCCAGGCGAGTAATTAAATAATTGTTCCTGTTTTCCTTTCTGTTCTTTGGCAAGCGAGAGCAAATTATTTAGTTCCTGTTTTAGAAGAAAAGAGTTATTCTCAACAGTTTCGCAAAGGCCGGGCAAAACTGTCTCTGTAAGTTGTGCGGATTCGGCTTTCATAATAATATCACGTTTGCTTACCTCTGCTAAAGATTCCCTATAGAACTCCACCGCAGCCCTACTGGACAGGACGTCCTCAATATATCGGATGCGAGGTTCCACTAACCTATGAAATACATCTATAAAATCATATGAATCGTAAACTGATATCTTATCCCAGGTACAAGGTTGTCCGAGAAATTTTCTATACTCCGATGTACGCATTTGGTTCAGTTCTCGATTTGCTTCCATCGCAGATGCTGCAGTCAGCGAACAGAGAGGATTGCTGTCTTGATGGCTTCACTTAGCTGCTGAAGAGTTAGGTCCCAAATGTTTAGTTGTGATCAGATTCGGATAGAGTTGTTATAGAACATAATATAATGCAACAAGACTAATGTTTCACTCCAGTAATCGGCACGCACTCCGCTGGACGTTGTGTTCTCGATATCCCTCGAGTTTCCTGGGCTTTTTACGGTAATCACCAAAAGTAAATGTCAAAGATACTTGGTAGAGATTTGGAACTGCTACAGATGCGTCTCAACTTGGTATTTCTATCACAATTGAGTGTGTTAGTGAATATAATTTGCCTCTAATTTCACACCTACACTTTAATCATGAAAACACCAAGTTCCACCACAGTCTGAGCTGAAAGGAAACATAATGTGTTACATAATCATGCGCATTGAGGCAAGTCATAGAACAAGGATTTCTGCTCCAAAACAAAATCATAATGGAGTGACCAATATAAAGTGGGCCAGCGTTGAATAATAGCTAGTGCATGCTCCACTGTATGCTCGTGTGGGTACAGTTCTTTCAAATATTCATGAAACAATTATTATGAAGAGATCAATAGAACTGAGCCTCCCCCAACGAAATTGGTAGCGGAACTATGATTTCCATTTTGTAATCACCAAAATATGGCTTTTGAGCCTCAATCTAAACAATAGAAACAGTTTTTGTTATTTTTCTTGAGCTCCGTTCCGAACTTTTTCAGTTATGTTATGATAAACACTAAGACAAACATTAGTCAAACACACAAAGAGGACTACCGATCATCACCAAAATTTGGTCACTTATGCCTTTCAACATTTCTCAAATTTCCTACTTCATCAAATTATTTTGAGTTATGTTACTGACAAAAAGGAACAGACAAATACGAGGACAAACAGATGAACAGAGATATCTGATAATATGATGTAACATTTTCAAAAAATTTTACAAAATTTGTAAGAACTGTCCATTACATTCTCAGTTATTCCCTGGACAATAGAGGCAGACAAACAAACGGTTCAACTAAGAGACGTAATAGACGAAAACTGAACTTTTTTGGAGGAGGAGTAAGCTGGAGAGTAAACTTGAAGAGGAGACTCCTGCTAAAAGTGAAGACAGTACAAAAAGAATAAAAATAGTAAGCGTTAAGTTCGACTGTCAACATAAAATGATCAGAATGAGAAAGCTGTCTAAAAGGTGTCTATTAAACCAAAAATCCAGGTTCGATTATTATGGCAGCAAAATTGTCGAAAAAGTGCCTCCAATTTTTTTCAAACTTTCTTTGTCTAAACCGACGTGTTTTTCGATGCAGGTTACGAATCTGAAAACAGTTTTTGGCCGTTGAACCTACTTTTGGAAAAGTGAATTTTTGTTTTATAATTTTGCAGGCAGTCAAAGAGAAAAGACCCTGACTTATACATGTAGGTTGAAATCGAACTACTGCCCAATACGCTGAGTGCATACACATGTAGAGCTGTGTTGTAATCAGAAGTAGGCGGTGTTACGAGCTGAAACCCGGCGTTACCCTCTCAGACTTATTTTAAATGTGGGCGTATGAGACAGGATCTCAGCGCAATGCCGAAAAAATAAACACAGCTGTTTATTTATTTGTGCTTATAACTATACATGAGCCAAGGAGTCCCCTAAGCAATTTCTTAAAAAGTCCATGCACGTAAGTGATGAATGAGATATTACTTAATTGCGCCAGACGTAGGTTTTGCGCATAAAATTAATATACTGACGGTATGATAAGTGACGATGTAAACCAACCCATCAGCATAAGCAACGCATGGATGTATTCATCCGTTGAAATAAAATATACCCTGTTTTATTTTAGATAAATATCCACTACAAGTAAAATGATCTATTTTTCAAACACATTTCACGAAAAAAATCCCAGTCCACAAAACGCAAACATAGGCTCTGTTGTTGAACGCATGTGCGGCGAGACTCTTGACTGCACTGGATGTTCCGGCTCGCAACCCACAGTTTTCGCGGGGTTACACCAGGTAACACTGGCTCAACGAGACACGCTTTATGGAGGCAGGGTAACATTGGAAGTTACCTTGGGTTACACCGCGCACAGATTTCGTGCTGGCAAAGAGAACAGGTTCCTCCTGAAGCATTGTGTGTCTCTCACGCAAATCGAAAAAATTAGGCGTTACATGAGATTTTCTTGCTTCTTTGCATACATTTTAAAAGCCTTAAGCTTCTCTGAGTCCGAATTCATTGTCAATATGACGAGAAATATGAAACTTCACTGCACTGGTGACACTAGTGTCGAAAACTCAGTTGACGTGAAACATTTTATCGACGTTTTGCGGTTAGGCAGTTGTGTTTAAGACCAAAAATTAATTGTCTGAATACTTTGCACTACGTATGGGGACCATAAATTGTCAAGGAGCCCTACGTAAAAGTTTATTTACTTGACAACCTCGAAAGCAATCCCAAGTGGTTAAGAAAAGCGTGAAAATATCAACCCAAGCTCAGTTCGGAGTATTTACGCTTTGGTGAAGAAGCATAAAAGCAGTATCTACATTTAGAATCATTGCTCATTCACAGTTGTGTTGACCCTAGAAGTAAATTAAGTTATTAATAGAGATAAAAGTTGCAGTTTCTTTGGAACAAGGTGCGTGGGCAACTGAGTCTGAGTTCTGCTGAACATCAACGCCTAATAAATTGTCAAGCGCCGCTGACCGCTACAATGCGCCGTGCGACAGTGTGGACGCTGCTGCGAGATTTTCACTAGGTTCTGCGAAATCGCACAAGCGTTTTTCGCACTTATGAGTGGTAGTCTGGACTGGGCTTAACAAGTGAAGAGTTCCCACGTCATTCATCCGAACGCATTCACTCATCCAAATAATTTGTAGCATCGTTGCCAGCGCAACTTGGCTTGTGCCACAAAAAGTTATTAAATGTATAACGTCAAATCAGGTTCTTCACAAGTATCTCTTGGGACGCTGCGGAAATCTCATCAAGATTCGAGTGAAAGAGGACTCAAGAAACAGTGCACTTCGCTGTTACTTCTAGGGCACAGTAACACATTCAAACAAGTGGATCAGCTGATATGAAGGCATGTGAACCCGCCCTAAGGCCAATTTCACAAGTCATAAATCTCAACGCATTCAACCATGTAATCGAGCGTGAGCTATGCATTAACATTTTTCGTAGCTGTCTACACGTAGATGCGCCTGTTATTGACATGAATGACTCCGCGCGTGAAGTTTTGACTTAGTTTCTTTACATTTTTACCTCCACCTAGGAGGTTATGTTTTCGTCTGTCACCAAGATGACTCAAAAAGTTATGAACCGATTTTGACGAACCTTACAGGGATTGTAAGGTATGTCAAGGGAAACAGATGATTAAATTTTGGTGAAGATATGTCCATCCTTTTGTTTGTTTGTTTATCGGCCTCATTTTTTATCAATGCCATGACTCCAAAAGTTATGGATTGATCTTGATGAAATTAACATGAGTTGTTAGGTATATGATAAAGAGTAAATGACCAAATTTTGGTAATGATCCGTTTGTTCATTCGTTCGTTCGTCACTGTTTTTAATTTTATGCTTGTTAGCACAATAACTCAAAAATATAATGAATGGATCTTTATGAAATTCTTAGGGGTTGTGATTAATGTTAAAAAACATAAAAAATTAAATTTTGGTGCAGATCGATTTGTTTGTTTGTATGTTTGACTCATGTTTGTCACAACGTTTGTTAGCAGTTTAACACAAAAAGTTATGAACGGATCTTCAAGAAAATTGCACAAACTGTTATTACTGTCAAAGGGCACATATAATGAAATTTTGGAGTTTATACAAAGAAAATTATGGGTTCAGAGCCAATTTAAGTTTTTTGCATCAGTTGTCTCTCTTGAAGGAGGTATGCGCTCTCAGAAAGCTCTAGTTTGTTTACATTTTGCATGTTTTAAATTATAATCGTATCCCATAATCTATTAGCCTAATTTTGAGAGAAACAGCTAATTTGAAGGATAGTCATAGCCAGATACACCGATAGAACAGAAATCAGGACACTGCAATCAGCAGAGCTATTAAACAGATATGGCGACCGTGTCCTTACAACATTTTCAGGTTTTTTAGTGTTAAATTTTATTATATAACTATTTTGATAATTAAAGTACAGACGAAAATCATATCTATAGAGTTGCATATGATCTCTGAATGCTGTTGAGGATAAATCCAGTATTTGTTTACTGAACTTGAATGACGCAGCGCGTCAAGGGGCCCATTCACTACGCATGCCGCCATCTCCGATTCAAAGTCTGAAGCACATGCAAGGTTGGAGCTGCGACTTGTGCACGCCTGCTCCCCCACACACTGCGTAAATTACCCCACACAACAACACATGCCGCCAACACAATATCAGGAAAATTTGATCCGCTTCAACTCATGCCTAGAAATTGGGCTTGAGTTGGAGCGTGAGCGCACCCACACACTACGCAAATTGGCATGAGTTGGCGTTTGCGTACTGAGTTTTAGTTGGCGGCTTGTATAGTGTGTGGGACCCTTTGAGGAAACGGACATGCTTCATCCTTTGGCCTCGCGCGTTCACGGCATACACTGCGTCCTTCAGCCTGATCGAACACTTTGAGATGAAAGACCTGTGAACTCACCCCGTGTATATTTGATTACATTTCACGTATTTAGTACTCAAATTTTAGAAAAAATGAATTAGTATTTAGGTTTTAATTACCGAACGAAGTGAGAGAGGTTATAATGTTTTAGTTGAAGATTTCAGTATATATGTTTATAAATGTATATATACTAGTGCACCAAACTTAACCCTTTTGTTGAATAAGTCATGAAAGTATGCATTTGAAAATATCTTACCATCCTATCGAAAAAGTTCACAATACTTCAAACTTCACCATGTCGACAAAGTCCACATTCTCCACTAAAAGGGCACAAAAGCAACCAAGTTCATAAAGGCCCGTGACCAGACCTTCACCAATAACCCGAGAATTTCCGGGTTCGTATCCTGGATACGCTTTGGCAAAAAAAGTTGGGTACTTTGGAAATTTTTTTTTTTTTTATTGTTACATGGGGGAAATATAAGGCTTCGGACAGACGGACAGACGGACTGACGGACAGACAGCTCTCCTGTTATAGTATAGATTTGTCTGTCCACCGAAAAAGTGATCGAAGGAGTTGGGGAATTTGCATAATTTTTTGTAGGGACTTTCGTTGGTTGACCTAGATGTGGCCCATGCCAAAAAAAAAACTAGGCCTAGTTGGCTATAAAATGTGACGGCGTTGGATTTTCTCCACAGCAGCAGATCGTCGCACGCCATGAGGTATCCCATTTTCCCATGTTATAAAAACCTGCACGGGGCGGTGAGCGTGGAGCTAGCCTTGTTGAACACAGGATTCATATGAGAAATTATAATTAGCCGGCAATCAAAAATGACTTCACTGAATTTGCCCCTATCACGGGTGATAGTCTTACGCCACGAGGCGTTCTAGTTAAATACTATTAACGCATTTACTGCGTCTTACTACCTATTGCTCTTCTGTACCTCCTGAAGGTCAAAATACGAAAAAAAAAGTTTTTTTTAACAGACATTTAAATAATTATATTGCAAAGGAATGTACCATGCACTCTTTACCCATTTTATTCAAGTGCTGTTTAATTATTACCAAAGAAATAGTTTTTAATACTTATAATTGAAGTATTACCGAAAGCCGCAGTGTTAGCCAAAGACCCCATTGCTGGTCTTCATCTTATTCAGAGGTTAGTTCAGGACTGAACAGCCAGTGCGGAGATGTTTCATTGGAGAAAGAGAGAGGGTCATAGAGAACGTCGGAAAAATCGTGGAATCAAAGCACGAGGGTGTTCCCATCTTCTAAATACGCGGTCGAGTAGCAGAAGGAAGACTTACTAGCGCTTTGGAAAAGACTACTACTCGTAATTTTGATACATACTTCACCGCAACATTATCTCCACTTTTTTTGCCGGAAGGGCTCAAGTTTTATTGATCAATATATAGGCTAGGGTGTCATTTCCGACAGTTAAATGAGGCGCAAATATCTCTAAGAGTCTGAAAAGGAAAAGAGAAGAAGACATGAATGAAACATTCACGTGGCAGCTCCTTTCCGTGGCCCCCTGGCAATAAAATGAACCTAGCTAAGTTGACAAACTAAGATCAGCATCCGCAAGAATTGCGTTAGACGCAATAGCCCATACTAAAATCACTGGTGTTCACCCTTGGGTCAGCGTGGCTCAAATTTAAAACAAGAATTGGGTCAGCCAGAACCATAAATCATGAGGACGAATAGGATGAAAATATCACAATTATAAGTGTGCAAATAGTGGTAGTGAAATGGGCTCGAAATACAGCTGTCCCACAATCTTAATTCAGGTAATGTACCCTATGGGTTGCCCAAGGGCCTGAGGGGATTTCCTATGGCATCGGAGGGGTCAAATTGATTACCAAACTATATACTAACAGCCAATCCTCTGGATCCTGAGGGGACATGATAGGTGAATGACAGAGACAGTATGTATAACATATTTTTTTTAGCACAAAACTGACACATTTTATAAAATAAATTTTATTGGTCAATTAGACTTTAAAGAAAGATGTCCTTCATATAAATGGTGGTGGTCCATAAATTAAGTTAACTTGCTAACATTCTTTGCCATGTGATCGCAAGCAGCCCAAGCATTGTTCTCAAACGAGAAACCAGCCCTGAATCCCTAGAATAAAAGTAAAAACAACAAAAAACTGCTCATCTCGTGTCGTATTTTTGTAGTTATTTTGCTAAGCTAAAAGCGTCCGCCTCTGAGCGAAACATCAAATTATAGTGTGCGCCCAAATTGTTCATTGCCAATGAAAATTCCATGTTTAAATTCGACCAAAACGATTGATGAATATCCAAATACTGAAATGCATCCCTATCCAGAAACATAAGAATCTAAATCTTAAGGTAAGTTACGAACACCTAGGGTAATCAAGCACGAAAACAAGAAGTGCACTATATAGGTCAACAGGACCACGCGTGTATGAGGAACATATTAGCCATGGGAGGCACTAATTCTTTTAAATTAAAATCACTTCATTGAATGCTCTATGTGGCTTGATGACCTTACTGCATAGAAAATAAATAGGTTGAAAGCTCTCCATAGCGGGAAAGATGCTCTAAATAACGTGGCTGCCTGCGATGGTTTCAACTGGTGCTCCGACGATTAAGACGTTCCATATGACCCGGAAACTTTTGATTATAGGGATGTTCAATATACTTTTGGCGCCCTTTATTTTGAGGATGCTATATCCGGCGTACTCCTGATTTTTTTTTTATATAGTTCCGATCCACATGGAAAGTCCCGATGATATCACAGTATATCTGATCCGAGTAACTTAAAATAACGCCTGTCTACCAATGAAAACGTTCCATCTGACCAGCTTGCTTCTAATTTTCAAGAGGCTACTAATAGCGCAGGTTCTCCTGTTCAGAGCGGTGCTTATGGCGAAATTCGTCCATTGTTGTACGGATGCTGATGATGATTCAGCTCTGTAGCTCCTGAATTCTAATCATGGCGACATTCGTGATCACTGGAAGCATCCCATGTGGACAACTCGTCATCCGACCAAGTAATACCTAGAGACGGAGGTACTGCTGCAGACTGTAATTGGGCTTCTGATGGTGACGACAATACCCCATGTGACCTGGTCTCGCCTGATGAAGACGTAGCCCTGTCTACCACAGGTGTTGTTAAAGGAGCTGCAAATGACGAATATGTTTCTAACTGGCTGGGTACTGCGGCGGTCCGTGAAGTTCTCGACTCCATGGTATTTTGGCCAATAAGATCCTTCTGAGCTGCTACAGCGCCAGCGTTAGTTGGAAGATTTCGGTACAAGTCCTCATTATAATTATCTATGACTTCAACCAAATCCAGTCTAGAAGAATCCAATGCTGAAATAGCACCCCACAGCGCTCTGATGTTACTGTCCAGAGCATGATGCATGGGGCATATTTTCGTGTTCGGTAACGCACCTGCAATGCTCATCACAATTTTGCTGCCACACTCAAAAAAGCCATCACGGCTAATTTCTAAACTATCATGGATTATATCCTTGATATTGTTCAAGTTTACCTCTGGATATCCTGATTTTATGAGAGTTTCGTTCGCTTTGTACACGTATTCAGTGAGGTTGGTAGCCACGTCGTGCAGTGTAGAACGAATGCCGGCACTGCATAGCCCTTCAATATCCCTCCAAGCAGAGTTCAGACCACCTGTTAGTCTAATGTACCGACGTATGACGAGAAGAAGATTCAAAGCGTGCGTCGCTGTCATTGCAAAGTAAGCAAAAATAGAAGCCAGGATTAAAGTGGGAATTTGGAAGTACTTCAAATCCTCGGAGGAACAAATAAATAACTGTTTCTGTTTTCGCTTCTGTTTTTTGGCCAGTGAGAGCAATTTACTTAGTTCCAGTGTTAGACACTGGGAGTTTTTCGTAACGGCGCTGCAAAGGCCGGGCAAAACTGTATCTGTAAGTTGTGCGCACTCGGCTTTCATAATAATATCACGTTTGCCTACCTCTGCTAAAGATCCCCTATAGAACTCCACCGCAACCTTATTGGGCGTGAAGTCCTCAATATATTGGATGTGAGGTTCGGCTAATAAACTAATTACATGTATCAATACATATGAATCGAAATTTAATATCTTATCGCAGCCAGAAGCTCGTCCGAGAAAACCTTTATATTCCGTTCGAAGCATTCGGTCCTCTTTTCGATTTGCTTCCATCGCGGATGCCGCAGTCAGCGAACAGAGAGGATTGCTGTCTTGATGACTTCGCTTAGCTGCTGAAGAGTTAGGTCCCAAATGTCCAGTTGTGATCAGATTCTTATCAAGTTGTGTTGTAGAATATATGGTGTAACAAGGTTAATGTTTCCATCCAATGTTCAGCATGCACTCCGCTGGATGTTGTGGGCTCTATATTCCCTTGATTTTCCTGCGCCTCTCTCGTTTAATGACCAATTGTAACTGACAAAGATGCTTGATAGATACAAGAATTGCTGAAGATGCGTCTCTACTACATCTCTCTGTTACGATCGAGAGTGTTCGACAATGTATTTTGTCTCGAATTTCACACTGAAACTTCAATCATGAGAACGTCAACTTTCACCATAGTATGAGCTGTAAGGAAACAGGATGGGTTACATTATTATGGGTTACGAATAGAGGAAAGTCTTTATTCATGAAGCAGAGAGTCACGCTCCTTCACAAAATCATAGGCAAGTGACCAATATCAAGCTGGGCAGCATTGAATAATGAAGAGTGTACGCTCAAATGTATGCTCATGTGAGTATACTGCTTTCCCATAGTGAAACTAGAGCACTCTGAGAGCGCATACCTCCACCAAGCGGAGTAACGGTAGCAAAAAAATCGAATTTGCTCTAAAACCATAATTTACTTTGTATCAACTCGAAAATCTAATTATTTGTGCCCTTTGATAGTAATAACAGTTGTGCAATTTTCATGAAGACCCGTTCATAACTTTTTGAATTATGCTGCTAACAATCGTTATGACAAACATGAGTCAAACATACAAGCGTACGAACCGATCTGCACCGAAATTTAATCATTTAGGTCTTGCCATTACTAACAACCCCTATAAATTTCATAAAGATCCATTGATTATTTTTGAGTTATTGTGCTAACAAGCATAAAATAAAAAACAGTGACAAACAAACGAACGAACAAACTAATCATCACAAAAATTTGGTCGATTTCTTTTTATGATACACCTAACAACTCCTATCAATTTCATAAAAATCCACACATAACTTTTTAATTAGGGTATTGAGAAAAATGAGGCAGACAAATAAACAAACAAACAAACGGATGGACGGATCTTCACCAAAAGTTGATCATCTGTTTCTCCTAACATACCTAACAATCTCTGTAATTTTCGTCAAAATCTGTCCATAACTTTTTGAGTTATCTTGGTGACAGACAGAGAGACAAACAGCGAGACAGACAGACAAACCCGACGAAAACAATAACTCCTTGGCGGAGGTAATAATAATAACAATAAATGAAGAAAACTCTGAAATCGAACCTCCGCTAAAGAAATCCATACTGAAACTAGGATATCCTTTATTTTCATTACTGATATTTAGTCATAGTACATAAACTGCACTTCTGGATTTTGGACATTCTCGACAATTGTGCATGATGAATTCGTCTCTAACGATGGTAATAATCATATTTCAGAGGGGGGATATCCATCTGTGATGTTTTCAGCAATGTATTCACTGAAATTAATATGTAAGATGATTAAAATCATTTCTCTGCCAGTCGATGTACGTCCGCTATCTTCCGCTTTCCTGAATAACGACGTAAACAAGAACAATCGCGCCCGTAGGCCGTTTCTTAATACGGTGCATTGTCATGGCGTGTAGTGGTTGCAGTGAACAACGTTGGTCAATAATTCAAAAACTATACGAAAATAGTGATGCCGTGTGATTTCATTAATTAATTTTTAACTTGCTACAACGTGACACTAACTCATAAGGTTAGGTAGGCAAGAACTGGTTCTGCTAATATCATATGAGAAATATTTATGTCATGCGCGTTTGGTGGATTTGCGCGATCGATCGCGCTGCGCGTTTGGTGGATCGTTCATATTTTAAAATGGAAAACAAAAAAAAAAACAGTCCTTGCCTCCCCCAACCTACCCGACATTAAACCCGAATATAGTCCAACTTACCCGAAATTACGGCCTAATACCTACAACATCGACCAAACGCGCAGCGCGATCGATCGCGAAAATCCACCAAACGCGCGCAACATTTATATACCAGTCTAGTGCAGATAAAGCTGATACCATATGGATATTAGCTGAACCAGTCCTTCCAACCTAACCTTATAGGTAACAGCCTCATTGTAGCTCAAAAAATGTTTCCCCCACCCAAAATTTTCATTTTAGTATCCCAAAATACTAATTCAACTGCAAAATTTCTTGGAAATGTTGAAAATCCAGAAGTACAGTTTATGCACTATGACCTGATATTTTGACGGACAGTAATAAAAGTTTGTTATTTTCTTTGGCATCCGTTCCTATATAACGGACTTTTATCGCTATACACCGGTGCATTCCGTCGTATGGAGATTCGTCCGGAAGCAGACACATATATGGCTCAAAATAACAATGTTTAAGAGTGATTCTGGAGTGCAGTAGCTACCTATCATAAATTACAGTACATACTGTACCTACTGTACATATATGTATGCAATAATGAATTACGTATGTACAGTATTTACTGTAATATAAAAAGTACATACCTACATACAGTACATATTGTACATGCAAACTGTACTTACCATTTACTGTGTTGAAGAAGCTTGCTCTCCCTTCCTCTCCCGTGTACCTATGTACTGTATGTAGCTACTACCAACACTACTGTATGTAGTAGGTATGGTATGTATTTGTTTGGATGTAAGTACATACGTACTGTACATAATATACAGTACTGTACTTATAGATATTGTACAGTATGTACAGTACTTTGTATGTACGATACTGTACTACAAATTTCAACCAAAAATTTCCACTCAAACGCAATGCACAACATACTGTTCACTGTGCACACGGTTCACAGAAATCAACAAATCACAACTGCCATGATAGGTACAGTATTAGCACTGGAGAAAACGAAACGCACATAGTAAATATATCAAATAAACACAGTATAACTTACAATACTGTATATTAAATACGATACAGTATAGCTAAAACACACCTACTACAATTAATAAGTAATGTTTGTACTGTATATTCTGGCAATGTAAGTATGAGAACCGCACAGAGAAAAAGACACGCCGCAACTGGCAGATGCTCGGCACTGTGTACGGAATATTTTGGCGTAATTTCTAGGGAGCAGAAATTAGCACGGAAAAACTGGTTAATTCCGTTTTTTTCGGCCGCTGTGCGAAGAGGTTGCTGTCCAGACAGCGAGCGCTACTTCGAAGCAAACAATGACTCATCCACACTGCTGTCGCTTCCGCGTCACTCTCTCTTTGCAACGGACGTTCTTTTTTTACAACGGATTCATCCGGATGGATAGAGAATAGTCCGGTAAGACCCGGGACCCCTCTCTCTATACCGGACTTTCTCTTTTTATACCGGACGTTTCCGGTATATAAAGAGTAGTCCGGTAGCGCCATGAAATCCCCCGTTATATAGAGAGTCCGTTATGTATGATGTCCGTTGTATAGAGAGTTTACTGCATAGCCATAATGCTTTCAGTTTTCATTATTTTTTAACGCGCAGGATTATATGGCGTATTACACTACTTAGTTCAATACATGTACTTTCTGCTCTAATACAAGTTACAGCAACAGGTAAATATACTGTAAACTGTTAGAACCTATCATGGTATCCTTTTGTAGCACTATTGTATCAATAATTTGAAATAAAGCCTGCCTCTGCCCCTATTTATGGTATCATGTAGGGGCCCCTACTTTAAACGCTCGACCAATCTATCAAGGGAATTATTTTAAATAATACTCCTACCCTAGAAAATGGCCAGTCTTTCTTTAGGTTAAACTGCAAAACGGTAATTATTGGTGTTCTGCTTTTTAATGAAGGGCTCAATCAACTCAACCAATATCTTAAATTGCCCTGTCTTCATTTTGAAGAAGTCAAAGAAATGCCTCGGATTAATCACCAAATCTGGGAATCTCTGCTCTACTTCCCGTCGAAGTAAGTCGCCAAAAGCTCCGCCCTTGCCAAGGGCTCAGCAATGATGAACCCACCTGGACCAACAAGGGGGCGGCAACGAAGGTTCAGCACCGAACACTGAACCCTTTAGCTCACTCCACCAACGATGTGGATTTTTAATACCCAGCAGAGACTCCCCGGAACGCTGCCTCAGACGAAGCTGTGCCTCCTCATACACACGCCTAGCCTCGGCCCTACAATCAACATAGTAGGTCTGACACAACGAGCGGACCCGCGAACGTCACCATGCCCGATAAGCCGCTTGTAGGATATTACAATATTAGCAGAACCAGTCCATGCATGCTGGCGTAACCTTAATGAGTAAGAGCCACGTTGTAGCCGAAAAAACTATTTAATGCTTTCTTCTTGATGCCTCGCCACGGCCGTAATGGCGCATCTTAAAATTCTCTCACATAAAAAAATTGGCAACTTTACAGTCAATAACCTCTAAAGTAAGCATTTACGATGAAAACGGTAATGTTGAAAAGTCTTAGAATGCCTTATTCTACCTAAATATGCCAACAAAAACTAACTATTTGGTATAAAATCACCAATATTGGTAAAATTAATGTAGAATGTAAGACACAAACACCACAACTGCGGGCAATAAAGACTGCATAATATGGGTTCCAATAACGTGGGGCCACCTAATCGTGTTTCAAAAAGTATATAAACATAGCTTCGAAGTTCCAGGCGAAAAGTTTTTCGTGAGAAACTTTTCAGAATGCGTTTTCTACGTTCATATATTTATTAAAATAAGCTCGCGATTGCACAATTAACTCGCGATTGTATAATTAGTTACAGACTTGATAGGACTTGTTCGAATACCTACGCGTACGATCATCGTGTTCCAGTAATGTCGTCCGATCGTATTCCAAATTCATATACAAACTCAAAGTTCCTGACAAAACCATCAATCGTGAAAAACTTCTTAAAATGCGTTCTACGGTCATATTTCAATAAAGTAAGCTCGCGATTACTTAATTAACTCGTGATTGCACTAATAGTTTAAAAACTTAATATGACGCGTTTAAACACGCCTACGATCATTGGGCTTCTGTTGATCAACAAAAGCAGACGTCAACAGGTCTGTAATTGCGAATGTGACAGGGAAACATGAAGAACTTTAAAATCGAATATCTCGAAAACGAATATTTGCAGCGTAAACGTTATTCATGAAAAACGTCTTAGAATACCTTATTCTACCTAAATATGTCAACAAAATTACTAAATGTAATTATTGTCCGATTAGGAAAATTCACCAGAACGAGTAACATTCGCGAAGGTGCTGCCCACACTAGCAGCGGACCTTTAGTATTGCACAGTTGAGCTGAGGGTCCCTGGAACGATACCCAAACCAGGTGAGTGGTCTCAATGCAAGGTGCTCGGCTCGCTGAAATAGCAATTTACCTTCTTTGCAAAGCTACCGTGGGGATACTGATGGATGGGGTTTGGGGAGATGAGCCTTCCTCTAATGTGCCCTAGTTCTTTACCCGTGATCGGCTGCCGCTGTATTTACTCCCCTGTTGCCAGTTGGCTCATATTTATGAGACTCACCGGTGCGTGTGGGTTCCCAGGAGAGAGTGCAGTCAAAGTTGACTTAACTTGGCATGATGAACATCTTAACTTGTTCAGTCCAGTATCTCTCCACAGGCATAATCTAGGCTTTCCGTCATTGGGTTCACTCATTTTACGGTCTGGGGAGTAGCGCGTAATGCCGGCCTTTGTCAGGCTATCATATCTTGCTATATTTCGTGCCTTGCTGCTCTTATTTCTTGACGGATTTATCTTGATCAGCAGTCCTATATCCTTCATCTGTCTTCCATTTATTCCTTCCATGTCTTCGTTTCACCTTGTGCTTGAAATACCACGGTTCTTATTTTCAATCCTGCTTTACGATCTTAGCAAGCATTCTGTTACCGGTACGGTGAACTCCTTCAGGAGACCTAGGCTAGGCCACATGCCTTATGGAGCCAGGTTAGTTAGGTTGCCCAAACTATGTTACGGGAAGGAGCACCTCAGCGAAATCCTGTAGGTCACTTTTGCCTAACCTAGCCATTTGGGGCGTTTCTCTTTCGCGCCTACTTTGCTTTGTTCCACCTTCATTCTTCAAGTTCGGCATCTTTTTTCTAAATGCGACGCGTCATCGTCGAGGTAGAGAGGATATGTCGCGACGCGGACGATGGTGTGTCTACACACGAGGAGTCTTCAAAGCGTAGGACACTACGGCACGAGATGAGGAAAAGGTGCAAGTATCTGGCAAAATGTCAAGCGATAAGGATTTTTTTCCTCAGGGGCAGCCGAAACGTGAAAAATATTGGGGGGGGGGGCGCCCGCCTAGCATATCTTCTCACCCCCCCTCCGGGCTCCGACCTTGATGGGTGTGTGCGTGTGTTTATAGAGTGCCACATAGCATCAGTACCTATTTTCACTGCAACCTTCCATACCACAATTTATTGTCACACGCCACCAGATTTTTCAGTCTGCTATTAAACTATAGACTACTAGACTAATTTCCATGGTTTCTGTACAAAAGCATCCGTCCTCTTCTAATCAAGTGCATCATACATAGTCAACCCGAAAAGTTTCAAGATTCGGCTACTGGGTGAAATGCTAATCGTATCATCGCATTTTCCCTATTAGAAAAAACTGTGAGAATTAATTTCCCTTTGAAGAAAGCCTCACCCCTTACAATCGGATATATCTCCTGAAAGTGTCCATCATTAATACCGGACTACTATGATTTTCACTGGCCGTGTTACACTGTTTTTTGCAAATAATTCTTGAACAAATTGTCGGATCACTATGATATTTGAACACAAAGCCTATTACACCCCTACGTAATTTATGGCCCACATAGCATATTGCTGTATGTGTTTACAGAGGAGTTTTTTTTTTTTTTTGCTGAAAATGAAGGAGGCTAGCTGTTGCTGCGTCTCCTGGATCCCTCGCAGTGGGAGAGAAAATAGAAGGGTATTAGTAACTGTTGTTTTAAAATTCTTCAGGCC
>LQNS02278160.1:11207242-11222730 GCA_001587735.2 Parhyale hawaiensis
AGGAGGGGGGCTCTGATGGGGCAGCTGCGGTGTAATAATTGAATAATTGAGGCACTTTTCATCACTTCCTTGGCGCTCTTGTGTCTTGTCTGGTCGTGTTCCTGGTTGGGTGGGTGTGCATCTTGGGATTGGTTTGGTGGGCTGAGGACCATTGGCCTCCGTGTCGGTGTGTGAGCAGCGGAGACTATTAAGCAATGAGTAAAAGAGTAATCGCATGTCTCCGGTGCTGTTTCAAAAGCTTTTCCCGGAGCCTTTCATCTGATCTGATCTAGGTTGAATTTTATTCTTAGCATTAGGTCATTGGCTATGTATTCAGCTACATTATAACTAATTTATTACAGTAGAAAAGTTTAGAACATGAAGGTACGCATGGAATAACGTATATCAATACAATCCATTTTCTGGATAGGGAATTCACCAGCAAGCGGAACAAGAATTACAGCAGTTAAAAAAGCCTCTTGTAATTATCTTTGTCATCTTGTTTGTAATAGCTCATTTCCGCGTCCACTGCCGCTTCGAAGCCCTTGACTATTTGGGGAACTTTCTCGAATTAAAAAAATAAGCAATTTAATTTGCAGTTGTTTTAAAAGAACTCGGGATTATTTTTTTTCAAATTCTAATTCTCTCTCTTCATACATGAGGATGTTATTGACAAATCGTATACGGTGCACCATCCTCATTGTATTCTTTAATCTCCTAGTTTTCAATTTGCAACACTACTTTGCTTGAGAGGTCTTTTTCTTCACTAGTGAGATGTTCAATCATATCTTTCTCACTCTCGTTTGCTAACCATTTATGCGTAAGCATGGAAAAGGTTTGCTCCTGACCCAGCCTATATGTTGATTGTCTGCATTATAAAAACTTTCTGCGTAACTGAACCACATGATTGCAATAGTTTCACTGAAACTCTATTTTTTGGTGAATAGAATAAGCTTTTTACGCGTGCATTAATTTATGACATTAATTTATGAAGGTATATGAGTTGAACATACATCCTTCACTCTTAGAAAAAGTTGCTTAAATTTTTAAGTCAACCCGAAATTGACAGCTGACATATTTTGTATGATATGTTGTACCTACTGGGTTTTCTGTTAGAAAAGCGACGGTAACTGAAGTGAATGAGATATTAAAAAGAGCTTTTAAATGCTGTTCTTTATGTTTTTGATCACTCTTTTTCGTTTAAGCTGTTATTTTTATCACGTAAAATTATCTGTAGGATGAAAAAATGATTCCACAATGGAGATTTCTTGGATATAACAATTTTTATGAGGAACTTCCGAATAAGGAGCGATGGTCCGAATTGGGCAAGCTGAACAACGACCAGGTTAACTCACGCGCAGGTAGGTGTTAAGCCCCGCCCACTTCTGTGACGTCAGGTGGGGAGATAGATAGCAAACAGTTTAATTAGTCCATACTAGTTATTTGCTCAATAAATGCGGTGAGCCTGGGCTCCCATGAACAAAAAAGAAGGGTAGTCATTTCTACACTATTACAGTTGTTAACTGTGAGATGCAAAAAATCGGTTTGCTTGAAATAAGGTAATAAAATGTCGAGGGAATAGGTCGACCGGCGAAAAAATCAATTACAAGAAAATAGTCACGGCTTCCTATGTATTGATGTGGCTTATTTTGTAATCATCATATATCATTTTACATACTAGTACACTCCTTGATGAAAAATTACCGCGGAAAAACATGGCTTACAGGAAAATATCTACAGTAGCATAGGTAGCTACTTATTATCGGGACACTATTAATCACTCTAGAAGTAATTTAAATTCAAATTTACTTAATTTACTCCTAAAATTTGTATTTTAAAGACCTTTTCTCGTCAAAATATTACACATGGTCAAACGGAGGAGTGTTTCTTTTTTACTAGTTCAGGCTTCATATATTAGTCGTTCAAAGGCGGTATTTCACTTGGTTAAACAGTTTCCCCGTCGACATAGCATTTTCTTACAACTTTTGTAAGAAAATAGTAATTATTAGGGTAACTTAACTAGACATGCGTTCAAAGTTAAACGAGAAATAATTCGTTTCAGATTTCATGACTTCTTTAACAGAAATTGGCGTTTTCTGTGGTTACATGGAAAAATCTGGCGGAAAATTGAATTACTCATAATTACTACGTAGTAGTTTATCATTTTACAGGGGCAAAAATGTTTGAAGCACCGTAGACGATACTGGCGAGAGCAAAAACTTAGTATACTCATTTACTGCCAAAACTCACTTTTTTCGTTACTCCAAAGCTTTGGGAGAAAGAATAAGGTACACCAAGTTTTTTTTGTGATCAAAATAGCCGAACATCAACTATCAGCCCATGGTAGCGGAAATATTGTTATAAATGAATAAGGTACTGGTGTAACACCGACGATCTTCTCCCCACCTGACGTCACACGAGCAGATGCGCAGAACCGTCTCAAAATGGTCAAACGATGAGCTAACCTGTTACGTTGTTCAGCCATGGAATTGGGAGAGTCGAGATCCAAAGTTACAATGCGAATTAGGCGCTACTACTGTACTAAGTCTTCTCTCTCACCGGTAACATCTACTGAACTTCCAGCATTTCCTTGCCCCAGTAAACTGATGTTCTACTACAAAGTAATTATGAGCAATTCAGTTTTCCTTCCATTTTTTTTTTACGCAACCACAGACAAAACTAATTTTTCAAGGCCATGAAACTTGAAACAAAATTTTTATCGTTAGACTTTGAACGCTTGTCTAGCAAAGTTGCCCGAATTATTTTCTCTCTGAAAACTCGAAAGAAAATGATATGTCGATGGGAAGCTGTTCAGTTACTTGAAAGACCACATTCGAACGACTGATATGTATATATGAAGCTTGATCTAGTGAAAAAAAAAATTCCTTCGTTTAACAATTTGTAACGATTTGTTGCGAAAAGCTCTTTAAAATACAAATTTCACATATCCATAAATTTGGACTATCCCGATAATTCGTATGAAGCCGTATTTTTTCTTCTGTAAGCCATTTTCTTCCGGAGTAATATTTCATGACGCAGTGCACTAGTACGTAAAATGATATATGATTACAAAATAAGCCATTCCAATAATTGTGATGCCGTAGCAGTGCCCCTGTAATAGCTTACTTCATCTTTCAACCAATTTGTTAGACATTTTATTGCCTTATTTCTAGAAAAAGAATCTGTGCATCGCATAGTAAACAGCTGTGATTGTGCAGAAATGAATGACTTTTTTTTTTTCGTGGAAGCCCATGCTCACCCTATTTATATAGCAAGTAACAGGTAGCTACGAACTAATTATCACTGTGTCCTATCTATCTCTCCTCCTGACGTCACGGCCGAAAAAGAGTGGGCGGGGCTCAACTCGTTACCTGCGCGTGAGTTAACCTGTTGCGTAGTTCAGCCATGGACCGCCCTATCTATTCCAACTGGATACAATGATGAGCACGGCTGCAGTCCACTACGGTTCATCATCAGATATCGCCCAGCATTGAAAGTTCTTACTATACGGGGTAATAATGATATAAATTATATAAAACCCGGAGCTAATACTATCTTACCAACGGTGTTTTTATTAGCTTCAAACATGTCGTTAAGCAGGTGAGCGATTTGTCAATATCTATATTCCAACAAGGCATCTGAAATAGGCAACTCAAATCTCAAGTGAAATGACTGCATGCGCCAAATTGGGAGCGCGTGCCTCTGAATGAGAGAGAGGCTTCATATTTCCTAGAGCATTACTTCCGGCTTTGTTCAGTATGTGTGCCACAAATTGTGCTACTACTCCAATAGTAATTCCATAAACACTATCAATACGCTTAGATTAGAACCTTATCATACTTTCAATGAAAGAAAAATGAACTAACTTTTTTCAGAGTACCTAGATATTTTCCTACATCTAGTACTTTAACAAATTGCAAAATCGTATTAGTGTTTCGCATTTAGGTACAATTGAACGATGCATTTAATATTTAAATATTACTAAAGTGGTGGCAATAATGATAACACATTTTGAAATTTTGTAATAAGTTTAAAAAATACTGCATCAATATAGTTGAAATTTTAACTGAACAATGTTACTTTAACTAGTTACGGATTCCTTATAATCATTATTGTATTCGTTGTCTTTTCAGAATTTTACCACGAAAATAATAGTTTGTGGGTGCAAATCGGGTGGATATGATGATAGCACATATGGAAAAAAAACTATATTTTAGAAAGCAATGAAAGCAAAAAAATAGAATTCTTGATATTTACAGGCATTGCCTTATGATTGCAACACCTGTACACATCCGTTATTCATAGAATTAATAAAATTAGCGAGCATTTTTTTTTAGAAATAGCCTCCAGCATTTATTTATGGACTGCCGCAAGCTTTCTTTATCCTGAAATTGTCTCTCATTGGCCTAAACATGCCGTGAGAGTATCCTCCAAAGATTCACTATTGGGTTTAGATCGGGTGATTTAGCAGGCCAAGCTAAAGTGGCAATATTATGGGCATTAAGCCAATTTGTGGTCAACCTCGCTGCGTGAATGGCGGCATTATCTTGCTGGACCACCGCTTCTTGCTGATGTTTATCAGTTTGAAATGGGAGATCACTACTTTCTAAGACCTCTGTCTACTTCTAAGCATTCTGTCTAGCTTCTATCATCACCAAATTCGCCTTGCCCTTGATGGAAAATGCTCCCCAGATCATAAAGGATCCGCCACCAAAAGGTCGTTAGCTAAAAATTTTATCCTTCTAAGATCATGCCAGTAGTATTGAGAACCGTCAAGTCAGTCTGGGTTAAACTTTTTTCATCGGAAAAATAACATTAGACCAATTATCATGGTTCCATTGCACTTTTTCTCGAACCCATTCTTCGCGTTTTGCCTTGTGTGCTTACGTGAGTGCTGGTGCAGTTTTTCTCTTCTTATAACTGAAGTTCTTAGATGAACCCAGGATCTGTCGCACTCTTCTCGGTGTAACATTTAATTGCAGGGATGTTAGCAGGCTTTTTGACCCCTCTCCTGTCAGAGATGCCTCACGGAGAAGTCGGCGGTGGGCTGTAGGGCTCAATTTTGAAGGGCGGCCAGGAGACTTATTTTTTCCGTATTCTTCTGGGTTCTTCAAAAAGTTAGTTACCACCTTTCTAGATCTGCTCACTTTCCTAGAAATCTCAGATATAGTGTATCCTTCTGCATTTACTGCGCTTATTTGACCCTTTTCCTTTTCAAATAACCCACACAGTCTTCCCATGCTAAGAAATGGGTTAATTTCCAAATATAGAGGTTACAAGGTGGGGAGAAACTGTCCAATATGGCGACGCCGGTTTGTCTTGATATTCTTCTTCTCTAATCTGGATGAAGTAACGCAGAAAAGTAATGTTTTTTTAAGTTGTGCTATCTTTATTTCCACCTAAATTCCAACACAAATTTATACATTTCATCATGAAAGTTTAATCAAATAGTGTATAGGCAAACTATGATAAGAAAAAGGTAACTAGTTAAAATAAGATTTTTATTTCAAAAATTCCCATGATATGGCGCAGTATTTTTTAAGTTATCGAAAAATTCTGAATTGTGCTATCATTATTGCCACCACTTTATTGGAATTACTACCCATCACCGCTTATGGCCTAACCTACATCCCTAAGGGTCAAAATATCAGTTTTTTTTTACCAATGCCCTACTTCTAAATACTAATATTGCAGGATTACCATGTACTTTATCCGAACTATATTTAAGCTTTGGACAATTATTTACTGAAGAATATGACTTCATATTAAATAATTGAAGTATAACTCCATAGGACGCAGTGCTTAGAGCTTAGACAAACACCCAGTAATGTTCACTATATTATTTTGATAGTTGTTCGAGTCTCGGTAGCCATTGAGGAGGAGTTTCATGCGAAGGAAAGCAAGGGTCGAATAGAACGTCGGTGGAATCGTGGAATCCAAACACGCTAGGGCTAGATGAACTTGCTGAACAGCTGTATGTGAAAGAAAACTACAGCGCTCGGAAAAGGAACGCTACTGGCACTTTTCACACGTACTTTTCAGTAACTTTATCTCGACTCTTTTGCCTGAAGGTCTCAAGTTTGAAGTGAACCCACGAGAGTTTGTTCGATCTCAAGGTGGGTCAGTGCTCCATTTCCGATAGGAAAATGAGGTGCAAGTATCTATCTGTAGGTGTTAAATGGGAAAGACAAGAAATGGAAAAGGGAGAAACCTCCGTACGGAGTCTCCCATCCATGGCCCCCTTGCAATGTAGAGAATCTTGCCAACTATACAAACTAGGATCGGTATCAGCAAGAACTCGGACCAGATGCAACATCCTATACTGAAAGTGGCCCGATCGAGTTGATCCCAAGAGCAGTGAAGCTCAAATTTAACTCTAGAAGAATATTGGGCCCACCAGCATATCCCCTGGGGCAAATTTTTTTTCCTGAACCATTCAGCAAGTACTGTCTCACGGCAGCCAATGGCGTGGCAGGTCATGGGCCACAGTGGGAGGGGCGAAGGGTGATGGTTTGTGATGGCGTTGCACTCAGTAGCATTCCTTGAAAAAACTATGTAAATTCACAATTTACGTGCCGTGAAGTTCATTCTAATAATTGATAGGCATCAATTAAGGTGTGTGATGTACATGAACTTCGTTTAAATGTGAGCAACGTGTGAAAATTGCTCGTGTGTTAGCAGTTCACGTTATATTATGCACATGTTATATAAACATGTACATGTTATAGGGAGTAAATGTCACCAAGCATATTGCGCGCAATGCCTAGCCAATAAGTGAGTTGAATAACTCTTACAATAAATGGATAGGCTTGTTTTAAGCTATGTTACACTAGGCCAGGTTCTATTAGTTCAATGAACAGTAACATAAGAGATGCGTGCATAACTATAAAAGTTTATGTGCTCATGAAAGACTTCATAATGTATCCAATAGTTCTCAGTTTTTTATTCTCTAACTTGACATAACTCAGCCTAGCCGTGCCTAATCTAGCCTAGGCTAACGTAATGCTTGCTGAACCGTAATTACCCTGGCATAACCTACCCTATCTAGCCTAAACATATCTGACTTAAATCAACCCGTTTATGAAACAGCTGATTCATTTCACTAATTACCGAAGCAGTACGCTG
The DNA here is from genome assembly GCA_001587735.2 of Parhyale hawaiensis. NCBI lineage: Eukaryota > Metazoa > Arthropoda > Malacostraca > Amphipoda > Hyalidae > Parhyale > Parhyale hawaiensis. Next base: position 11,214,347 of record LQNS02278160.1, read on the forward strand.
GGTTCGGCTTCTTCGTTGTTACATACACACTCATTGTTTGCAGACTGGTCAGTTGATACAGGAAATTCGTGGCACATTCCGCTTACTACGAATTACGTTTTAAAGAATGTTAATGCACTGTACGTGCAGATCATTCACAAAAAACGTTCTATGTGTTCTCATACACTCGACGATGCACTTCCATTGTACTCACACTATTCAAATGTACTACTATAAAGAAATGAATGGTTTCGCTGCATGATGAGTGCCCTGCAACTTAACTTACAGCGCGTTCGATTAGGACATAAACTCAATGTGTTTAGCTTAAATCAAGTGGGACTAAGGGCGTGGTCGAATTGGGACCTAAAAGCCGAACTAAAACCAAGCCCACTTAACCTAGAACTTGTCCGGAACTGTTTTCAAGAACTTTAGCTTCGTCGTTTTGAATCATGTTTGAGGTGTTAGAAGCGATTCGCTTATATTGAACTGACTGAAATCTCAATTATTCAAAGTAATGAGTTTTTAAAAGCCTCACACGTGATAAATTTTGACGCATCGAATGAAACTTCAATAAACTGGACGAATTCGGGACACCTCTCTGCAGTTTCGGACAAGTTAAGTCAAGTAGGTTTGGCTTAGATCGACTTTCAGGTCCCAATAAAACAAGTCCTATCATACCTTTATTGATGTCCTATGATTATCAATGGACATCAATAAAGGTATGTTATGTATTTAAATTTAGTTTTAGAATTGAAATGCGTGTGAAAAGTACATGCGTATATTCTACACTGGTCTGTGTGTACATGATGCGTACGCGCATATTCTATCCATTGTTCAGTTAAGGCCGGCTGCACACTAACAACTGTCGTTGCCGCTAGGAGCTTATCCGTGTACGTAGCTACGGCACGGCTTCAGCTTGCACAAAATTTAGCTGCTTCAAAAATATTCAAATATTTCAGTCGCTACTGCAATTTATACACCCTAGCGAGTGGCAATGTTGAACTTTCAACGATCGCCCTTAATTATGAGCGGTTGGTGTTCACAATGATTGGTATTTTAAGAATTACAGCACGATGTTCATAGACGTCATGCTGAAGTCACGGCCACGGCTGCGCAGTCGGATAAGCTAAGTTGCGTCTAGGCTGCTAGTGACAACGAAAGTTGTTAGTGTGCAGCAGGCCTAAGACTGTATATGAGCAACAAATTACCGCTCGGGGGAAAACTAGGTTAGAGAAAAAATGCTGCTTTTTTCGGCCCTGAACAATGGACTTACTTTCCACCTACACTATTACGAAGTAGAAAATTTGAAGGTTGCACTAGGACTCACTACCAAATATTCAAAATGACAGAACTACTAGGCAATCCAGCGTAGATCATTCCTCATTTTCGGTCGCATCAAACACCTATAACACCTTGCAAAACGACGAAACTAAGGTTCCTGTCAATAGTTCCGGACAAGTTAAGTCAAGTGAGCTTGACTTTACTCGACTTTTAAATAGGTTCTAAATCGAACACGCCCTTAGTCCCGAGTGATTTAAGCTAAGCACCTTGAGTTTATGCCCTTTTCGAACGCGCTTTAAGTCAAGTTACAGGGTGCTCATCATACATCGAAGCCATTCATTTCTTCATAGTACATCTGAACCATATGAGTACAATGTAAGTGCATCGTCGAGGGTATGAGAGCATATAGAACACTTTTTGTGAATTATTTGAACGTACAGTGCCTCAGCATTTTTTTAACCGAATTCGTCGTAAGCGTAATGTGCCTCCAATTTCCTGTATCAACTTAACAGTGTCTACAAATAATGTATGTGTGTGTGAACCCAGCTTACTGCTTCGGCAATAAGTGAGATGAATCAGCAGTTTCAGATAAGGATTAATTTAAGTCAGATATGTTTAGCTTAGATGGGGTAGGTTATGCCATTGTAATTAGGGTTCAGCAAGGATAGCGATAGCCTAGGTTAGATTAGGTACGGCTAGGCTGAGTTATGTCGAGTTATAGAGAGTACGGAACTGAGAACATAACCTATGTAATACTTTAGATAGTAAACGTTGTAAACTTCCATAGTTATGCTCGCATCTCTTTAACATTACTCTCCATTGAACTAATAGAACCTGGCCTAGTGTAACATAGCTTAAAACAAGCCTATTCATTCAATGTAAGAGTGATTTAATTCACTTATTGGCTAGGCATTGCACGCAATATGCTTGGTGACATTTACTCCCTATAACATGTACATAAAATACACAGAGACTTAATATAAACTGCTAACACACGAGCAATTTTCACATGTTGCTCACATTTACACGAAGTTCTAGTACATCACACACCGTAATTGATGCTTATTATTTATTAGAATAAACTTCACGGCACGTAAATTGTGAATTTGCATAATTTTTTCAAGGTATGCTACTGAGTGCAACACCATCACAAACCATCACCCTTCGCCCCACCCACTGCGGCCGGTGACCTGCCACGCCATTGGCTGCCGTGAGACTGTACTTGCTGAAAGGTTCAGGAAAAAATAATTCGCCCCCTGGGGAGTCAAAGTACAGTTCATTTTCAAAAGATAATTTTGTCAGACGAGTGCATGCGCTTCGGCTTTGAATTTTCAGAATTGTGACGTCACAATTGCGTCACGTCGCTGTCGCAGCGAGAAATCTTTGGTATTTCCACAGTGGCGGGACATAATTTTGACGTGACAATTCTGAAGATCTAATGAGGGTGCGCATACACTCAGAACTGACATGACTATAGTGAGTGAGCTGCGAGTCAAAACGGTTGTGCACTACCAATCATGAAAGAAACATAGGATAAAAAATTTGATTATTGACTAGGTTAAGCTTCAGTCTCCAGAACTAAGGTGATCTAACAGAGGAAGAAGTTAGGGAAATAAAGCATGTGGATAGAAATGGAGGAATCGCTGCACTAAGGTGTTCCCACACAGGATGAACGCGCATGGGAACAGGAGTCGGGAAAGAAGAGGAAGAACAGAATAAAGCATGAGCATATAACAGTATGAAATTGGAAAGGAAGCAAAGTGGGCACGACCGACCCGTCCCGAAGGCCTAGCTAATGACTAAGGTAACCTACACGCACACATAGGATAAAAAAAAACATCGCAGCTTGGAGTCTGCAATTACGGACAGGGTAATGAGCTCGAAATGCAGCTGCATCATAGTCTTTAATTCCGGTTATGCACCCTATGGTTCGCCCTAGGAGCACGATTTCCTAGGGCATCGAGTGGGTCAATTTCACTACCAAACAGTATACCAACAGCCCATTCTCTGAATCTTGAGGCATAAGATAGGTAAATAATATAGACAGCGTTACACATATACATTCATTTTATCACAAACCACTTTCCTTGGCAGAATTTTCTAAAAAGTAAATTCATTGGTCAATTGGAATTTATAACCAGAAGCTCATCGGTTGCTGGTGGTCCAAATTAAGCAGGCTTCATATGAAAATTTATTAACATCCTGTGCCATGAAACCGCATGCAGTCCAAGCACTGACCCTAAACCAGCCCGTGAATCCCCATGACAAGAGGAAAAACAGCAGAAAACTGCTCATCTACGGTCATATTTTGGCTGTTGCTTGGCTAAGCTACAAGCGTCCACCTCAGTGGGAAACCTCAATATTTTATGAGGTGCCCTAATGGTTAATTACCGAATAGTATAAATTTACATTTTGGAAACTGGATAATGAATAACCAGGTGCAGCTCTATTCCACGACATTAATCGGAAGCATCTAAGGCATACGACCAGCCTCTTACACCACGAGTAATTGAGCACAAAGTTACAAAGTGCACCAAGTCGTAGAGGGCGCCAGGGCAAAGGAACATCTTTTTCGTGGGAGGTACTTACCCCTCACAAAATAATATTACTGAATAGAGACGCTTCAAAAGGCGTGATGCCCTGATTACCCAGTAAACCATGTTGACAGGTTTCCATAGTTGTAGCAATGCTCTAAATGGCGTGATTGTCCAATTTCAAGTTAGTGCTCCCGACGATAAAAACGCCCCATGCAGCCTGGGTATTTACGATGATCGGTATATTCAACAAATTTTTGGCGACGCGACGTTGATGGGGAGAATGCTCTCCCTCTGATATTATCTCCGGAATCTTATCAAGCTCCGTCACCATCAAGATTTCTAATGATAGCATTACCTATATTGGATCGGAGTCTCCTGGCGCAAAGGGTAACGTAAAATGAAGCAGATCTACCCATGAAGACGTTCCATCTCACCAGGTTTCTCCTAATTTTTGAGATGCTGCTATAGTCTGCCGTTTTATCAAAGCAGCTCAGTCGTCAATTCTCTATAGCGTTGTCATTTCTATGGGTATTCTGAGATTTTATTCAGCCTAATTCTTAGCTCCGCCCACTACAATATACTGAGAAATCTCAAAATATCCCTGAAACTGGCAACGCATTAGAGGAATTTCGACCACGACCGAACTGCCTTGATAAAATGGCCACTCTATATAACAGCGTAGGTACTCCTGTTCAGGTGGATGTTCTACTTATCGGAACTGTACCAATGCTGAGCACTAACCAATGTCATAATAAAGCTACCGATGATTTTGTTCTGTAGCATTGGAATTTTCATCTTGGCGATACTTCTGATGACTTGAAGCGACCCATGCGGACCATTCTCCACCCGACATCAAGTGGGCTTCTGATGACGATTTGCCATGAGACAAGATGACGCCCAATGACGAGAGAGCCATCATACGTAATGACGATGAGGCTGCAAATGACGAAGGTGCTCCTACAGTAACTCGCTTGGTATTGCAGCGGTACGCAGTGGTCATAATTCCACGGTAATTTAGCCATCACGATCGTTATGAGCAGTTGCAGCGCCAGCGATACTATGGGGCTTTCGCTGCAAGTAGTTATATTTATCCATCACTTGATTTAAAGATTCTCCACATGAACCCAGTGTTGTAAAAGCAATTTCCAGCGCTTTGATGTTACGCTTCAGAGCATCGTGCATGGAGACATTTTCTGAATTTGCTAATGCAGCTGAAGTTACTAACACTTCTTCTTTGCTACACAGAGCAAGGCCTTCACGGCTGATATTTATATTTTCTTGGATTACACCCTTGACGTTGCTCAAATATAATTTAGGGTCTTTTGATTTCTGTAGGGTTTGGTTAGCTTTGTACACGTATTTAGTGAGGATGGTAGCCACATGGTGCAATGCAACACGAATGCCGGCACTACATAGCCCTTTAATATCCGCCCGAGCATGGTTCGCACCGGTTGTTAGTTTAAGGTAGCGACGGATGACGAGAAGAAGATTTAGGATGTAGATCACTGTCATTGCCAAGTACACAAATATTGTAGCTAGAATTAAAGTGGGATAGTTATGGTAACTCTGATCCTCGAAGGAAAGATTAAATACTAGTTCCTGCCTCACGGGCAGCGAGAGCAGTTTATTTAGATCCTGTGCAAGACTATGCGAGTAATTCGTAGCGGTGTCGCGAAGGCTTGGCAAAATTTCACTTGTGAGTTCTATGAGCTCGGCTTTCCTAATATTATCACGTTTGTTCAGGTCTGCAAAGTATTTCCTATAGCAGATATTCTCCGCAACCGTTTTGGGCATGAAGTCCATGAGATATTTGATGTGAGGTTCTGCCAATGTACTAATTTTCTTGATTAATACATATGAATCGGAATTTGAAATGACATCGCAGGCAGTAGATTGTCCCATCAAGCCTCTAAAATCGATTCGATGAATTATGTTCTGTTGTCGATTTGGTGCCATCGCAGATGTTGCAGTTAGCGAACAGAGAGGACTGCTATATGACTTAGCTTAGCTGCTGAAGAGTTAGGTCCCAAAAGTCCAGTTGTGATCAGATTCTTATCGAGTTGTGTTGTGGAAAATACGATGTTACAAGGTTAATATTTCTCTCCAGTAATCGGCACGCATTCCACTGGACGTTGTGTGCTCAACATTCCCTTGATTTTCCTGGGCTCCTCACAACATCGACCAATAGTAAATGTCAAAAATTATTTGAAAATACTGGAACTACTAATGCTGCGTCTAAACTAGTACTTTCTATCACGAATACGAATGCTCGTGAATTTCATTCGTAGCATACTTTGCATTTACACTTTAATAATGAGAACGCAAACTTTCACCATAATCTCAGCTGAAAGGAAACAGGATGCGTTAAATAATACATAGGGACAAGTCATTATTCATGAAACAGGGAATTACGCTCCATGACAAAATGATAGGCAACTTACCTAACCTGATTTCACCCATTACTTTACTAAAATTGACAGTGCCCGAAATTTTAAAATGAAAAAAAAAAAAAAATAGACCTACCCACACCTAACCTACCCGAAGAAGATACGGGTGCAATTTCGTCTGACCCGCAAAAATTTCGGGTTTCCGGATAATACGGCCTAAAGTGAGATAAAACGGACCAAATTGTCCGCACCGTGAATATTAGTAACGGGTGATGTTACCAATGTCAAGTGGGGCAGCATTGAATAATAGCAAGTGTACGCTCAAATGTATGTTTGTGCGATTTTTCTTCAACGGTAGCAAAAAATTATTATAATTAGATCACTCTCAGATAGTACACGCACACCAAGCAAGTAATATTAGCGAAAGATGAAAATTAGTCTTGAAACTAGGACGTTATTCTTATCGTCACCATGTTTTTTTTTTTTTTTTTTTTGAGATCCGTTGGTAACTTTTCAGTTATATTCGGATAAACAGTGAGACAAATATTAGTAAAACACACTACAAACGAACCGATCATCATCAAAATTTGACTATTTGTGTCTTCTATCATTAGACTCAGTGTTTACCACCCTACACGCAGCGAGGCGATTCAAAAGTGAAGCTCAACTAAAAACGAAAAATGTTCAGAGCGTCGGAAGATTCATTACAAACATTTTAACTACAAGTCGTCTTAGCCGTACACTGTGGCGTAATTCTTCTGAGAAAATTCATTTTTTCAAGAAGTTATATAGGTTTAATTTTTATTCCGGAAACAATTTTCGCTGTATAAACTTAATTTTTCAACCAATTCTGATGAAAATTGGTAGCAAAGTACATCTTTCAATACTCTATGCGCAGGTGTTGTCAAAATGTAGAAAAAGTCCGAACTAACTAAGAAAATAACGTTCAAATTTAGACAAAAGGCTATGCAATTCAATGACCACAATTTAAAAAAACGAGAAACCTACGATGAAAGTCTATTTCAAGACCTTTCAGCTGAAGCAATGCATGACAAAAAATAATCAGATTAAGTGCATTTAAGAGGAGGAAAACTGTTATAAGTTCACCAGTATTTGTGCACCCACATGTTGCCCTGTCGCTGCACCAGATAGGCATGGCTAGACGATCGTCAGTGCTGCAGTAGCTGGGTTTTTACAACGATTGATAATTTTTCGATAAAAAACAAGTTAAATTATCCATTGCAGTGGCAAGGCAACACACGAGTAACGTCAATAATGGTAAACTTATATCAGTATTCCTCCCGGCCAATGCACCGAATAGGATCGTTTATTGACAAGCATTAATTACATCATCCGGAAGGTCTTGTGATAGGCTTTCATCGTAGGTCTCTCATTTTTTTAATTGTGGCTAGTAATTTGTGTAGCCTGTTTTGAATTTGAACGTCATTTACCTAGTTATTTAGACTTTTTGACATTTTGACAACACGTGCAAATAGAACATTGACAGATGAACTTGGCTACCAAGTTTCATAAAATCGGTGGGAAATTAATCCGTTTTCAAAGTTAAAATAATTTTCCAGAATAAAAATTAAAAACTAGGTAACTTTTTAAAAACCTGAATTTTGCCCATAAAAGTGAATCACAGGGTACAGCGTTGATGACTTTACTTGTGGCTAAAATCTATGCACTGAATTTTCCAACACCGTGCATATAACGGTTTTCATAAATAGGAATATGTTTTCTCTGCATTCTTGCCGGGATAAACTCGGTTGGCTCAGAGCGCTAGTACTGGCTGGTAAAAGGCGCAAAGAGTAAGAAAAGACACTCGAGGGAAGAAGTCGCAAAGATTAGGTCGGCTATCACGATCGACAACCGCCTCGAGGAACAGAAAGGGAAAAACAGAGAACCTACCTAACTCTACAAAGCTAACATCGGCAGCAGGAACTGCGGCCACATCCCCCCCGTGGAAAAGGGTTCATTGTAGTTTCGGTCAATTCGCCGTCGGTCCGTTCGCCGTCGGTCCGTTCGCCGTCGGTCCTTTAGCCGTCGGTCCTTTTGCCGTTGGTCCTTTTGCCGTTGGTCCTTTTTGCCGTTGGTCCTTTTTGCCGTTGGTCCTTTTTGCCGTTGGTCCTTTTTGCCGTTGGTCCTTTTTGCCGTTGGTCCTTTTTGCCGTTGGTCCTTTTTGCCGTTGGTCCTTTTT
>LQNS02278160.1:11332387-11350611 GCA_001587735.2 Parhyale hawaiensis
TCTTTGAAAGAGACCTAAATGATCGCTTGCGAAACAACGGTCAAAAACTCAAGGACAAAGCTCGAAGAACGACCTTAAGTCAGCAGTTCTTTCCGTATTTCATAGTCAGCATTTGGAATAGACCCCCTTCCGACGTCGTTAGCGCGGAATCAGTCAACGCGTTTGAAAATCGTCTTGACTTGCAATGGGAGAGACATCCCCCACAGCTAAGGATTCCTCCTCCAGGAGTCGCAGACTCTGAACGGCTTAAGCCCCTGGGCGTTCCTAAATCCGTCTTTTCCTCTCTTACGCTCCAACTACACTGTCTGACATCTTTAACTCCGCATATCAACGGCTATTGATCATAATTTCGTGTATTCGTCTCTTTTGCCTAGACGCTTCTCCCTCTGTTTTTGTCTTCTCTTTCCCCCAATCGTTTATATCCTACTCACTTAATGGCAATAGCTCTTAGAAGGCCGGGGCGCAAGTTTCGGTGTCTCTTTGAGAATGGGCCTGTTGGTTCGTCTACTGCCGCTTATCTAATCTAATGTTTGTCACAACGTTTGTCATACATACTGCATAACTCAAGCAGTTATGAAAAGATATTGGAAGAAATTCCACAATTGTTAATACAGTACTATTAAAAGGCACAAATGATTAGATTTTGGAGCTGATACAAAAGACATCATGGATGCAGAGCCAATTCGAATTTTACCGTTGCCTTACCTGGCGGAGGTATGCGCTCTCAGAGTGCTCTAGTTAGTATTATTATATTGACTAGTTTAAGCCTACGTTTCCGCAACAACAGATTAACAAAGGGAGAAACGAGGGACATATAGTATGACGACAGAAACGGGGACCCCATGTCTGGAGGTGTTCCACACCCAGGATTACAGCGCATGAGAACAGCAAGTCGGGAAAGTAGAGGAAGATCAGAATAAGGCATGAGCAAGTAGTAATATGAAAATGGAAGGAAAGTGGGCACGAAAGAGACGTCCCCTAGCTGATGTCTAAGGTAACCTACACGAGCTCCCTGGGGTCGCCCCCCCCCCATAACATAGGATGGGCGAGCCTTACTATCCTAACCCTATAGCCCTTCCTATGCCCCCCGAGGGGACCGGACATGAAGAAACTGTCGTTACTGAATCGAGTACCGGTAGCGCCCCGCAATTTGAAGGTAGGGTTATACTGAATTAACAGCACTTCTGGATTTTCGACATTTCTGACAGTGCAGTTCTGACAGCAGTTAGCTAGTATGTAAGAACATCAATAATCATATTTATGATGGGGATAGCCATTTCTGATGTTTTTAATAATGTATTCAATGAAATTAATACACAGGATACTTAAAAAGTTTTTCCGACGCTTGATGTACATCTGCCATCTTCCGCCATCCTCGGCAAATACGTAAACAATGAACAATCAAGCCCGTAAGCCGTATCGCCATATTGTGCATTGTATTCTTCTGTTCCAAATGAGTTTTACAGGAGTGCTAAAGAGTGAAATATTACTGTGATTTGAATGAAAAAAATTGTGAATAGCAATTGTACCTAGTGAATATATTCAAGACTGGAGGTAACATGGGCAAGTACGGTGAAGCACCCGGAATCCTCCTAAAATTGATAAAACAACAACAACATTGTGCATTGTAATGGCGTGTGGTGGTTGTAGTGAGTTCACTAAGTTGGGCTATACCTAATTAAGAAAATATAGGAAAATAATGATTTTCATTAGTCACGGAGTGTTGCCAAGTGTTGTGAAATGCACTTCTTGTGGTCTGGGTGCAATAAAAACCTACAAAGAGAACATGTTCATTCAGTATGAACATAATTCATTAAGCGCCCTGGTATGATGCACCCAGCGGCTGATAACAGTGACCCTGACGAATAAAGCTGGAAAATAGGTAGGCCTAAGTGTGATCTTATTAATTGATTCAACTAAATTAAGCTGTTGAATTAGTATTTGAGAATACTGAAACTGACATTTTTGGTGGGAGGGAAAGATTTTTTTTTTTTTCAGCTACAACGGGGCTTTTCCTCATAAGGTTAGGTAGGCTAGGACTGATTCTGCTAAAATCCTATAAGAAATATAGGCCTAGATAAAAGCTCCATATATGTCAACAAATCCGCCGCTACATGGATATTAGCTGAATCAGTCCTTGCCTACCAAACCTTAGATGTATGAGCTCTGTTGTATCAGAAAAAATCGTTACCCCACCCAAGACGTTCATTTCAGTATTCCAAATACTAATCCAACTGGAAAATTCGCCAGAAATGCTAAAAATCCAGAAGTGCAGTTTATTCAGTATGGCTGAAGGTAGTCACTAGGAAAGGTACCGCCCATTGATGTCGGAGTGATGGCGCCCATCTTTGGTTAGGTCAACTGCGCAATATCGCGACACCCGATATCTTGGGGCACTTTTGCGTCATAAGTAACGGAAACGTTCTGTATAAGACAAAAAAAAAAACTTTTAAATAAAATGTGGAAATACTACTTAATTGTTTTCATAATAAAACTTCTATACCTTAAAATTCGAGTTATCAAAGTTATCAAACTCTACCGCTTTGAAATAGTTTTCTATTCTCGCTGTATCAAATTTATTGCAGACAATTCGAGAGTAAAACCATAACAGCACTAGGCCTAGTTACAAAAGTTTAGAGTTTCAGTCAACGATTCGACAGCCTCCTGGTATCATTAGGCCATTTAAAAACCTGTGATGAAAAAATATACATAGAAGTACTAGAAGAATTCGGTAAATATTCGTCTTATCCCCCACCCGAGTTAGAGGATAAGAAAGTAGCCTAATTTCTAGCATAATTAAGGCGTGCTGAAAACGAAAATGGCATCCATTTTTTGTGGAAATTAGGCAAACCAGACCTACGCCGTACCTAACCTGCCAGATATTATGAAGGGGTTTATGCCTAATTACCCGACAGTACGGCCTAAAGAGGGGTGAATGTGGAGGGGTTTATGACTTATGAAGGGGTTTAGATAAAATTCGCTTTTAGGACCATCACGCATTTTCAATATTTTGAAGTCTTATATAGGTAGAAGGACCCATTTTAAGACGTTTTCCACTAATGACGTTTCTGCCGCAAATGCATACTTTTCGAGATATTGGACCTTGAAGTTCCCATTACGATCCGCCATTAGCTACGGCGGTGTCGCGCGATTTAGCGGCAGGTGCTTTTCCAACATGGCGGCATAGCGCGTATTGCTTTACACTTTTGGTATGTTTCTCAAAGGATATTAGCAGAACCAGGCCTGGTCTCCTAACCTATACGAGTAAGAGCCACGTTCTTGCCGGAAAAAAAGTATAGCAAAGCATAAAAAAAAGGATGGGAAATACAAAGTCAAATAGCTATCTCTAAAAGTAGGTAAGCACTTCAGACGGAAACGTCCTTAAAAAAAAGTTAAAATTGTTCCTTCTACCTATATATGACTTCAAAATATCAACTATGAATTAAGGTTCAACATTAAAATACCTTACACCTTTCTAGTATTGCAGTAACTCAATTTCGTCTGACAATTTCGGCAATTAAGGTTTATATTATCCTCACTCGAAAAAATTACACCATGACAAGCTAAAAAATTCAAAGCAGCATCATCATCGTTGTGAAACAGTTTGATACAGTCGAAATATTCCAGGGAGCAACCGGCACAACCACCAGCAATTGCAATAGCAATTTCTCGACTGTTCACATGTCGTAGCGTCGCGCCGGGGGGTGCGGTCGTAATTCTTTTTCTTCGTCTTTTCGTCTTTACTATTCCTACGTAGCCTAAGTCATTCTCGAAAAAATATCTTAAAAATTAGTCTTTCAACCTTTATAATAGCCTACTTCAAAAATCAAAATATCATAGAATTATGAAGAAAAAAATTTGTTCTGCTTATATACTACTAAAAATATATGAAAACCAGTCTTTAGCGACCGCGCGTTATGCCGCCATATTGTTCGACAAGCTGCTGAGATGCCGGACGGTAATAAAAACTTCAAAGTCAAATATCTTGAAAACTAAGCATTTGCCGCATAAATGTCATTCGTGTAAAACGTCATAAAATACGTCCTTCTACTTATATATGAGTTCAAAATATCGAAAATGCGTGATGGTCCTAAAACCGAATTGAACCGGGGTTTATGCCTAACTGGCCGTCAGTGCCGCCTAACGAGGGGCGAATTTGGCTTTCACGCATACACGTGTAACCTAACCTAAAGCAGCAGCGCGCTCCGACGGGTCACTTAAGAAGCTAAAAAGACGAAAATTTCATAAAAACGAAACAGAATTTCCACACTTAAGGACCTATATATTCTGAATCAGTAATTATCAACGAATAAAAATAGATTAATATCGTTCTGAAATTAGAGTGGGGGATAAACGAATATTAGCCAAGAATTCTATCATAAAAAGCAAAATAGTTTCAAGCCCTAGGGAACTGCCTACAGCACAAAATGTACGTAGAGAAAAAAAAAAAAAAAAACAGACTCAACAGCACTGGTAATGTTTACTGCACGGTGACAGCGCATCAAATGGAACGGTTGCTGGATTTCAGGAACCATTTGAACTATTGCAGTTATAGAAAATAGAAAGATTAGGTGTGTCCTACGTTGATGGATGGAGTTTGGCGTTTAATTTCTATTGTTTCTGCCAGTACTAGGTCGATGGTTCTTGTGAAGTTACGCAGCACTCTGAAATCATTTTTTATGGTCTCATAGGACGGAAAGACCAACTTGTGATCGCAACTGAAATACTTATAACTGCTACTGGACGAATAGTGTAGCCGATATAGGAAGCGCTACAACTGTCCTCTGAGAGCAAGAACTAATACATAAACTCTCGCTTTCGAGACATTGGTTGGGGCGTACGGGTGGCGAAAAACGAGGAAATTTTATATGGCCTATTGTAAGCATGTAAAGATACAGTTTGGTTGAAGGCTGATGGCTTAACATGCTCTTCAATAATAGACTAAGAGTTTTGCTGTAGGGTTTTAAAGGCTTGTTAATTGATCAAACGGCGGTTTTTTCGCTGGTTCGATCGCTTATTGAAGGAGTGGCGTGCTTAGCGGAACAGGCGGATATTAGTTTCTCGACTACTGACTACGGATAGTTGTTGTTTGCTAAAACCTGTTTAAGACGCCGAATTCCTACATCAAATGACTGCGACGTTGAGGAATATTTAAGTGCTCTACTTACGAGATTTCGGACAAGTTCCTAGCTTTTGAATCGATTTTGCGTTTTACGACAGAATTTCCTTCTGTGTATCTTTTTTTCATCGCAGGTTTTCAATTGACCTGAGGATGACAGCAGTCGGCTGTCGAAACGTTCACCCACATCTTAAACTCTTTGTAACTAGAGATGTGGTATTTTTTTCTCACGAATTGTCTTATATAAACTTGATACGGTAGAAGAATATATTTTAAAGGCGTGGAAAAGAGTGTAAAGTTATAACTGAGCTAATGATGTGTCTTATCAGAAAGAAAATAGTAATAGTAGGAAAAGCGTCTGGTCATTCTATATTACCTTTAATAATCATCTATTGTACGGTTGTGCCATTTAAACTTATTTGTGTCTATTGCTTTCTGAATATCTGATGCTTCAGGTCTGTCTATGCGTTGGACGAGTTCACACGTCATTCATATTTTTACTTGAGGGAAGTTACTTCGTAAAGATGACGCACATCACTCGCGAAAGTATTAGCACCCTGTCATTCATATCAACACCTTCGGGTATCCACTTATTCGAATGCTTTACTGTTTATTAAATAGAAAAGAAAACACAGGAAACTACACTTGTTTTCTGAGATTTAGTTCATTCCAGCTTTGACGACATATCCCTAACTTGCTTTGTAACACTTGCAATGGAAACAAAGTTGATAGTTAACATTATAGTAATCGTTGGCGGTCTACACAAACTTATTTTAAGAACGGCTGTGCAAAACTTTCGGACGAGAAGACGTGAAAATGCTTTGAAAAGACTAACGTGTAGACAGGTTTTTGGCTTCCAATCATAACTGCCGTCTGGTGCTCGTAAGGGCTGTAATGGGAATGAGAATATAAAACCTGCCAGAGTAACATCATTTATCGCATAGCTTTTTATGCAGTTCAATGGCAGTTTCTTTTAGATGTAAATTGAATACCTAATTTTTCCTTCTATCTTCCTATAACTTCCTTCATTTTTTCCGTCACTAACGGCAAAAAATTATTATTGAAGTTACTAACACCATCATACAACATACAGGTAAGCTTTATGGCGATATATATAGATCGTAACTTTTTTTTTTTTTTTCACTACTAGACAGCCCAGTCGTCAAAATGACGGCAAAAGTTTTGTGATGGAGCTCTTTATTGTTCCGGTTTCCAGTATAGATTTTGCTGTAATATAGGTCTCATCCCTGTAGGCCTGATATTCCATTAGTGAAACGCAAACGATACAACCATGAGTTTTGCGAGAGCAAAATATCTCCCCTGCAATATAAGGCGTGAATATCAACTTGGAATTGATCAAGCGTTAAGCTGCAGCAGAAAAATAATAGTTCAGTCAAAATAATTCATTAAAAATGCCCAGGGCTCACCGTGTTGTGGATACCAACTGATTGTTGAACCTCCAGCGTCGAAATTTGGCTGCGATATAAATTCAATATAAAAAGGCGTCTGC
Source organism: Parhyale hawaiensis (assembly GCA_001587735.2). Taxonomy (NCBI): domain Eukaryota; kingdom Metazoa; phylum Arthropoda; class Malacostraca; order Amphipoda; family Hyalidae; genus Parhyale; species Parhyale hawaiensis. Next base: position 11,339,017 of record LQNS02278160.1, read on the forward strand.
TCAGCGTGAAGATTCAACTACTACGATATCATTCAGCAATGAAAGCGGAGATCCAGAGACTGGGGATCTAGAGGCCGGGATCCAGAAGCCGGGATCCAGAGGCCGGAGATCCAGAGCTTTATACGTCACCCGTACTCCAAGCTCTGAAATTGTATGGTATCTCAACTCGTGTTCCAGTTCATGAATTTTCTCTTATTAAATTCTGAACAGCGTGACGGAGAGACGGACCAAAATTGGAGCAAGCAAGGAGCAAGGGAGCAAGTGACCAACAACTCTGTTTTATTGTATAGTGGATTTCTCTTTATGAAAGTCTTGTTGTAACGAGATTAGCAGCAGTAGCACGTGCGGTCACCAATGGTAACATGCGGTATAATTCATTACAGTACATGTCCAGTTATATTCGTGCACTTTCACTTGGCCCAGGCTTCAAAAGTTGCTTAACAAATAGTGTCTAATGAACAACTGCCACAAGAAGCACAAAATATAGAATTTTTCAGGATCAAATGTAACAAAAATTCACGTGATCGCAACAACTACTCGAAGCGTGGGTATACATAAGGCAAATATGTGCTTTGAGAATTCAGTGATAGGCATTACTTAAATATAATTGTATTTCTATACGTATTTAAAAACTCGAAATCTCGTATCATGGCTTGCAAATAATAAATCTAAGTTCAGAGTTTTTAGCTCATATAGAAATTTAGATCTGCCAGAGTTTCTTTTCCATGTTTCGGTACGAGAACGGTTTAGATCGTTTTAGGCTACGTTTCCACCAAGACAATTGAATCGATTCTATTCAACTCCATTCGTTGTAATTCATGAATCGCTATGATGCGTCACGTTAATTCTTATGTAACCATTTACACCAGGCGAATCAATTTCATTCAAATCATGACGAACCATGGCGACTCAGAATCAAAGATTGGTTTGGTCCCATTTTTTCATCACTCATCAGTCAAAGACGAGCAGGAAACATCATGCAAGTGCAGCTCCTCGTCAGCTTAGTGCAAGAACGGCGTGCTATTTCTGATCCTAGTGATCATTTGCACCGAAATGGCAATGCAATTGCTGCGTTATGGAACGATATTGCTGCAGAAATGAAATTCAAAGCTAAGTAGATGATGTAGATGAGCAAGTCGTGGGGTAGTTGCAAAAGTTGCGAAAACAAACAGTTTGTAACAATTAAATTCGATCTGACCCAGATCGCCAGTTCCTTTTAAGTCTTGTCCCTCATACGAAAAAAAATGTCACCTATTGACAGTCTTGACATTAAAATACATGATTCATTTCGTAGATAAATCGCCCGAACCAAATATATAGCTACGGTTACTCTACTGCTCATCACCAGCGAGCTGTTATTACTCCCTGGACCAACCCCAACAATGATCCCATGGTACACCATCACCGTATGCAAGTGAAAGTGCTTGTCAGTTCACTCACCTTTAAGTTGGTGGAGATAACAGTTATGTTACATTATTTAATAAGTAAACAATAGGTACACCCTGCAGTTGTCAAATAAAAATATCTAAACGTATCCATAATGCTGTCGGTTGTCATTTTTTTTAAGTTCATGTTAATATTGCCTACTAGAATGCCCCCGCTGTCAAAAATGACAGCGATGCATCTGTGATTATCCGTCGTCGTGGTCCATACTTCCATAAATAATATATTTCTCGAGAATAGGCTACAAACGCCAACTAAAATTCTCATTAGAGATGATTGCACCGGTGTCAAATCATCTGTAGCTGCTGCAGCAGCATGGTGTCTAGCGATTGGGACTTTTAAATTCCTTGAGTTTTTCCTGAGTTCTCCCTGATTTTTCTTCAATTTCTCTCAGTGTCAGATTGTCCATTTTCCTCTTACATAATGTGATTGCTAGAGCCCGGACATAGCTTGAAATAAATGCTTAAGGCTTATTTTGCTTAAGCTGCTTAAAAAATCGTAACATCTTGTAGCGCATAAAATACTTGTAAGCACCATCCAAATTTTTGCCACCCCTTAAAAATTTTTGTTAATGCTCAATATTTTTTGTTAGTGCTTAAAATTTGTTTGTCAGAGCCTAATTTTTTTTGTTAGTGCTTAAAATTTTTTGTTAGTACTTAAAATTTTTTGTTAGTGCTTAAAACTTTTATTAGGTCTTAAAAATGTTTACTAGCGGTCAAATCATTCCGCCAGCACAATCGAAAATTTATAGGCAATTATCCGATGCTATCGGACACCCTTCACTATTATCCTATAGACAGCCGACAAATGCCTATAAATTTCAGATTGGGAAGCTTTTATAGCCTACGTTTAATTTGTTCAGAGCCCATTTCTAATTTAGAGAGTTATCGTGTACCTGCCTATTCGTTGTGCGCAACAAACCAACAACATACGAGAATAGCGCGTACATTGTGGCCACATTCGTGATCACAATCACCGTGATCATGATCATCGTGATCACTGAAAAGCACAGAACCGTCGAGTGATTTTGTAAACAAAAAAGAGACGCCATGTCTAATTTCAAAATTTGGATTCCAATCGTATTTACGCAAAAGACGATGGGGAATGGATTTTTAAATATTTTCATTCATTTTGAAGTCAATGGATAGGTGAACTAGCAGTATTCAATGCATTTTGAGCATTCGCAGGCATAAAACTAAGAGGGTGTGCACACGTACGCCAAAGTTGCTTTGAAACGCAACTTAGTATTTGATTGCACTGCAGCGCCTTAGGCTTAGGCTCGGACTGAAATCAATATGAAAAAAATATATAAAGTATGAGTCGCTTTTGACAGTTTGTACGATATAACAAGCAACAATGGTGAAGCTTTTAGAATACCTCCTACATCTGCGTTAGTTTAAAGTTTCAATGATGCACAGTTTTAGCCTGATATTCAAGCACCACGAGTAGAATTCACGGCAACAAAACGGCCGAAGGGAAAAGCTGCGTGAATGAGTAATTTTTACGATTGTGTGCCTACGCTATAACGAAACTGAAATTCTGCAAGTCAGTAATACAAACAATGATTATTATATTACCTAATTTATCCTTAAACGCAAGAAAATACCACGAACTTTGCATTTCAAATTTTGAATTTTTGCTTGTGTGACGACTGGAATTACTCTTTGATTATGCATGTCCAGTCCGCTAGTGAAATCACCGTTCGATCAATTTTCACCAATGATCACGGTTGATTGCTATGAGAATCTGGTCAAAAAGTGGTCACGAAACCGCAGGGATCAGGCGGAATGATCCGTAAGGTGGTCACAAAAAGACGCCCATATACACCCCATGCACTTTACGTTGCTCTGTGCCACAACTCTGAAAAAAAGATGGTGTTGCTTTTGTAGCTTGTCACATGAAGAGCTCCATTTTCCCAACAGACTTACAAAATTTTTTCGAGCTAGCCTATGCCGACTGAGTTTGAGGACTGAAATTCACTTACCGTTTCGAACTGGCTTTTGCAACTGTTGCTTCTATTGAAAATAATTTTAATGTTTTTTTCCATTCCGTCACCGAAACTTTCAATTACTAATTGAGGCAAACTTGTAGGCTTACAGTGGGAAAAAGGCTAATTACATGATGGGTGTTGCTTATTGTTGACTAGAGCGCAACGCGGAGGGTTTATGCCCCGAATAACGCTAGCTTAGAGTTGTTTTTCGTGTGCACATAGCTCCAAAAATGTTTGAAATTATTTTTTTTGTTGTTTTAAGCGCTTATAATAGGAAAATGTTGGTGCTTATTTTGCTTTGTATTTTTTCCCGCCTAAAGTATAATGCTTAAATTCGCCAAAAAAACGCTTATTTTGGATGCTATACTTTTTCTTTTATTTTACTACTTAAAGCGCTTAAACCGTTGTTGCTTAATGCCCGGGCTCTAGTGATTACCAATGGGTTATGGGCTGAATGGGACTAAATATGTTACAAAACTCTCTGCCATATAAGGACCTGCAGCAAAATAGAGCTAGACAGTCGACTACTTTTCCCGGCACTGCAGAACAAAAATTAATAATCCTGATATATGGCTCAGGCTGTGAGGGAACGAAGCATTCATAAAGATAACCTCACAAAATGAACTCCATCCACTGCCCAACAGAAATTCCCCGAGTATTTTGATTCCCGGATTCTTTTTTTCTGAGTTTTCCCTGTTTTCTCTGTGTGAATTTTTTCCCCTTAGTTTTCCCTGTTTTCCAGACTGCTAGACACCCTGAATTACCAGTACAGTAGTCCCAAACCTTAGAGGAGGGGCAAAAAAAAATTTACGTTGGCAAGCAGCAAAGCACAACAGAATTAAAATACATAGTGCCCCGTAGCGTATCCATGATACAGACCAATGAGCCTTCAGTACATCTGCTTTTCCTTTTAAAACTCAGCTTAAAGCTGAAAATACTTTGTCAATATACGACAGAAAGCAGAAAGAAATGTGTCCGCTACCCTGTAAAAAATCATAGATTGTCTCTGCAAATTAATATGGATCAGCTACGGTACCGAATTTTTACGTTGTGAACTGAGATTAAACATACAGTATGTTTCGATGTATGGAGAAAGTGCTTAACATCAGATGCCTTAACCGCACTAAGAGAAGCTTAAAACTTTCACTGTCAAGAGATGTTTCAAGCAAGATATGCATCCAGATGCAAAGAGGTAAGGATTCCACTTCAGCAACCTCCGTGAAAAAGCAACTTAATTACAAAATCTGCAGCCTGGCCTATTTTTTGTCCATTTCGTTAAGAGAGTGACACGAAACATATAAATAAATGTACAATATAACAAAGAGCAATGTGTATTTATCGGTTTGTATGTTTATTTATTTATTTATCAGTTGATCAATTTTCTGTCACACTTTAAACAAAACAGATTAGAAATTAGACCTGGTTGGAGGCTCTGGTCATCATCTCAAGTTCCATTAAAAAATGATAGGTAGAAAATAGGCGGGGTTGCCGAAGATGGCAAACGTATCTTAATCAGGGACAGTTGAAATTCAAACAATGAAAACATCGCAGGCTTAGTCTGATTTGTACGAGTATTAGCTCCTCCATACATCGAATATACGGCAAAGTATCGAGCGACCTTAATTGTGTCTCAATACTCTCCTTGCATTGCCGAAATTGAAATCGCTGCACTGAAGATATCAGAAGCTTCCATTGGCGCTCTCATGCATCTTGATTCGTAGTTTCTTCCCTCAGATGATTTCGTTGCTTCAGTTATTCTCCCAAATTTAATTCTATGGTCGATGAAGCAGCTTTCTCTTAGCAATAACCATTGGACCTGTATAGGCTAGCCTGCCGTATTCACAATGCCGAATCTGAGCTATTACTTTGAGTGTTGCTTATCGGGCTGTAATAAGCAATTTTTTTCTCCATTTCAGAGAAAAAAAAGTTTCGATACTGAGCGGCTGTGAAGCCGTAAACGCTCTTATCAGGGTGCTTAGGTTAGCAGTTCTATTAATGAAAGTATGATCAGCGAACGTCATCACAAATTCTTCGCTGTCGTTTTAAAACAGCGTGGGCCCTCTAGTAAATACATAAACACACGACGGTCATTCTTAGTATTACATTACACCACCCTTAATTGCTTAGTTCAATACACGTAATTTCTACTTAAAACATAATATACAGTGACAGGTAAATATCCAGTAAACTGTTAGAACCTATCATTGCATCCAATTTCTAGCACTATTGTATCAATGATCGGAAACTAAGCCTGCCTCTTTCTTTGGTATCATTTACAACTACATTTAAACGCCCGACCAATCTATCAAGCGAATCATTTTAAACTAGTGGACCCGTGAGTGAAAAAAATTCACGAAGTAATCGATATGTTTGCTTTCTTCTTTTACTTGCCTTTTCTACATTTTCCCGCTCACACTTATTAGCAACTCTTGATTTTCCTTCTTTAACCCTTCTGCTTCAAATCTTTTTTATCACTGTGCCCCAAAGGCGCTTCGTCTCTCCCAGGTACTTTGAATGTGGGAAAAAGTCTCCGTTTTGTGGGGTAAGCAGTCGTTTTTCAGGTAAGACACACGAGACCTTTTTTTGTAGATCGTCAAAAACTGTATCGAGAAAAGAGTGTTCAGATTTCTTCTATCTGTCATAGTTTTTGAGATATTTGCGAAAAACCCCTTTGCCATCTTCGACGGCAAATGACCATTTTGGGCGAAAGTTAACGAACTTGAGGGGGTTGTGACTCCCGAAATTGAGTACCACAGAAGAAGTTTGATAGGTCAAACGAAAGGTCTAGAAGAGTAGAATTCAATGGTTGATTTTAATCCAATGTCACTGTTTGATAAAATGGTCAAAATGGCAGAAAACTGAAAAAGTGCTATTCGGGTTTGGCAAAATCTCCGCTTTGGGGATATCTCTCCATTGATAGCACATCTTCATTCTTGAGACTGCGCATAGTAGGCTCGTTCGTCTTTTGCATTCCCATCCTCTTTCTTAATTAAACTGGCGTCTTCCAAAGTAAAATCTTTGGTAAAACCGTGCAATAAACTTGAATGCCCCTCCAGTCAGCTTATATGCAATGTTAGTTATTCGTATCCATAATACCGTCTTCCATACTTGATTCACTGCTTCACTGAAGTGCTCAAATTTCGGTCTACTGCCCAGTGCCCGTGAAATACTTGAAGAGAAAGCTACATCGAAAGACAGTAAGCTAGAAGAAGTATTTGCGTACTGCCCGTGAAAATCATCACCTCTTGAGTGCCCCGTTGATTATTTGCCGAATATATACGTCGTAACCCGAGAGAAATAAACTTATAAATCGGTCACCAGAAGCTGCATACATACTGTCCCGATTTCAAGAAGTGTTTCAAGTAAGAAATGCATCCAAATGAATAATTTAGGATCCAATTTTTACCATCTTCTGCAAGCTCATCATCGACCCTGCGAAAACATAACTGAATTAACTGAATGACAAAATCTGCAGCCTGGCTCATTTTTTGCCTATTACCTTCAAAGCGGACACGAAATAAACAAATACACCAAGCGGTTCATTGTATAAGGATAATACTCTTACCTTATAAAAGTGGCCAGTCTTTCTTCACGATGAACTGCAGAACAATTTCATTTTACTTTTTAATGGAGGGCCCAATCAGCTCAACCAACATCATAAATTGCCGTGTCTTCATCCTGAAAAAGTCATAAAACTTCTCCGGACTATGGACCAAATCTGGGAACAAAATTTAATGTCCAAACATCCCAAATTCAAATCTTATAAAATTTATTGGATCCACCAGTATTCGTTACATCCACCTCTGTCAACGCTTTTTCAACCACAATGACGTTTCTGCATCATGTGTGGATGTTTGGAATGGTCTTGATGGCTCTGTCTTTGCTGATGCAGGTATTGACAGCTTTAAACGATCTGTACACAGAGCTATTCTGTGATCTCGGATCTTCTCTTTCTTGCTTTTTTATGTTCTTCACTTGCTGGGCTGGTTGCGTGGGGGTTTGTCAACCTCATGGAATTTCTCCGTTCCCACGTCACTAGTCTAGAGTGATTTAATAATAATAGTAATAATGAATGGATTCGATTCGCTAGGTGAAAACGCAGCATTAGTATTTGAGTATAATTATTGATGATCGAGTAAAATTTTTCGATCATGTCGGTGACCTTTATAACAAACTATGCAAAGCTAATGGTGCAGTTTATTTCGAAGCAAAATGTTTACCAAGAAAAGGTTTATTACGTTTGTATCATTCACTGCTGTCCTTGCAACTTGAATATAATATAGAAATATGATGTGGCGCAAGCGATAACTAACTTAAGCGAATTTTAATTGTTATGAACGAAACTCTTAGGATTATATTGGATGTAAAGAGAGAGGAGAATAACCTACCTTTGATGTCAAGGAATTAGATACTTCGGCAGTTGAATCTGCTAAAATTCGGAGATAGGCACAAATACTTTCTTCTGCAGTTTCTGCGTAAGGCCGCCATGACGGTTCTCTAACTCCCAAAATTTTTAGTAAATTAGTCTGTTATAGCTATATTTGGAATCATAGGTTTAACCTACCTTCAATCCGATTGGAAATTCAAAGGCCTTTTACAGTGTTTCAATGCATAGAAGCTGACAATGAACTCTCAAACAATCTTGTTTTACCTATGACCCTTGCAACCTTCAAAATCATATTCAAGGAATCGCATATTGAATAGCATGGTGTTCAAGATGACATGTTCCCTATAAGCTGCTGTCAGCTATCAATTGGATGGTGTCATCTTCCTTGTTTTGTAATTGAAGTATTGTGTTTCCTTCTTGTGTTCTAGGAATTTTATAGATTGTGAGAACAATATAGGCGTTAAAGGTATATTGGATTATTTGATAATGCATTTGAAAACGTGTAACTAAATACTTCATTTAAATACGTGACAATTTTTACAAAAACACATCACAAAACCCAGAAATTTTACTTCTAGAAATCATTAGTACACTATTAAACAAGCGCAATGATACCAGTAAGTATCAGTCGGAAATACGTAGTTTTTATAGATTTCTTTTTAGGTTACACATATTAAAGCGGTTCTGACCTTACCTAAACTATGGCAACCTAATTAAGCCCGCTGCAGACCGTAGTCTATAGTTCTGTGATTTCACGTCACCGCGTTCGAATGCGTTGCTCTGTCTGTGTAAACAACAAAAAATAGCTCTGCTTTCTGAAACGACATTCGGTAAAAATTTGAAGACACAAGATACTGCACTAGTGACACGGGCTAAGACAGAAAATAAGATGGTAAGCATTTTATCAAAACTTTTGACAGACACACAGTGGTGCTTGCAAGGACAGTACGAAATATTCGAGCGCGGTGAAGTGAAACCACAGGAGAAAAGACTATCGTCTGTAACAGGCTTTAACGTACTTTAACCTTAAGAAGTATTTTAATGAATAAATAGCTGGCGGCATGATTTTTTGGGGGGAAAATTTGCCCAAAACGCCCACACTGTAACGAATATATTAAAAGAGCATCTGCCATGTTTAGATCGCTGAGTATAAACAACGATGACGGCGGCCTGCTACTCTGGATGTACTCTTCATTGTGTGCGAATTTATGGCAGTTTTTTACAAAAAAAAAAAATGAAAAGCCCTCCAGCTATTCAATTACCAAGACACTACTATTGGCTAAAGTACTTTTGGTTGGGTAAGATTCACCACGTTAGGCTGTGCTTACTTTAAATATATTAAGAAAGGTTATATTTTGTTTCAACCAAAAATTCGATATAAAAAACATGCATATCCGGCAGACATATGTGAACATCATTACTCATGACTTATAGTGTACTAGCAATTTTTAAATGTGACATAGCTGGGCGTTATATTATGTTTTGGAAAAAATATGCCAAATAAATTTAGCTATAATAAAATACGACGTATTAAAATCAATTCATTTAAATAAAATATATTTAATATTTAAATACTTCAAATCACAAACTTGCAGATACATTTTATTTTTTACTTGTTTCTGGTACGCTGTGCCTCAGATGCGTCTCATTCGTTCTCGCCCAGGAACGGCACATGTTTGTAGGGATCAATTTTTCATGACCACACCTTACATTGACGAGACACAGGCCCCTATGGCTGATTTCGATCCCGCAATGGGCCTGGCTGCACGGTGCCGCAGAAGCATTTTTATACACTCTCCCATTACTTTTTCATACTTTGTTTAGGTTATTTGACTTAATCGTTTTACATTCAGTAATGACTGGCAAACCTGTACATACTTCAAAAACTTCACAAAAATATTAAAGCATGAAGTGTAATTGCGTACAGCAACTATTTATGACATCATTTGATATATGCAGTCGAGTAGAATTATTTCGCAATAGTTAGGAGAATAAATAGTCACAGGTTGTAAAACAGAATCTACTAAAGTTCGTGGTATGCTCGATTTGCAATAAAATGCCAGGTAAACAGCTGATGGAATGTTGATGAGATTTATTTGGTGTACTGGCTATGCGACAAAATCAGAACAGACAGCAGAGCCGAAAAGTGAGTTAGATCAGCGTGCAGTCATGAAGTGATGCAGTCCTGGCAGCAGTGAAGTGATGACGCACTGTCCACAATGAAGTGATCGAGCATTGGTAGCAGTGACTGATGTTGCATCGGTAGCAATGAAGTGAAAGAACATTGGCGGCCATGAATTGATCTGAATGATAAAGCACTGGTCGGCATGAAGTGACGTAGCATTGGCAGTAGTGGAGTGATATAGCATCGGCAGCTGTTAATGATCTAGCATTGGCATCCTGGAAATGATATATCACTGGCAGCCATAAATTGATCTATCACTAGCAGCCAAGAAGTGATGTAATGTGCGCCACCATGAAGTAATTTAACTCCGGCAACCATGAAGTGATATAACAGTCATCCAATAAATCATATAGCTAAGGGAGGAAGCTATGAAGTGATGTAACATAGTCATCCATTAAATCACGTATTGTAGGTAACCGAGAAGTTATGTAATATAGGTAACCATGAAGTAATGTAACATAGTAGGCTAATCCATTAAATCATTTAATGTAGGCAACCATGATGTCATGTACCAGTCATATATACAACCCGAAGTGATGTAACATAGACAGCCAAGATGTGATGTAGCGTCAGAACAACCTTGATGTCATTCAACTTAGACAGCCATGGAATCATTCAACTTAGGCAACTATGAAGTGATTGAACTTCGGCAACAAAGAAGTGATGTAACGTAAGCAACCACAAAAAACTCAAATGTATCTGATATTAAAATAAGTTACATGCAGTATCTGTGAGCCAAATTTTCTATAAAATTTTAAAATTCCTTGAAATTGTAATGAACTTTCAATTATTCTCTGAGGCACAAGATATGATACATCTCACCTACTAATGATATATGATTGAGACTTTATATTTCCTGCTCTGCAGCGCATTCTTTATGGCGAAACGAAGGAATTACCCTTCGTTTAAGGTCTCTTTGATTATTAAAAGTTACTTTATTAACGCGTACCTAAATCGGCCTCCAGGCCCATTTGCGAGAGCCCCGATTTCAGTGTCCAGTCATTGTATGGTGTGCTTTACATCCCGACTTATGATTCTCTCTTCTGTTTTTCCTCTTCCATCCCGACTAGTTGTACCTGTACCTATGCGTGTTGATCCTGCGTGAGAATACCCACGGAAATATGTTCAACATTTTTATCGATATACTATAGGACTATGTCCCTTGCTCTTTCGTCTGTGATTATTGTCTTCGTGCGGAAACGAAGTCTTAATTATTATTATTATTAAATCACACCAGACTGGCGACGTAGCAACGGAACTACTCCATGAGGTTAACAAACCCCCACGCAACCATCCCAGCGGGTGGAGAAAACAAAAGAATGAAAAAAAAAAGATCCGAGATCACAGAATAGCTCTGTGTACAGATCGTTTAAAGCTGCCAATACCAGCACCAGCAAAAGACAGAGCCATCAAGACCATTCCAAACATCCACACACGATGGAAAAAAAACGAACGGGAATACTGGCCCGTTCGGCATCGTAACGGTTCCAAGGCAAACTCATGAAGAGCACCAGTCCGCCGAGTATACCTCACCCGAACAAATGGATCCGGAAGAAACTCAGACAGTGAATGACTAGGGCGGATATAGAT
>LQNS02278160.1:11363047-11375838 GCA_001587735.2 Parhyale hawaiensis
CTTGGTTACGATACGTTAAGCTACGTTACGATACGTTATGCTAGGTTACGATACGATAAGCTTGGTTACGATACGTTAAGCTTGATTACAATACGTTAAGCTTGGTTACGATACGTTAAGCTTGGTTACGATACGTTAAGATTGGTTACGATACGTTAAGCTACGTTACGATACGTTATGCTAGGTTACGATACGATAAGCTTGGTTACGATACGTTAAGCTTGTTTACAATACGTTAAGCTTGGTTACAATACGTTAAGCTTACTTACGATACTTTAGGCTTGGTTACGATACGTTAGGCTTGGTTACGATACGTTAGGCTTGGTTACGATACGTTAGGCTTGGTTACGATACGTTAGGCTTGGTTACGATACGTTAAGCTAAGTTACGATACGTTAAGCTACGTTACGATAAGTTATACTAGGTTACGATACGTTATGCTAGGTTTCGATACGTTAAGCTTGGTTACGATATGTTTTGCTATGTTACGGTCCGTGAAGTTACGTTCGGTAGTTCCGGTATGAGGAAACTCCCAAGGACATATTTCTACGCAACGTTTCTTTAATTTTGCGCATGATCCAGTTAAACCTCTTTTCGTTCATGAATTCACGTTCCAGTTTCTTAGTAAGAGGATATTATTTGAAATGCTGTAGGGAGACCACGTTGTGAAAGAAAGGGGTAAAATAAATTTCTCTATAAATGAGCAGTTTAATTTTCCGCAGCTTCCTCAGAGTACACATAGCTTCAATTATTGAAACTTAATATATGATAATTCGAGGGAAGATGCCCATCAGATCTACGAGGAGGAGCTTCAACTAGTATTATCCCGCTAGACTTCTCCCCTCCACCAAAACTCAATCGTTGGAGCACCTGATACGTGTCTCAAATTAACGTATTCCGAGCGTTGTTTGACTGCTAGCTAGAAAATATAAATGTGATTACCTAAAAGAAGGGCAGAGCTGAAAAGTCGGTGGCAATAAAGGATGCGCAAGCGTCAGAAACTTCAGGGAAATAATTGGAAAAACAATGAGGCCTAGACTGTCAAAATTTGGTCTTGGGGCTCTGATCTAGCGTTGAGCGTGGGAATTTAAATCTGGGAGCAGTTCGTAGATATAATCTTGCGTCTGTTGTTATCGTATGAGATACCTCATCATTTTCGGCTACTTTTATTTCCCAGATGTATTGCTGAGAGCTCCAGGTACAGACGAACAAAAATACAAATGAACGGATCGTTAAATGGAACGGGTTTACCCTCGAAGCCAAAAATGACAGGAAATTTGGAAGGACATGTCATTTAAGATGCTTTTGTTACTTTATGCTTGTGCAGGTTAAGCTACAACAGCTGACTCTAATTTTGTGCGAAATTAGTGCTAAAAATAACTCTTTGTAGAGAGAAAAGAGCACTACTGAAATTAATTAAAGTCCCCGGAGCGCATCCTACCAACTTTACGACACGCCTTCAGTACATCTGAATTTTTGTGCTAATGCGAAACTACTCCATCACAGGCAGTAAGCCAGTAGTATAAGTAGTAGGAGTAGGTATTCTAGTTTAGGAAGTTTAGGGGAGACGACAGATTGTCAATAAACTTTATTACCCCTGCAGCCCAGTTTCATGGTATGAGCTGGCTGGTACGCTTGCTGGCTGGAATGAGGGGCGTAGAAGCGTATTGATATTCCTTTTAGCTTTAACAAAGTAGACTCGTACATTTCTTCATTTAAAATAGCTATAACTAGCCTACCGCCCACGCGGTAAAGTTTTCAATTTTCCGTTTTTTTCAGTGTCCTATACTTTATTGTTCTTGGTATCCAGGTTAAGAGGTGCCATGAATATCCGTCCCTCTCTGACTCCTGAACGATAGTGACTGCTTGTAAAAAAAAAAGTGCCACCAACCTGCTCAAGGCTAATGTGGAGTCCATGTAATTACGCCTCTTAATCAAAAGTGACTACGATAACTGAGCTCATCAGGATGCAACCGCAGAAAGCCGCCGTGAAAAAGCCACCACGAACTATTCGGTCCCACTGCCGAGGGCTAATGCCGTCTCCCCCTATACTTTCTACGAGCTCCCTGCCCACAAAGTACACCGTGATCCAAAGAGAGGAAGAAAGATGGGACATGAAGAATGTCAAGGAAAACGTGGTGCACATGTACGAGTCAACGCCCATGGGAACAAGTCGAGAACGAAAAGGAAGATTATTATTATAATAATGAATAAGTTAAGCCTCTGTTTCCTCAACAACGTCAATATAACAGAGAGAAAAACAAGGGACGTATAGTATAATGAAAAAAATGGGGAACCTATGCATAAAGGTATTCCCACAAAAGATCAACGCTCATGGAAACAACAAGTCATGAAAGAAGGGGAAAAACAGAAGACAGTAAGATCCGTAGGAGTTCGAAACTAAAAGGAAGCAAAGTTGGCACAAAAGACAGACGTCCCGAAGTCCTTGCTAATGGCTAAGATAACGTACACGAGCTCCCTGGGGTCGCCGCGCCCCATAGCCCTATGGCCCAACCAATGCCCCTGAGGGGAAGAAAAGGAGTAACAGAACAAAGCATCACCAGTAAAAGTAAGATTATTTTTATTTATATTGAACAGTTTAAGGAATCAGTTTCCAGAACGATGGCGTTCTAATAGAGGGGAGGGGAAACAAGGGACATGAAGCATGCCGAAAGAAACGGGGAACACATGCACAAAATGTGCTCCCACACAGGATCAAGGCGCAGGGGAACATTAAGTCTGGAAATAAGAGGAAGAATAGAAGAAAGAAAGATTAGTGGCAGTACAAAATTGGAAGGAAGCAAAGTGGGCACCAAAGACAAACGTCCGGAAAGCCTGGCTGGTGGCTAAGGTAACATACGGGGTCCACTGGTATCGCTGCTCGCAATAACACTGGATGGAGGAACCGAAGTAACCTATATTAAGATGGAGGGCAGCAGTAAGGGCACGAATGACAAAATATCCCCGAAGGCCTAGCTAATGGCTAAGATAACCTATGCAATTCCCCAGGCGGCGCTGCTCCCCATTACATTGGATAGGCGAACTTAACTAACCTAACCTTATGTGCCATCCAATCTCTGCAGATGAGGGAGCACGCAACCTGAAAAAAAGCTGCTTAACAAACCTACTGGACTTTTTATAATGAGTTACAGACATTAAAGATGAAGAAAAGGGTATAAACCTCGTGTATCTAGACTTCCAAAAGGCTTTTGATAAAGTCCCCCATCACCGGATAATGACAAAAATGTAAGCCCATGGCATCCAGGGTAACTATTTACGATGGATCAAGGCATGGCTTACAGGTCGGCAGCAGCGAGTGAAGCTTGAAGGAGAATCGAACGAGTGGACACAGGTTTCATCAGGGGTTCCACAAGGTAGCGTGCTTGGCCCACTTTGTTCTCAATTTACGCCAATGATCACGATCTTAACATCTGTAGTAAAATCAGTAAATTTGCGGATGATACAAAACTATGTTAGCCTACAACGAAAAGAGCTGAGCTCCAACAAGACCATTACCCCTCGTGGAATGGAGCGCAACGTAGCAAATGAACTTTAATGTTGACAAATGCTCAGTAATGCAAGTAGGGCTGGTGAACTCTTCCACCCCATTGAAAACGAATGGGACGGAATTGGCTACTGTCACCCAACAACGTGACTAAGGAATCACTATTACAAACAAACTACAACACATTCAGCAAGTTGACATGAGTGTGAAAATGGCAAGCAGAGTACTCGGATTCATCACCAGAAACTTCGAATACAAGTCGAAGGACATCATCGTTCCCTTGTACAAGGCATTGGTGAGGCCACACTCAGAATTTGTTGTTCAATTCTGGTCGCTACATCTCTGTAAAGATATAGATAACTTGGAAAGAGTCCAACGCAGAGCAACGAAATTGATACCTCAGCTGAGAAACAAGTCAATTGAACGTTGCCAAAAAGAACTGGGTCTGATCTCTCTCGAGCAAAGACGACTCAGGAGGCAACTAATAGAAACATTGAAGTACTTGAATGACTTCAACGACGTACCTATAACGGGACGCTTTGAAAGAGACTTCATGATCGCTTGCGAAACAATGGTCAAAAACTCAAGCATAAAGCTTGACGAACAACTTTGAGTCAGCAGTCCTTTCCCTATTTCATAGTCAGCATTTGGAATAGACTCCCTTCCGACGTTGTTGGTGCGGAGTCAGTCAACTCGTTTAAAAATCATCTTGACATACATTGGGAGAGACATCCTCCGCAGCTAAGAACTCCTTCACGAATGGCAAGCACTTAATGGTCAAAGCTTCCCAGGCAATTTTAAGCTGACTTCTTCTCACTTCCGCTCTATCTACATATTTAAGCTCAGCGGCTATCGATCATGCTGGCGTGCATTCATGACCATCTCTTTGGCGGAGATTTTTCTACCCCTTTTTTATTTGTTCTTTCTTTTTTTCTCTTTCGTCTTTCATTTTTTCTCCTCTCGTTTTCCCAGTCCTCTACATCCTACTACCATAATGGCTATAGCTCAGAGTGCCTCGGTGTAAGCTCCGGTGTCTCTTTGGGAATGGGCCTCTTAGTTCGTCTACTGCCGCCTATCAAATCTAATTTAAGTAATTGTTGTGCCAACTGCCCATGAAAAATCATCGCTTCGCCAGTGCTTCGTTCATCATCCACTGAATTTGCACGTCGAAGCCTGAAAGCAAATATAGTTTTGATGTGAGGAAGTTATAAAAGCAGACTCAGCTAAGAGAAAATCATGATAAGTTTATTGTTTAATTCCAACATTGGCTCGGCAAGAGTGTGTTCAGTTAGAGGGATGAGAATCTCTCCTTTGCCTTCGCAGCAACCTGGTATTATTTTTTTCTCATCGCTCGCTATGAAAAGCAACGTATAAGTAAGTCTGCAACCCGACTCGTTTTTGCAAATTAATTTCGTTCAAAGCGTAGCACGTAGGGCGTCATAATATTAATACGCTTATGTGTGTATGTGTGTGTGTGTGTATGTGTGTGTATGTAGGTGTGTGTGTATGTGTGTGAGTATGTGTGCGGGGGTGTAGGTGTGTGTGTGTGTGTGCGGGTGTGCGTGTGTGTGGAGGGGGGGTTGTGAGTGTGTGTGGGTGTGTGTGTCAGTGTGTCACGCTCTTCACAAATAAATAAGCGTAAATTAAAAAAAATGACTTCATTTCACCCATATCATATCTACGCTTTCGTTTTTCTTTACAAAAATCTTACTCGCTTTGCTGGGTGCGGATAGCATTCCTCATAGGGTCTGAGGCGTTACCGTACGCTTTCAATTCCCAAAAAATTATGGATTTGGCTGTATAATGAGAGAGAAAATAAGAGACGATAACCAGCAGGTAGTCCTACTGATGTTTCAACGTAGGGCCACTCCGCATCGGCGGTTTCATTGGAGCAGTAGTACAAGATAGTTTAAGCCTGCTTAAGTCAGTAATGAGCTTTACTAAGAAAGAAAAAGGAAGGGACAAATGTATGTCGATGGTCATAGGGATCCCATGCACGAAGGTTTCTCACATAGGATCAATGCGCATGGGAACAGTAAGTTGGGGAAGAAGAGGAAGAACAGACGAATGTATTGTCTGAAGGAGTATGAAATCTGAAGAAAGCAAAGTTGGCAGGAAAGACAGGAGCCCCGAAGGCCTAGCTAACGGCTAAGGTAACCTAAAGGGTGTCACTGGGGGCGCTGCTCCCCGTAGCATCGGATGGGTGAACCTAAACTAACTTAACTCTATGGCCTATCCTATGCCCTCTGAGAGGGGGGAGGGGCTCAATGGACTTCACGAGAGCTTGGACTTTTTCCGTGCGCTAGCCGGGATAATCGTCCTTATACGTAACCTACAAGGGCCCCTCTCGATCAGAGCGCTGCTGCTCATAACAGAGGTTTGGTGAATCCAACTAAATCTATCCCTACATCGTATGGCCCATCCTACGCCCCTTAGAGTTAAGGGGACCGAACAGGTCACGGATAATTTTTTTCTATTTGTGAAGCGATCTTCTCTAAACTTTAATATAAGTTGCAGAACGTCGAAATAATAAACACTAATGCCCAGATTATTTCTTTTGCACAACGCACAGAAAACTAGTTCTACATAGAAAACGAAGTTTTGAAAAATTTTGAAAATCTGTCCCCCACATTTTTTATGCTACAGAGCTGCGATTTTTCATATGTTATTCATAATTCACGTCTCTTTCAAACCAGTAAACATTTTGAATTTCGATTTAGTTTCAGAGCTATTTTCGTCTAAGATTTTTTTCGAATTTAAAATATATATATCACAAAAATCAAATCGAAATTCAAAAATTGGTTCAGTCGTTTAAAAGAGAAGGAAATTACGGATACAATGCAAAAAATCGCAGCTCTGTAGCATGAAAATTGTGGAAGGAGATAGATTTTGAATTTGAAAAAATGGACTTTTCAGTAGTGTTATTAGAGTCCGTTTTTTAAATAACTGGTTTTCCTTGGTGAAAATAGGAAAAGTACATGAGTGTAGCCCACATTTTTTTTCAATTTTACGTATCTGTACCACGTTTAATCGAAATCGGTGCGAAAATGAAAAATAAAAATACGTACGGTATCCTCTAGGGGGAATTTCTTGTGAGATTGAAGATAACGACTGAAACGAAGTTTATTTTTTATTTATGAATTGATTCGGATGAAACTTAGTTCAAATATCTAAAATCGGACACAAATGTGGGTTGGACTTATGTTCTTTTTCACATTTTTGGCACAAACAACGAGTTGATGAAAGAAAATGGAAAACCTATTTTCTCTGTATAATTCATGCTCTGTGGCAAAAATGGGAAATAATACCAGAGTCTAACCCAAATTTATTTTCGATTTTACATCTTTCTGCTAAGTTTCATGACAAGCGGGCGAATAATAAGCAAGTTTTTGAAGTAAAAATTTAGGTGAGTGTCCGTCTGAAGCGTAACTACTGTTAAGTAAAATAAAAAAATAATTTTGATTATATGAAGATTTTCGACAAATTCGGTCCTCTTAAAAACATAATGGCATATATTACAGATTTCGATTAAAAACAATTGTTTGGCATTTCTAATTGCTGTATTGTGGCATTAATGGCCATCACTTCTGAAGTTCAGTTACATTGGAGCCCCCAGTCGAGAAAAATATCGAAGACAAGTACAGAGAAGATCGCGACAACAGTTAGCAAGGGTATCAAAAAATTACAATCCAGGGATACATCTTTATTTAGTTATGTATGATCATAAGAAGGTCAACCATACTCATCATTCAAAGCAATTCTACTATTATTCTCTAATTTTTTAAACAAGTTTGTATTATAGAATCAAATTAACAGAAAATAATTGTTTCCTGCTTGAAATGTTTATTTTTTTTTTTTGCATCAAACTAGTGAATAAAACTTTTTAAAAACCAAAAAGTACGGCAAACAGAGACGAAATTGACATTAACAGTGCTTGCTACTTAAAATCTTCTGCAGTCTCCTCGACCAAATTACCTACTAATCTTTGGGTGCTGGGGATTGCTTAAACGCCCTGTGTTCTGTAGATGACGCTCTTTTACGTGAATCAAGTAGAATAATCGCCCTATACTCGTAGAGATGATGCTTGTGAGAGAGATGCTGCACATAATCTGAAGGCTGGTGACCACCATTTTAATAGAATATAGGTGTTTCTGAAGATACTGTTGCTTTATGTTTCAAAGCTCCGGAAGAAGACTATGCTTGAGAAGATACAGTGTTCACTTCACGAAGAAGATGCTTCGTGGAACATGCGCACTTTCGCTGACGACGAAGGTGCAAACTACGAACTTGTTCCTAACTGGTGAGGCATCTGAGGCTCCCGAAATGCTCCTGACATTGTTGTAATTTGCACACGACTCATTTTAAGCGCAGATCCCACCTCTGTCACTGACGTTGAGAGCTAGCGATGCCGGCGATCATAATGAGTTTTCAGTAGAAGCAACTTAGAGTTAAAGCAAGTCAGTTCCGTTATTGCACTCAGGAGTTTCTCGATGTTGCCTCGCAAAGGGATCCACATAGCGTCATTTCCCCGATTTCTCAATTCAGAATCTAGTATCGAAACAACTTTAGCGCAGCAATCATTTAGGCAAGTTTCGCAAGCTTCGAAGATGTTTGGGATTGAGTTCTTACGTTCATCGAGTGTCAAGTTAGACCTTTCTGCTGCCTTGAGTTTTTCGTATCCTCTGAACACGTTCTCCACGAGACGTGTAGCTACCTTTTGCAGTTCAGCACGGAAGTTGTCGGTGCAAATACGAGTCTCAATTTGATCTTCCGGTCTAGTGATTGCATAACGAATTTTGACTTTGTAGTAGTAACGACGAATGACAAGAAGAACATTTAGGGCGTGCGACGCTGCCAGTGTGACAAAAAGGACGATACACCTTAAAATGTCAGTGGGAAGTCTGATGCAACTCAAATCTTCGACAGGATATTCTCCTGGGGTCAGACGGCAGTTTGCGCTACGTTCGTACAGAGCACGTAGCATATGCATTAAGAACGATGAGCCCTTTAGTTGTAACTGGAAATAGGGCAAAAAATTATCTAAGAGTTGTTCCACAGTTGTATTCCTAAGACTATATCTGTGCAGGCTCTGCAAACATTCATCAATCTTTTCAGGAACATTGGGATTTACCACTCCCGTGAGTCGCACCCGTTCTGGCAGTTTTTTAAGCAGCCAAAATACTACTGGACGAATTCTGCTGAGCACCAGATAGGCATCCTCTCCTGCAATGAGATCGTACTGTGAAGGGAATGCCAAGTAACTGGTATGATCTTCTTGGTGAAGTTCTCTCTGTACTTGTAATGCTGCCATAAGAACCGATTCAAAGTCAACGCAGTGACTATGGTTCTCTTGAGGCTTGAGGAGCAACGGTGAATTATCTGGTCGCCAGGGCACTGAACTCAGGTTTGACAGCTATTACCAAAATCGATGATATGAAAGAATGCTGATGTTTTTCTAGATACCTTTACAATACAGCCGCTAAAAGTTGATCAATACTGGAAACAAAGCTTCACAATATCGCATATACGACGCTTGTGCTCTATGTATCAAGTCTAAGTTATTATAATGAGAACATTTGAGACTCTTGACACCATCGAGCAGCTCAACTGAAAAAAAAAAATAGTATACAGTATTTTATACATGAATGTTAAGTTATTCTATCAACACGTAAAGGATGCAAATATTATGAGCACCAACTTGACAATGTAGTCCAGTGGAGCAGAAATTAAACGATCCATAATAGTGGTGAGGAATGAACTCCCGCCTTGAACAATACAAAATAATAAAGACCGGCATGTGTTTATTTTTATATATTCACTAGTCGGACCCTTGAAAATTTCAAAGTTGGTTAATGTTCTCACTTTGTAATACAAGCAATCCTAACCTACGCCACTATGACTCACTTTAATTCGACCAAATACAAATCCTCAACCTAACCTGCTCCATATATTGCGCCAGTCTCTTAATCCTTACGAACTCCGTCTAATCTCTAACCTCGCAACATGGGAACGTTTCTCCCTATCAATTCCATTAAGCTGCTGTGTATGCAATTTCCGCTCATCTAATATTATTGTATTTAAAAACTGTTTAAACTATGAGCCGCGGCAGCTATTCCGCTACAACGAGGGCCACTTTCTGAGTTTTGAATCTCTGTGAATTTCTGTTGAGTTTCAATTTGCAGTGGTACATATGTCGAGTCGACGTGTCTTAATAGATACAGGCGTTGCCACTCGCACAAAAACTTGCTCTCCAACAACATGAAGCGCTTCCGTATTTAGACTCGTACGTAGGAGGCCTAACGTAGCCGCGTATGCCAGACACTATAGAACCGGTGGATCTCGCAGATGTTTTAACAGCAAAGTTTTCGTCCAAGTATTTCATGATATAGCTAGACATAAACAGTATAAATACCAAGAGGCGATAGCAATCTCATTCTTCGAAAGTATTTTTCTCATTGTTCACTTCTATATTTACACGCCTTCGCTGACCTTTATTTCTCATCGTCTGAAGATATTATTATTAAGGCTTTCATATTTGTAACATATTCATTTTTCATTGGTGAGGTTGATGATTTCAATTCAATATCGTTACCCGTGACTACTTTGGACTTTATATGTGCGGCAGCTTTTCTATAAAATAAAGATACAATTGACCCAGCCCTTTTTTTTTTTAATAACTGATTCATGAGGCTGAAAACACTTTTTCTGTCAGTTCACGGAATTTCTTTAAACATAGAACATCGAACTTTCACTACAAAAAAAAATGCTCTAGAATGAAGCAGTTCAGAACAGCTCGCTGCACCGTAATCTGGAAACGAATGTTTCCTACATTTGGATCGTTAAAGGTCCCACACATTACACATGCTGCCAACTAAAACTCAGTGCGCATACCCCAACTCTTACCAATTTGAGTAGTGTGCGGGGACGCTCATGCTCCTACTCAAGCCAAATTTCTAGGCATGACTTGGAGCTGATCAAATTTTCCAGATGTTCCGTGGGCGGAGCTTACAGCTTGAATATCACAAGAAGGTATCCAACATCCTTGGAGCTACCGACTGACGGTTTTTAGCAGCGGAACTGAAAGATTGGGCTTGTGCAGTGTGTGTGGGAAAGCAAGTTTGCACATTTCGCCACTCCAACCTCGCATGTGCTTGAGTTTAGAGTTGGCGGCATGTGTAGTGAATGGGCACCTTTAGAACTATGCGACCTCGGCAGCGTGAATATTTCAAGATATGAAAATCGGTACGGTGTGTAGGTATGATCTACATAGAAGGAACTTTGTGTCTGTGCTTCAAGACTGACTGAAAATTTCTTTAAGAGCAAG
Organism: Parhyale hawaiensis; assembly: GCA_001587735.2. Classification (NCBI taxonomy): domain Eukaryota; kingdom Metazoa; phylum Arthropoda; class Malacostraca; order Amphipoda; family Hyalidae; genus Parhyale; species Parhyale hawaiensis. The sequence goes on from LQNS02278160.1 coordinate 11,373,877, forward strand.
CGGAAAGGAAGAGATATTATTGAGCTTCTTCCCAAAGAAAAGTAGAACTTCTGTTGAGTTAAATTTGCCCCTAGCTAATAGTGAAAAGCGTCACGTACAAACGCGTGGAAGAATGGAGCCTCAAGCAGAATTATAAAATAGCTGTATATATTTAGATTAGAAGTAGTGGAAAAAATTTTGATATGGACGACGCGCATTTCTCTGTTCAACAGCTCATCGGATGGGAGACTCTAAATTTAAGTTGGTAATATTTAACGCTTAAAATTTTGCAAAATTTAGAGAGATTACCATAGGAAGTTGCAACTATGATGCCGGATGTTTCAAAGGTATAAATAAAGAGAGCTAAACAAATGTTTGTTGATGATTTGATACATATTTTGCGCAACTATAAATATTGAAGGGCAGGTAGGACACTCTGGAGGCCTAAATGAAATGATGGAACAATATTAAATAGGTACTTAATAACGTACTACCATTTTATGACGTCACATTCTCATTTCCCATGGTGCTCTGCAGCTTGACAGCTCCGTGTGCGTAAACCTAGTGAGTCTCATCATCCTTGGGTACTTACGTATTAATATATAGATATTTAATAGTTTAAGCCTCCGTTTCCACAATAAAGGCGATCTAACCGAGGAAGGAGCACGGGACATAGGATCTGCGTGCTCAACAGCAGCAAGTCTGGAAAGGAGAGGCAGAACGGTAAAAGTATGAAAGATTAGTAGCAAGGACGCAATGTGGGTACGAATGACAGACGCCCCGAAGTCCTAGTGAATTGCTATGCGTAACATACAGGGTCTCCTCGGCGTGCTGCTCCCCGTAACATAGGATTGGCGAACCTAACTAACTTAATCATTTGGCCCATCTTTTGCCCCCTGATGGGGAACCGAAAAGGAACTACAGAGAACCTATCTAATTTAGCCAACTAACCTTTTCAGCAGGAACTAGGACAGCTGCAACATCCCCTGAGGAAACATCTCCTGAGGAAAAGGCGCTTGAGATCGCCCCGGGTTCGTGCGGCCCATACATTGCGTGTGCGTCGATTGGCGCAAGCAAAAACACTTAGCAGCACTACTGCGTGGCGAGTGGCGTAGAGAGTGCACCCTCGTTCACACACACATATCCCTTCTAACGGACTACTATAGTCTGACCAGTCTAAAAAGGCAGTTTAGGCGGAGCATAAGAGATTGTGCATGGGTCATATTTTGTTCTTAGATCAAATTTATCTTTTTATATTTTACTTTTACAATAAATATAAAGTTATCTTGGACTGTTTTGGAAGTCACAGTTGTAATTAAGCATTGAAAAATGCCAATAAATTTCTTGAATATGATAAAATATAGCAATATTTTGGAAACTTCGCATAGCAGCAAATATACCGAACTTCCTATTGGTCATTTGGGTTACTTTATTTTACGATGAAATGGGTCATGGAAACATCTTCAGCTTCCCGCTCACATGTTCTACTCAATCAAGAGAAGGAGCTCATATACAACGTAAATTCCCCTTTTTTGTAGATAGATTCTGAAACCTCTAATCTATCACTAGGCTTATCACAAACAGCCAGCAAAGTAACATCATCAGCGTAACCAACAAGTTTTAATAATTGTTCTACTTTGTCTAGGCGGCATATATGTTTGAACAACAAAGGGCCCAGAACGCTACCCTGTGTGACACACCAGAAACCAAATCCAAAAACTCACTCCTCTTCCCATCAACAACTACGCATTGACGTCTGTCAGATAAAAATGGACTAATTACCGCGAGAACTGAACCATAGACGTTGCAGCTGCAAGATCCTTTCCACCGCTATGTGTGCATTGTGTATCCATCCATTAATCTCAGCTTATGGAGCAGCCCAAGGTGATTCACGCGATCAAAAGCAGCACTGAAGTCAAGCTGTACCAACCTTGCCTCATGACCTCCATCAAGAGCCAACTGCAACACATGAGAAATGTGAAG
>LQNS02278160.1:11383672-11409320 GCA_001587735.2 Parhyale hawaiensis
ACCCAACCCTACCCAACTAACCCAACCCTACCCAACTAAACCAACCCTACCCAACTAACCCAACCCTACCCAACTAACCCAACCCTACCTAACCCTACCTAACCTAACACAACCTAACCTAACACAACCTAACCTAACCCAACCTAACCTAACCCAATCTAATCAAACCCAACTTGAAGGTTAGGTTGGGTTAGGTTAGGTAAGGTTGGGTTAGGTTAGGTTAGGTTAGGCAAGGTTGGGTTAGGTTAGGTAGGGTTGGGTTAGGTTAGGTTAGGTAGGGTTGGGTTAGGTTAGGTAGGGTTAGGTTAGGTAGGTTTTCCTATGGGATCGCTAGCAAGCCTATGACGACACCAGCTATTTTCTCCCATACAGAAACAATAGAAACTTCAAAGTCATATATCTCAAAAACTATGCATTTCCGACTGATTATATGGGTATCACTGCACTTCTCTAATAGACTACTATCAATTTCTAGCAGTGAATTAGCTGGGCGCCATATTGGATTTTTGTAAAAATTTACCTCTGCTTTTTATAACTGTCTAAAGTGCAACAAAAATATGACCATTTCATAGGTAGTGACCCAATCTATCACTCGTGTTATGAGAATGCACGCTATAGTTTACTGCCCGTCAGTAACGGTGATCGTTTTCCGAAGACTTATAGAAAAACAGAAATATTCAGAACTCACTACAGTTTTCTACTGAATGTAGCAACTAGAGTGTTCTTCATCGCGAAGACCACGTTGCTCGTTTTGCAATGAGGTGCCCTACTTGTACGCATCCTGCAATATATTCATAGTGCACAACATATTTTTAATATTCGTGTGTCGAATGGTCATCCTGATAACTATCTAAACGGTGAATTCCAAGTTTATAAGATCTGTATAGTTATGAACGTCAAGTCAAGAAATCGAGAAGATTGTAGATATCTTGCACTGCAGCACCAATTCTCATCAACAAAACCTTATCCTTGCTTTAAACTTTTTTATCGGTTGAACCTCTATGACCGAAACCACAAATAGCCGTCACCCTCCATCACTTTGAAGCTAAACTTGTATGAGAAATTGTTGTTGCACTGCAGGAAATTGCAATTTGACACTCACAGTGCCACTGGGAGATGAATAATAGCAGAAGAGCTGCTAGCGTGTCCGTTCCTGCCCGTGCTATACGTTCTCTTCGTTAATTGAGTTAATGAATATTCTCATACAGTATATTCCTCAACGTGTTACTGCCCACAGATAAGAGTTTTCAAGTTATTGTTACTGTAAGTGATATTGAATTGGGTCGTTTAAGCGATACAAAGAGAGAACGATCAAAGAATAATTTAGAAGCTACAGTTAATGGAGAAGAATTAGCCGAAAAAAAGATATTGATCAGTGAGAAAATCATAAGCTGGAGTTTTAAAGGTTATAGAAGTTCAGCAGTGCAAGAGGTGTTTCCGCTACGGTTTCGGATGGTAAAACAAAGCATTCGAAATTATGTAAATTTTCATGTTACCGACGGGAAGTACAGCTGAACGAAATCACTTTTGTCTTGTGCTTGGCTTGCATCAGAAACGTTAATTAATAAAAGTAATACTGGGTTGTTCACAAGAAATCTTATTAATTACTGGCTGATAGCTACAACAGTCAGACGTGTAAGTAAAATCAGGATATGACTCCCGCGGGCTGTTGGGATTCATACATTCATTTATTTATCAAGATATAAGCGATATGATGCTCATAACTATATGCCGTTGATATAGTGAATAAAAATATTATTTTAGCAGTCAAGCTTATCGACTATTGCTAACTAGAGCTATTTTGTCTGACGGTTAGGTTTGGCCAGGACTGGTTCTGCAAGCGTTCCTAAGTGATTTTACTGCATTTATGTGGTTTTTAGTGTTTTTATTGGTTTTGAGGGTTTAGGTAAGGATTTATTATGTTATATAAGCGTTTTTTTAAGTAGCGTCAATCTTTGATGGCCTTACTTAGCGTCAATTTTAAATCGTATATTTCGATCGTTAGCGGAACCAGTTCTGGCCTTTACCAGACCTTATCAGAAAAAGCTCATTGGACGTTAGCAGAACCAGTCCTGGCCTTTTACCTAACCTTACACGTACGTATTCATTGGCCTGTAGGCTATTACACTTAAAAGCCTATTATACCATACAATTACACCTAATGCAGAAAAATTACCCTTAACGAACCCAGTTACATCTAAACCCTTCGTTAGCTATATATATATATATATAGCAATGATATAGGGCAACAAATTTTTATCTATTTTATTGCTGCCTCAAATTTAAACAGCTTCTCCGAAGTCATATTCAACGCTGATTTTTCATTCGCAACTAGAATTTCGCTAGCACGTAAGGTTTTTTCTAGATATTCGTACTTAACATTCTCGCTTGAATAGCACGACAGGACTCGTCTGAACATTATCCCACGGGCGTTCGATAGGAATAGCGTTGATGAAGGAGAAGGAACAAGATGCGATTGCTTGGAAATGAAACGTGAAACACAGAAACGGGCTTCACATTTGGAATCAGTGAGTTAAACTGATGAAAAAAAAAGTTGAAAGAATTCCAGCAATAAATTGCTTGTTCCCCAGTGCTATAATTAAGAGCATGAAATAATATATTTTCGGGCATATTAAAACTTTAGAGTAATTTTTTAATGTGGTCTGGTATTAGAAAGTTATTAGTAAATTCACCATCAGACTTTGCGTTTCTTAATGACTATAATTAATATTCAAAATGCACAGTAGTTGAGTGCTGGCTTCCAGAAATCTCATAGTAGTGAATATACTGTTTTAGCCCCATGAAATCAGCTGATGGACAATTTTATATTGGACGATAACTTTGTAAACATCTGCCGACAAGTTAAACTACTTTCCAAAGAATTATTGCACAAAGTATTTTAGTCGCTCATTTATTTAAATCTATTAACAGTACACTGAGCTCATCAAAAACACTACTCGCTATTCAGTGAAACTTGCGTGGTACAATATTAGAATACTAACACTTTTTTCATATCTAGTACATCCGGCTATCAAAAATGAGGGCCACGTTCGTTAGACTTCTCTTTTGCCACGCATTCGTTGTTAAATTTGCCAACTTAAAGGTACGTAAGAAAAGTGCGTTCTCTGTTTCACACCTACTGAGAAGTCAAACCGTTCTGTTATTTTTCTCATAGGGAGAAAAAAAATGTTTTTGCTGGCAGTCTAGAACAAAGTTAATTTACAGACGATAGTTATGGCAGCTCTGAGTGTTGGCGCATACGGTGGTACAAGCCTTCAGAATTGTGACGTCAAGCCAATAGCGGCACGCCAGTGTGGAACTACCTAAAATTCTTCGCTGCAAACGGAGTGACGCTATTAGCTTGACGTCACAATTGTGATGGTTTGTACACGTAAGCACATCTGACATAACTGTCTTCTGTAAATAAGCTGTGGTCGAGCACCATTCAAATATTAATTTCAATTCGGTATCATGGATACGCTTGGATAGCATATAAGTCGAAATTTTTCACTCAGGAGAAAGCTGTTACGTCGACGAATAAAATTAAATAAAGATAATAAGTGATGTAACAAGATACATGTGGGAAGACATTAAGAATTAGGATGTCTGAGAGTGCCAAGGAACAACTAAAATACCTTCAGTGTTTCGATTTCAACGCTGGCAATGCGAAAAATGCATTCAGATATAAGTTTGCCGTATGCTTTTACTATCGTCTGCAGCCCAACCTATTTGCGCCTGTTTTCTAAAAGCGTGACAGAAAATATTAATGGACAGATGAACAAAAAGTAACACACAAAGAAGCAGATAAACGCGCACTAGTTTTCATTATATTGTAGATCATTATCACAAAGCAAATCGTAGCTCCTTTAAAATTTGTCAACATGTCTCTGATGCGAATATATTCGAAAATTCTTTGCAACAGAGTTCTTCCAGTATTTCATGCGAATTTACAATATAATAAAGACCGATGGGCATTTATCTATATGATTGTTTATTCAATTGTCTGTTATCTATTTACTAGAGTACCCGCGCTATCAGAAATGATAGCAAGGAATTTTTGAAGACCCATCTTCATCTAGCATACTGCCGTCACCAATATGCATATGGAGAATCCGTAACAAAGGTCAACTAAAATTCTCATAAGAGATGAGTGCTCTCCATGTCAATTCATTATGGCAGCATAATCTTCCTCCACCTTAGAAGAACAGCCGAAAAACTTCTACGTTAGGAAGCAGCAAAGCATTACTGAATTAAATAAATTCCCCGCCGCGTATCATAGATACCGAAGGATTTGGCTTCAGAACATCTAAGTTTCTTTTTCTCTTGAAACGAAAATTCTTCGTCAAAGGAAGACAGCAAGCTGAAAGAATTAACTGTGTCTGCTTCCCCGTGAAAAATAATCGCTCCGTCTGCGCTTTGTCGATCTGCGACTGAATTTATGTGTTGCGAACTGAGAGCAAACATATGTTCCGATGCATGGAAAAAGTGATGATGTGAAAATCAGATTCATGGCTGCGATAAGAGAAGCTGCATATATCTTCGTAGTTTCGGTGTAATGAACTGTTTCAAGTAATAAATGCATTCTGATAATAAAGGGATAAGGATCTTATTTTTGCCGTCTTCTGCAGCTTGGTCATCGATATCCGTCAAAACTCAACTTGATTACGAGATCAGCAACCTAGCCTATGTTTCACTTATTTCATGAAGACGCACACACGAAATGTATAAATAAATACTCGAAGCGTTTTAATATATAGGTTGTGTTTGTTGATATGTCCATTTTCTTTTACGCCTTAAGAATACATAATAATAAGCACAAATTTGGCCTGGTTTGAGGCTGTGGTCATCCTGTCAAGCTTAATTGAAAACTAATTGGTAGAAAATAGACCAAGCTGCTGATAATGGCAAACGTATATTAATCAGCGGCAGCTGAAATTCAAACGATGAAGATATCGAAAGCTTCTCTTAGCGCTGGCATGGCGTCTGATTTGTAGGATTATTACCTCCTTCATGCATCGAATCTGTTGCGAAGTATAGCGTGACCATATATTTGAATGAACTTCTTGCATTGCCGACGATGAAATCGAAGCACTGAAGATAGCTGAAGCTTCCATTAGCACTCTCCTGCACATTGACACTTAGTTTTTTCCACAGATTATTTCGTTGCATCAGTTATTCTTCCAACTTTGTTACAATCGTCGAGGAAACATGTTTCCCCAAGCAAAAAGGATTGGGCGTGTATGACATACTGGCTAGGTTTGAAAGGTTTATTACACACAGATATACGTCACAATGCAATTTTTGCTATATTAAATTGCAATACACATACAATAATATATCTGCGTAACCCATAAAGAAAATTGGGAAATTTTTTGGGCAACAAGTAATAATAAACTAGTAAAACTGCCTGACAAGATCTTTATACAGCATTTTAAAAGCGTTATTCGATGTCGGATCAGATAGGGGCGTTGGTATTCTATTAACATGAGACGCCGTTTGAGAAATAGTTGACCGCCTCTCTACATCAACACACTTGTTTGGAAGATTGAGAATGAAGCGTCTCGTTTCATAATTTTTTTTTGGGAATGAGTGAGACGTAATATTGTTTAAAGGTACAAGGATGGTTATGTATAGTGAAAGGAAAAATGCCGAAAGCAAATAATTATACACATCTTGAAATTGCAGCATTTGTAATTCGCGGTACATATCATTTCGATTCATCAACGGCACGTTATTTCTATCTCGTATTCGAAGTATTTGCTTTAGTATTTTATTTTGTAAAACTTCTTATTTACGACTAAAACAGTGAGGGCCTGCACCCCACATTATAATATTTTGCGTTGACGAAGAATAAGCTAATGAATAATAAATTTGTTTCAACGACTCTCGATTGACTTAATTAGACACTGCATATATTATACCAAGATCTTTACTGAGCTTTCGACCCATCTCTTCTATGTGGGCTTTGAAGCTCAGTTAATAATCAAGAAATAAACCAAGATGTCGGAATTCAGACACCGATTCCCATTCTTTACCGTTGAAATGAAATGTCAGTAATTCAGGACGAGAACATGGAGTGAATAACATCAACATAGTTTTATCCTCAAGGGGAATCAATGTATTTTGAGTTAACCATTCCGATAATTTAATTAAAATATATTGAGAATCGGTTATGACTGAGAGAAAATTGCATCTGTTAGTATAAAAAGCTGCATCATCTGCAAACAGAGCACAATTATACCAGGAGTAGTTATATCCTTAATAAAAATGTTGAGTGGCAACGGTCCGAGCACACTTCCTTGAGAGACTCCAATTATTTTAATAGGTAAACTTGAGATTTTACAGTATTTATTGGTCACGGTTGGATACGTAGCTTGCTAATAATGCATTTGCTGTCCCACGAATACCACAGTGTTCGAATTTTTTCAACATCAACTGTTTGTGAATCGTATCGAACGCCTTCCGCATGTCTAAAAAGAGGCATACCCTATACGATTTATTGTGAAAACACTTTAATAAGTCAGTTACTCGATGAAAATATTTAATATCGCTAACGTAGTATTAGATTCAGCACGAAAGCCAAATTGTTGACTAGAAATTACATTATGAGTTTTAAGGAACTTTGTTAATCTGGAGTGAATTAATGTTTCAAATAGTTTATTGAACGTCGACAGCGGTGATATTGGTATGAAATTTACTGTACCATTATGATTGCCTGATTGAAATACTGGTATAACACGCGCATGGCTTGGAACATTGGGGTAACTACCAGTCTGCAAACACAAGTTGAAGATGTATCAAAGTCGGTTAATGACTTTCAGGAGAAGAGAAAGTTGGATTTCACCTCGGTTACAACATTTGCTGCTGAGTGATTTTAATATTTGTATTATTTTATAGGTATAAGTACGCTTCAAGACACAAATATCATGAACGTAATTAGTATTAATGGAAAAATTTGCTGATTGTTAGGGAAGGTTTATAAAAGAGTCATTGCAATAGAAGTAATATAATTATTGCTGACGAGGTTAGCTGAATCAGCATCAGCAAACGCGTTTCCATTTAAGCTGTGTGGAATATTTTTAGAGCTAGTCTTTCTACTTAAAATCTCATTAGAACTTACCACATTTTGCGAGACGACTTACCAGATTCTTAAATCATTTAATTGTTCCTAATAATCATCTTTTGATTCACGTATAAGCCGATTCAGTACATTTCTAAACACTATATACGTACAGTTTGTTTCTTATTACATCGCTCTTAAATATATTGTACAATCGATATTTCTTTTTGAGAACAAACTTTAAATCATGGGCAAGCCATTTCGGATTGCTATTTTTCACTGTATTCTTAATCTTTATTAATGGAAAACATTCGAAATAAATAGAGCAATTGAGATCGTACAATTGACTCATTGCAAGGTCAGCCTTGGAGTTACTGTATACCTGAGAAAGGTTGCTTTCTGCATTTTGCTGACATCATGGGGTATCCATGATGCCAAATCGAAACCATTTTTGGAGTGTTGCTGAAGGGCCTGCAAAAAGTTATGATTTTTTTCCATGTCAGGAAGAAAAGAAAAGTTTCTATGCTCAGCAGTTGTGAAGCCGTGAATACTCATCTCTATGTGCTTTAAGTTAGCAATCGCAATAACGAGAATATGATCAATGAAGAAGGGTCATCACACATTCTTCGCTGTCTTTTTAGCGAACGCGGGCACTCTAGTATGTTATAAAGCGCACGCAAACAAGCCGTGCAGCTGGGGGTCACCTTAGCTCAGGGACAAGCACATGCAGCAGCTCTGCTCTGACAAATTCCTTGCCAAATCAAGCCTGCCGAAACTCTGCGAAAAACAAATGAAGTGCCTATAACTCAATATCGGCGGGGCGAAATGCTCCTAGACCGAAAGGCAATATATCTTCGAATTTCGAGCATAAATTTGCTTAATGCTTCAATATATAGTGTATTGGTGCCTGTGGTTTTCAATATGTTTGGTATTAGGGCACGTTGCACCCTCGGAAAATGCGATTATATTTTCTGCTATACGTTGTGGTACGTTCCACTATTGAGTACTGTTCAGTATGTTCACCGCTTGTAATACAGTTTGTAATCGGCTGTAGCTTGTACTATTAGGTAATACAGTAACATTGTCTATAACGTTCTGTGGTACTTGGCAGTATTGAAGAATGCTCATTGAAATAAAATAATGAAAGAGTCGCACGAGGAAATTAAAGAACTACAACAGCTATATTTGAGAGAAAATATTTGTGTTGTTTTGAATCATTTGATTTTGCCTTTCTCGTTGAGTAAAGCAATACACGGAATCAAGTGGCATACTGTACACTGACGAGCATTAGAATGAAGAAGTGAATTTTAACATGGTGTGCTCTATTGTAGTTAATGCCTTTTAGTCCATTGATGGAAACTATCCACAATACCTTCGATTTCCTTATACCTCACACTACTGTGTCAACCAGAGATAAGCAGTAATGTCTCTGACCAAATTGACTATTAAGTGGAAATAATTTTGATTCTAAAATAAAATTTTGTGAAAGATTTAGGCTTCAGGTTTAGTGTGCCAAGCCCGCTGCACACGAGAACTGAAATACGGGAGCGTTCCTCCCACTCTTCCGATTTTGTTGTCGAGGGCACGTCTTCGGCTTGCTCACTGTTCCATTGTCAAAAAAAAAAGTACTTAAAATCGAAGCCGCGACCGCAGTTTTTTTTTTTTTTTTTCAACATAGTGCCATTCAGTTTGCTAATTTTTAACGTTTCCCTTAATTTTGAGTAAGTTTTAAAGTCCTAACTAAGTATATTTTGAAGCGATATTCATAGGCGTTAAGTTGAAGTCACGACCACAGGCACTTTTGTGTCAAGAAACTGAAACGTTAAAGTGTTTTGATTCTCGTGTGCTCAAGTCTTAAGGTGATTAAAAGCCTTGTGGTCTGTGTTGCATTTTGTTATATTTTGCACAGCTGCACTGCGTAAGTGCTAGTCTGGCTGTGGCTATGTGCAGCAGCCACAGCGGGTGAAATGGTCCAATTCAGAAGGCTGCAGACGTCCTGCCTTCTTTATTTACTCTTGTGACTAGGTCGGCGGTTGGTGCAAAGGCCTACCTTTGTTTTATGTTCCTTTACCCAATGCCTTAACCATTCAGAGACAAAACACATAACGATACATCTAGTATGTCCCTTTAGAGTGATAGTGCAGACTTTAATATGTATGCTTGGAAATAAATCTGCCCATTTGTTAATTTTTACCATCATTTCTACTAATTAACTTGAAAACATCGCTCATCGTTGATGCTACACAAAAAGGAGAGAAAGGGCTAGGCTAATAGCCCATACTATTGAAAGTTTTCTTTTCAATTTCCGATTTCATAATATTGTGGAAGTCCACTACTCTAGTTTATTCAATCTATTCTTCAGTTAAAAATTCTTAATACGTGATTTTCTTGCCTAAAAAGGAAAGACTTATAAATTCATGAAACAATCAAACGTTATTATTAATCTAGGTGGACAATTCAACATGGGAACTCCAAGTTAAGGGAACAAACAAATTTCAAGAGCTCCGGTCCAAGGCTGTTGATCCTGGAGTCGCGTGGTCCCAATCCTAGAAAAGAGAAACAAAAACCGTTCCAGGGTAAACTGATCTTATTGAAATTGATAGTTACAGGCTCTCCTACAGAAAATTTCATAAGCATGGAGGAGAGGAAGGAAGAAGGGACATATAGTATCCCGAGATAATGGATCCCATAAAAGGGTATTAACAAATCGTGAAAGAAGAGGAAGAACAGTTATAAAGATTACAGTAGAAGAAAGAAACTGTAAAGGAAGCAAAATAGGCACACAAAGAGAAAATGTCCCTAAGGCCTACCTACGCAGGGTAAACGTCCCTAGAGCTTAAAGCTTACACATGGGCAAAGTGTCCCTAGAGCCTAACTAGAAGTTGGCTCTTATTGCATTACTATATTGTTAAGAATTTCTCTGAAATTAGTTTATGCTCACTTTATCGCGACTCTAGAAGAATTATATCAATATAGTAGTGAATTTAAACGGGAATCTCACAATATCAGTCTGGGGCTACAAAAGAGATTAAAGCACCTCAAACTGAGGAAAAAATTTCACATGATTCGGCTCTGCGGGATCTCCATTCTCTCAAAATGAAAGAAATGGCGAGAAGCCTGTGTTGTGAAGGAAATCCCTCCCAATCACGTACCTGAAGCTTACACGACGCAGGAATAGAAAGGTCAGGTGAAGAGAAGAGCAGGAGCCCCTTCCGACCAGCGCCGCAGTTTACGCAGCATGGAAGCTTGTCATCCTCGCATTCCAGGGAACTTCCCGTTACTGGATCCACGACCACCCAAGGCTCACGCCCCGGCCGGAGTATAATGAAATAGAAGGGGGAGAAGTAAATACAGTGCAGATCTACAAGGTGCGGTTCAACGATGTGCTTATGGGGGGGCACACGTATAAACGTCCGAGGTCTACGAAGTTCTTAAGGTGTCTGAAGAGCTGAGGCAGCGACCGGCGAAGTCGGGCGTAACGTTGCCGCGCATAAAGGGATGCTTGTAAGTTTTCACTCCTCGCACGAATCGTGCGAGCTTCATTGTGACATGGGAGGTCCCGGGGCTTTTCTCCCAGTTCCAGATGCTGTTAATCCTTTTGTTCAGATGCTGTTGTTTTTTCTCTTGAAACTCTCAGCGCTTAAAGCAATGGAGTAAAATCTTGGCACATACAATAAGAAAGTCTACGGATATCACTCCTAATATTTAATTACGAGCCTGGAGCTTGAATCTCGATCCAACACTAGTACTGCCAGCCTGTCCAAGTGTCCATAGTTGAGGCTGACGGTCAAATAGAAACATAGTCTCTAAGTATTTATAATTGTCCGTAGTTGCTAATACTTGTAGCAGAAGAGATTTTTTAAACACGTTCTAAACCAGGTAACTAAAAAAATTTTAACTCGAGTACTCTGAGAGCGCATACCTCCGCCAGGCGAGGCAACGTTAGCAAAAAATTCAAATTGGCTCTGAAACCATAATTTTTTTTTGTATAAACTCCAAAATCTAATCATTCGTGCCTTTTGATAGTAATAACAGTTTGTGCAATTTTCTTGAAGATCCGTTCATAACTTTTTGAGTTATACTGCTAACAAACGTTTGGACAAACATGAGTCAAACATACAAACGAACAAACCGATCTGCACCTAAGTTTAATAATTCATGTCTTTCAACATTACTAAAAACTCTATAAATTTCATAACGATCCATTCATTATTTTTTGAGTTATTGTGCTAACAAGCATAAAATTATAAACAGTGTGAACGAACAAACGGATCATTACCAGAATTAGGTCATCTACTCTTTGATATATACCTAACAACTCATATTAATTTCACAAAAATCCATCCATAACTTTTTGAGTTGTGGCATTCAGAAAAATGAGGCAGACAAACAAACAAACGAACGGACATATATTCACCATAAGTTAATCATCTGTTCCTCCTAACATACCTAACAATCCCTGCAAATTTCATCGAAATCGGTTCATCACTTTTTAAGTTATCTTGGTGACAGACAAATAATCAGACAGACAAGCACGACGAAAACATAACCTTGGCGGATGTAAAAATTCCACTAGGAGTAACAGTCTTCTGGCACGTGAAATACTTCGCAGTTGTTACCTGACATGAAATGCCGAAATGTATTGCACAGTTTGAAAAACCTCATCATTCGATTTAGTTCGTTTCTAAAACGCTTCGCATTTGCTGAGTTTTTCCATTATTAAAGACTTATATTGCGTCTAAAAATGTGTCCTTACTACTCGTAAATAATTGCAAGACAAGCGTTTTCTTACATTCAAGACATTTCACAGCTACTAAAGTTAAGCAATTCATAAGTTATTTTGCAATCAAAACACTTCACAGTCGTACAGCTAACTCTAAACTTTTACGTAGCTCAGCTTTTACGCTCTCTACTTTTACGAACGTAATTTTGCAATTTTACAGACCTATCTCACATTTTATGAAACGTTTTCCCTACTCTCGAATATTATGATTCATCCAGTATTTTAAATGTTTTCGATGAGCAATGTATTATTTAGCATTGTTTATTACATAACACTAACTTTTTGAGTAATCAATGGACATGTTATCAATTGCTTTCGTAAATATTTCATTTATAATGTTGTAGAGTAACAAAAAATTTCTTTCTCCAAACTTAGCATAGTCCATGCTTGAAATACTTATAGGTTTTTTTTGTACGCCATAGTTGGCCAGTGTTGCCAATTTAACATTTTTAATGCTGGATTTAGCAATATTTTCAGTAATTTATCATTATAAATTTAGTTTTAGCATCTAGCATGAAAAACAGTATCAAAACAGAATATTTAGCTGTTTTTTGGCATTTTTATTATTTCTTGGTAATTAGTGCAATAAATACTGTAGAAATTTCAAGCAAATTTATCCCATTTTATAGCAAAAATAAAAAATCCTATAATTCAGGTCCGATGGAAGTTTGTAGCCATTCAGCTTTTCTTATGTAGCCATAGGTGTGATCATGTTACAGTTATGGAGTGCTAACATACCTATACAGCGCATTGTGTTTCTGTAGGAAACGGATTCTTCCTCCTGATTGTACAATAAAGCTAAAACTGTAGAATTTCTTAACCAAAAACGACACATGAGATACAAAGTTCAGGAAAATTTAGGAAGCTGTGATATACAGTGGCAGTAAGACTATATATAGCTACCTAAATTCCACAAAACTGAAAAACAAAAAATTACACAACAAACAAATTCTTTGCAAAAAACTGAAACATTGTTTTATAATCCCATGTCAAAAGTCATCAGTGTTTTCAAAAATCTCAACTTTGTTTCAGTCCAAAATATTCTAACTAATCGCATCTCTCAAGAAGTGTTATATTGCTTCAGTGAAAAAATTAAGTAGCTCAGCTTATTACCCTTTTTCTATCAAAAAAAAGCGCTAACACAGACACTGTGAAAAATTCTGTGGGTAACAGACCCGCCTACTGGAATAGTTATAGTTTGCCAGTAATTTTATAGATATGAAGCGGTAAAACAAACTATTACTCAGAAATTTAATTAGTAAAAATATTGAAACCAACAAAAATCTTCTTTCAGTGTTTTGTCATGTACTCACAAAATATTAAGAAGAAAATTAGCACTGTAAAAATAGTAAAAAGTCAAGTTTATCAACAAATAAAAATATTGAATCTACATTTCCCTTTAAAAAGCTCTACAGATTTAAATGTGCTGCACAAGTTTTTGTGTTATGATGAAATTTCATTGAAATGCAATTTGAAACGTAATTTTCTTGTAAAATATTGTTCTAGTACAGTTTTCTATTGCGTAAAGATTTTTAGCTGTTATAAGCATTTTTTCTTCGAGAATCTAGCAGGAAACCCCAGATTTCATTTGGCAACACTATATGTGACCTTATCTCGACTTTTACAAACGAATCTCGAGTATTACGATTTCATCCGGTCCTAATCTCTCGTAAAAATCGAGACTTACATTTATGATGTTTTACAGTTCACGAGTAATCTCGCATTCAATACTCAATAGAGATACTGAAGTTTACATTTCAAAGATGGTGAATTACTAGTTCCACGTCACCTCAGTAATGGAAAGATTTATCGTTTCATTTCGCCCCACATGCATTCTTTGCGCGCTTTAGTATCGCTTGATGATTCGCAAAGGTCGCTGCTGGCCTCGAACGTGACTACAACACTCGGCCTTGATAGAATATTGGAGTCCGATTGAAATTTTCTCCCGGGCTTATTTGTTCCTTTATTGCGAGAAGGTCGCACTTCAAAGGAGAAGCAGGCCTATGAAGAGCAGAATCTGCACCCATTTTCTAAGAAAAAATATTGAAAAGCTGCCAGATGTGTTTCCTACGGCAAGCTGAATTGAAAACAACAAGTCGATTTTCACAGGAATGAAAAAAATGGGAACCTGCATTAATATACATTAACTTGAGAACTGTGAGATATAACGTGAAGGCAATAACACAATTCCATAACCTGGGTAGAAGGCAGAGATGAAAGTTTGTCAAAACAGCGTGAGAGAAGGAACACATTTAAAAAATGCTCTGGTATACGCGTTCAATCTCGTACCAATAGAAGAGGAAAATAATAAAACCTTAGCTGTTTTGTCACTGCTTTCGTGCCCACTGCTGCACAGCAGAGGTTTCAGTAACTAGTCACTATACGAAGCGTTTGACTCCTGATCATCGACAATCAATATTGAGTCTACACTATTTACATAACCGTCAATACTGAAGCAACTTGTGTATCCAGCGGTCGAAAATTATGGCGAAGAATTCGGGATATTTTTCGAGGTATTTTGGGATATTTTCGGGCTAATTTTTCCATTGCCACGCTTTTTTTACAACTGCCAACTTACTGAAAGGAACATAAGAAATGAGCATTTTCGGCAGCACACCAGCTGAGCAGCGAAACCCTTCTTACTTCTCTCTGACGTGGAAAAGAATTAACTGCTGTTTCTAGGCACGCAAACATCACTCAAAATATTAATTTCGACATAGTTTCACGGATTCCCTTGGACATCATATACGCTGAATTTTTTTTTTTTTTTTTGCTCAGCGAGAAACTGTTTCGTCGACAAATAAAATCAAGTTGAGAGAATGAGGGGTGTACTGAAATTATTGTGTAAGAAGAAACTAAAAATCAGAATGCACGAGGGTACTAAGGGAAGCTCCAGGTTTCTTTAGTGCTTCGATTTCAACGGCGGCAGAAGCAAGAAGTTCATTCAAATATATGGTTGTTGTATACTTTTACCACCGTCAGCAACCTAGCCTAAGTTTCGCTTATCTTTTTTCTGCAAGCGTGATAGAAAATGGACCGAAACAAAAAAATGAACAAATCAACATATAAATACATGGATTATGCATCGGTCTTCATTATATAGTAGACACCATTGACCTGACCATCATTATTGAGACTACATCACTCACCTTCCAATGAATATTGAAGTAACCCCATTGACTCGTCTATCAACACAAAAACAGTACAATGACCTGACCAGCAATACCTAGCAATACCACGGAATTGATTATCAATACTGGACAATACCTCTAACCTCACCATCTGTATTAAAACAGTACCACTGATGTGGTTATCAGATCTTTAGACACGCCCTAGAGTGTTACTTTTATTACATTTGCAAAAAAACACATTTTTCTGCCTACTATTGAAAATGAGAAAAGTAATCTTTGGCAGACAATGCAATTATACTAAAGGAAAACAAAACGAAGGTGCAATACTCAGCAGTCCTGGCTATAGCACTGTCGAATTTAAGTTTACCTCATGTGTTGACTATGTCGTCCAGATAATCGACTGTCTCATTAAGGGGCTTCTCTACAAGGTAATTTTTTAACGTGTTACCTCATCCAGTCGTTCGAACATTTGTAGCGTCGTTTCAACACAATTGTGTGTACGCCAAAAATAACATTAAAATATTAGCCGTCCGATCAGTTTCTTCACTATGTATCACTGAGAAAGTCATGATGTCTCTTTAAATTTAAAAGAAATAAAACTCAAAAATATAGTGCAATTTTCTGCTGTTTCCATGGCACAATACCACAATCCGAAAATTGGATGAGTGAGCACGTTCAAAGACTAATTTGTAGACCGGCCCGTGTACAAGCTTTTATCAACAGACTTTAATTTTGATCCCTAAGGTAGTTGATTGTAATTTACGTCGTCAAACTGTAGTTTGCAACTTCAAGAGCACGTTTCAATCTTCCTTATTTAAGAAAGATAATTTGAAGTATTATTCACGCTCAAAATGCTAATAATCTGGAACACTAGTAGAAAAAATTAAAATTCATGAATGAAAT
Organism: Parhyale hawaiensis; assembly: GCA_001587735.2. Lineage (NCBI taxonomy): Eukaryota > Metazoa > Arthropoda > Malacostraca > Amphipoda > Hyalidae > Parhyale > Parhyale hawaiensis. The sequence continues at coordinate 11,399,550 of LQNS02278160.1, forward strand.
ATAGGGCATAAATGTCAGTGAAATAAACGTCATCTCTCATATAACATAAAATACAAACATTTTCATTCACACCCATCGTTGAACGACTCGGAGCAGTGCTAAGATTATTCGCTCCTCGTCTCCGCAGGAAACGAAAATTCCCTAAGCCATCAAGATTTGCCCGAGGACAACCTGATATTTTTCGATTGTAACTGGAGCTCAATGGACAGCGAATTTCTTGCCGGTGGCTGCATCGTCGAGTGAAAGAACTTCAGTTTTTTGTTTTTCTTGGAATATCTGGAAAATGCACTTCGCTCCATTTCCCCGCAGCAGCCATGGAGTCCGTTGGTGTGTAGGAGCTGCAACCTGCGGTGTTCTGGGGCAAAACGGGGTGAGAGCTTCGAGATGCGAGGAATATCAGCGGTCACGGTAGGGTCTTATGGCCCCTGAATATGCGTTAAGCTGTTTATGCTCTAAAAACTTCCCCCGAGTGTAATCATATTGCAGAAAATTGTTTTAATCAAGGAGCGAGCATCGTTTTTCGTCTTGGACATTGCAGGCAATGCTATTCCACTATATGAGGGAGTATTCATTTCTTTTTGATATGGCAAAATGTGGCTGAAATTTCAACCTTATTGCAATTGCCCACGCATTTGATTTTTTCGTTAGAACGTATAAGTAAGGGACAATAGCTTCCTCTCATGGAAGGAGTTGCGACTGTCTTGCTCTGTACCCACGGCTGGTCAGGTTTACTATGGACAGTTGACCTACAGACAGTCGGCCAAGGAAAAATTTGCCCTCGGTCAAATAACCTAAACAACATTTACCTATGGGCATTTGGCCAGTTGAACACTGCGCCTAATGAACATTTCGCTCAATGTTTCGTCTCGTACGCAGTTTGTCTACTGGATATTTTGCCTACCAGCAATATTATTGGCAGCACATAGTCGGTTTTTGAACCTCCAACCTTCGAAGTTATCTGCAGCACTGTTCGTTCGTCTGTGACGCCAGGAGCTATGCACTAAATTTACTGCATTGTGTTTTTGTCGCATTTTCTGTTACGCTTGGAATTCAATGGGGAACTGAAAATTGGAATCAAACAGGAGTTCAAATGAGTCATTTGCAGGTATTTGGAGTTCGACAGAGTTACGAAGAAGATGAATGGAGTTATTTAGAATGATTTAGAGTTGAACCGAATTACGAATGAGGTGTAGTTAGATGAAGAGCGATGCAGCTAATTAGTGAAGCTACGGGACCTTATATAGAATATAAGGATTAAAATAAAATGAACTGCTAATAGACGGAGTGATATGGAGGTTTAAGGAGGTATTTAAAATGAGTTTTTGTTGACTTTAATTATACGTACTTGAGTAAAGTTGAATAAAGTTCTACAGAGTTGCATGGAATTGAATAGACATACAAGAAGTTAAATAACGTTACTTGGAAAATACAAGAGCTCATTGTGAGTCACAGTGAATTTTAGGGCTATGATTAGAGCGACGTTGAGTTGCACGAAGACAAATTGAGTTATGGGCAGCTTTATTAAATTAGATGAAGGTTTGCGCAGTTCAGTGTAAATAAATGAAGTCAAATGTAGTAAAATGAGCAGAGGCCGGCATCTCCGATGATGTTACGATGGTACGATAGCAAAATCGATGGCAATACCATCGCGATGACCTGCGATGAAATAACCGTCGGCGATGGTTATCGTAGAGCGTCACAATCGGCGATGGACCTTTGCATTAACACATTTTAGAAATGCAAACATTTCAGACCACAAACATCGAACAAAAGCAGCATCTCTTATAACCTCGGCCTGTGTGCGATTTTCAAACCAGTAATACCATTCCTAGCTGATACAAGGTGCGAAAACGTAAGATCCAGGTTATTAATTCACATTGTTAGATCTGGGAAGGACACAAAGTGGGCTCGAAAGAGAGACGTCCCAAAGGCCTAGCTAATGTCTAGATCAGCTTAGACATAACTCAGGATGGGCGAACCTGATTAACCTAACCCTAGGGCTACTTACCCTTCCTGAGGCGTGTTGCAATCAGGCCTTCGGTGTCACATGTGCTACACCGGCCTCCATTGCGATACAGTTTGGGTAACACTGACTGACACTGACGACAATCCTCCTAAATTTTACGGTTATGAGCTGGTAACACTGTCTTTGTTTACAAACATTGACTATGATACTCGAATATTTGTAATACAAAATGTATCACTGCCATATATTGCTTGAATTCTAGCATGTGAAGCACTTGAGTGTTGTTGTCTTAACTTGATGTCCTAAAACACAGCCAAAATGAGACTCCGCCAGCAATGTATATGTTTAAGCTTACCGAAAATTCCGTAATAAATTGTTGGGGCACTAAGATCGCACGTCGCATTCACTGCTACACGTGTAACACTGCCAGGGTACACCAGCGTTTAATTGCAACACGCCCCTTCGCTCCCAGGGGAGACTGCACAAATCTATCTTTTTAGTAGCCCATTCATTTACTTCCACTAACTTGGTACACAGCGCAAAATACATTACACTGAAGCATATCATTGCCCACCATGGGTTATTCTGTAAATAAATGTATCACTTGTAAAAGGACGGAATAGAAGAAGAAAGACGAAATACACCTTAAGGATGAGAAACTAGAAGAAAGACGGAAAGAAACAGTAAGGCATGTGTATGTGACGGACGCTGCAATTGTGTGAGGGCTCAGCGGCCCTCATCTGGTCTATCTGGAAAGAATTCTCATCTACAATGTAGAGGTTGAGAACTGCGGCAACAGCCCTCTTTGTTTTAATGTTACTAAAGAAAATGAATGTTTCAATCTCGTAATGCTATTTTTCTGTAGTTTTAGCCTATTTTATTATTCCATCGGCATAGGAAGTACAACCGATGACGATGCCCATCGTATGCCTTCACCGATAGCATGTTCAGTCATTTCATCGGACCATTTCTTCCTCATAACACCATCGCCGATGGAGAAAATGGCCATCGCCGATTTTTTATACGATTTCCATGGGAGCATCGGACCATTGCTATCGCCGATGGATTCTTGAGATGTTTCATCGTAACATCGTAGTTTTACCGATGGCGATGATCTACACACTATAGCCACCGTATAATCGGCGATGGCCATCGTGCCAGACTCTGAAAATGAGATTATATGGGCTTCAATGGAATAGCATGGAGTACAAAGTCAATGAGTAGTGGTAATGAATGGTATGGACCAAACAAGAGAGGACTAAATGGAGTTGAAATAAGGTTAAAAGAAGTTGAAAGTCGAAATGGAGCTGAATGAAATAAATTTTAATGCAGAAATTAAGATCGGAATTCCATACATGAGTCAGGCAAACAGTCAAGAGACAGAAGAGATAAGTAAAGAATAAAGTGCCTAGACAGCCCACCCTAACTAGGAAACCCACATGCACTGATTCATGCTGCAAATAAATGCATACTAGGGCCCAGAGGAGCTCACGACTTCAGTTGACTGCAAAATGTCCGGGCTATGGCGACGTATTGACGGACGACGCAGGTAAATCGACAACCCCAAGGAGAGTCGAGAATTACTGATGCTATGCATTCCCTCGCATCAAGACTTTTTTCTTTCCTGGCACGGGCTCGAACGCAAACTCTCGAAATGATGAGGTTTTCAGCAACTCTAACCACCAAGGTTTTGGTGACATGATCCTAATTTTGTGTTGTTAGCTGATAAACACTTTCCTTGCATCATTACCGACAGTTTGCTGTTTGTCTCAGGTCTTTATAGTAATCAGAAAACGTTTAGATTAGATAGGCGGCAGTACACGAACCAAGAGGCCCATTCCCAAAGAGACACCGGGACTAACACCCCGGCCTCTTTGAGCTATTGCCATTATGTTAGTACGATATAGAGGATTGGAGAAACGAGAGGAGAAAAAACGGAAGACGAAAGAGAAAAAAGAGAAAGAGAAAATAAAAAACAGAGGGGGAGAAGAATCTCCGCCATGAATGCCCCCAAGCATGATCGATTGCCGCTGATATACGGAGCTTAAATATATAGATGGAGTGGAAGTGAGAAGAAGTCAGCATAAATTGGCCTGGGAAGCTTTGGTCGTTAAGTGCTTGCGACTCGTGGAGGAGAGGAGAAAAAACAGCTGAGTTCTTAGCTGAGGAGGATATCTCTCCCAGTGTATGTCAAGACGATTTTTAAACGAATTGACCGACTCCTTATTGAAATCAGAAACGTTTGTCTCATGAACTTATACAGTCATCAGAAAACGTTTGTCTCGAGTCCTTATAGTAATCATAAAAAAAACGTTTGCAAAAACTTCAGCTATCAGTTTTAAGATCCAGTTGGCAATTTAAACTGGTCATCAAATAAAGCGTAGTTTATGACAAAACTACTGCATACTAACTGTACCCATAGATGGACGATGATTCTTTTGGTGTGCATTCCATATTGATACACTGAACAGTCTGAAGCCGGGTTCACCCTATAGACTTTTGTTCCCTTTATGCAGTACTACAAAGTGCCCGAACGTAATATTGATTCCTGATATAGTAGAAACGTACTGAGCTTTTTGATTATCAATTCACTGTATGTTTCCAGAGACATTACTTCGTTACTATAGAGGCACTTGCACAGCGACCTGACAAGACGGCTTCAAACACTTTGTAAGATGTACTGGGGAAAAGGCCATAAAGTAAGGCTTAAGCTTCTGTTTCACGTGTTTACTTGTAACGATACTGAATTTGACACCTCATTTTGCTCGGCGGCACTCAAGCTCTGCCCCAGTTGCCTCATTCCAGCTATGACCACTTGAGTTCGGTGCTAAATGCAGGAGGCCGGAGGAGTGATGGATTTTTGCATGTGGGCATACATTAGCGTGTATAGGTAATAGCAGCCCGTCCCGTATTAGCTACAAGCTTGCGCCTAATCAGTGTGGTTGAGCACACTTCATTACACGGTGTACTTGTTCTTCGTTCGTGAACTAGAGGACGGATATTAAGTTTAATCCCTTTGGTTATGCCTTACGTATATACAAAGAAAGACTTGGATAATGAGAAGTGTTGAAAGAAGTGCAACTTCACTTTGACAATTTACGTATAGTGATTGTGGTAGACAATGATTCGCTGAAAAAGAAATTACTCATCGTAAAAATATTCTCTGGAAAATAATGATTGTTATGAGTGATAGTGAGTAATATACCGAGGTGCTGCAGCTCTGCACATCTTCTGAACGAGGAGCCATCGGTGCGTCAACAGAACGTTTCCCAGAACAAATTACAAACATTCATTGTAAGATGCATCCTTTCAAGTAATAAATACTTAGTCTCTAAATGAAAGAAGTGGCTTCTTTTTCTTCCTCTACATGTCAATAGATTGCTATGCATAACACTTTTTCCGTGACAGTTGCTTTAATCGCTAGGTTCCGCGCATCCCAAACACAATTACAAGGATTTGAAGAACTTGATCAATAAACAAATGAGGGTAAAATGTAAAGATCCCTTTCTCAAAACTCTGCCGCAAAAAAAAAAAAAAATACTAGAATTTTGTGCCAGCAAGAAACCCGAATCGATAAAAGCAAGTTGTGGAAATGCACCAACTTCACTCCAACGAACTGAATCATCAAAGCTTGAAGCACAAAACATGCAGGGCATACAAGGAGCCTTGCAATCTCACTGATCCTTGAGCGCTTGCTAAGTCTTGGATGAAGATCTCTCAGCCGGAATCCTATTACACCATCTAAATCAGCCATCCAGTGCAGACACGGCTCGATAATGTCAGCAATAGGGGGACCAAGGCTTCGAACCAGCCGTATTCAAGCGCATAAATACATGATGAATGAAAGTACTGAGGGATATAATGAGGCCGTTACTTTAACTTATTGATAATGGCATGTGGAAATTTCGAAATTTGCTTGTTCTTTCTGAGGGAAAATGGAAATGTTGCTAATTTTTGGTCAGCGAATATCCGTCACGATAATTGTCGAGTATCTGTAGAACTTGCGGCTTTTCTATGAAACAAAAGAGACTGAAACGGTCCTCGTACAATACACTGTTTTAAAATTTCCTAAAAATATCTCAACTTCATGACCAGAAGGATATGAACTTTTAAACCGGGTGCCCACCTAACAACTTTCGTTACCGCTAGCGGCCTAGAGGCAACTCAACTAATCCGTTTTATTTACGAAGACGGGGCACGGCTTCAGCTTGAGCAATATTTAACTATACATATATTGTCGGAAATTTCAGTTGCTATTGCAAATTTTACATCATAGCAAGTAGCAATGGTGAATTATCTCTTCTAATTGCGAGCGCTTTAAGTACGCAAACAGTTCTTGGTACTCTGAAAGTATAAGCTTGTTCACTGTCAGAACAAAAAAAAATTAATTTAATACTCTCAAAAGTTGGTGTCAGCCAAGTTCGTCTAGCCGATGGTAGCAGCAGCCTTGCGGGCTGTACTAGTGTGCTAGAGGTGCCGGGATCGAGTGCCGACCTAGGTGAGCAATCTTTGTCGTCCTCGGTGCACTGAGTGCGCAGTTGCTTGGTATGCACGGCTACCGTGAGCGCATCTACCTTACCCGGCAATGGGAGGGTAGGAATGGGGGGGGGGGGCTGGCAGGCGCCATAGTTCCCCCCGACCCCTGATTGCATGCAGCCGTACTTAGTCCTCTGGGGCTAGTACGCCTATATCTACAGTAGTACGAACCAGTGCGTGTGAGTTTCCCAGTGGAGAGTGCGGTCATGTTGACTTTATTCCTACCTCTACATAATAACTACTCGTGTACAGAATGTGCGATTAGTTGAAGTGGAGCGTTAAGCTTAGTCCTTCATGTAATTTAATCAGCTGTTTCAAACCAGTCTTTTTGTGTAACGAACCCGTTTCAGGGCAGTGCGGTTTGCAACAGAATTTTCGGACTCGACCTCTTATGTCTTCATAAAAACACTATTTTTCGTAGGCGTTTTTCCGTAAGATCGAAAGAATTTCTGGGCTCCTGATGATATCGCTCAAAATGTTTTCGCGGCTCACTGCCTCATCTGCAGTTGTCTGCGGCAAAATCCTCGCCTTATCTATAGTGCTTTAGACTGGAAAGAAAACATTCGGAAGACTTACAGTGTACACTGATGGCATGGATGCTGCAGTAACGGGCTCGTTCTTCACATGGCTTCTTTAGAGCGTTATACTTTATCGTATTTATTTTAAATCTTCGGCAAGTGACGAGCTCCTTGCTCCCAGCATTAGTTTTTGGTACATAAAACTTGACCGATGTTATTTACTTGTAATTTTTGAACAGAATTTGGATTGAAAAGTCACAACATTTTGGAAGGGGGTTTGCTCCTAATTTAACCTAGATAAGCCGCTACAGTCAACAAGATGCATTTTTGATTAGCGTAAGAAACTTAACTTTTAGAGAAGTAAAGATTTAATTGTACAAGAGTTAAGCAGAAAACTCACTGAATCATGAAACTAACATTTCCATATGTATCAAAATAATTCAGAAATTTAAAGCAGAAACTTCATTTATTTAATAAAAAATCAAAACTAGGAATGAAGTTAGATGTAACAGATATCTACCAAGAAAACTAACGGCAACGGTGGTGTGTGAACAACGATCAATACAAAACATTTATCTAGTTAAGCCAGAAAAGAAAAGTCTTAAGTGCATTCCCAGTCATCACCATAACTATCACGTAATGTTATCCAGCACGACTACTATGTTCATGTTGCAAGTGAGGCAGATAAGAAATTATCGGAAAAGTCAACTTGAGTTCAGAGAAGCGACGAGCGAAGAGTTTCATGTGGCACCAACGACAAAGTTCCAAGAGGAGATTTTTTGCTTCACAACATTTGAGACTCTCGTCGGTATTTCCTGGAACACTTGTCAGGAAAGACTTTGAAGAAGAGCACAACAATGTGCCTTAATTCCCAAGTTTGCTGGAACGCGGTCGACACGAAACTCTGAATGGTGCAAGGCACTGAGCTCAAGACGATGCATGGCTTTAAAGAAAATTTCTGGGAATTATCTGTAATCTATAACCGTATGAGATATTTAATTTTAATCCGTTACCATTCCGATTAAAAATCGTGGAATTAGGTTAATTGTGTGTATTTTTGCACTAGAATTAATTTTTAAAGTTAATGCCATTTGTGGATTATAACATTTTCTCAGGAACTCTTTGTACTACGTACAATAAAGAATAGTAAGCGCCAAACATATGGCAAGTTGAAGCAATAACCGTACCCAATGAACGCTATGAATCAGAGAAGGCTATGTTCACTTTAACTGATGCCGAGTGTGGACAGGGCAGCGCCATTTGTCTTCCAGTTGCGATGAATTTGCAAGCTAGAAAACTTTATTTTGGAAAGTTTAATCCAAGCATATAAGATAGTTTTTCACTAATATCCGTTCGGTGCAATGGTGTTGAAATTGCTATCAGGTATTACGAACATTCATTGTAAATTTAAGACCATTTTCACATTATTTTTATCCGTTAATTTCTGCATGATTGTATTAAAAAATAGACATTACAAACCTCAATGAAACCTTTTCTAATGCACAAAGTGGTCCCAAACAAGGAACAAGCTGATATTTGAAAAACAAAAGTATTTATTATTGGGAAACACATTAATTTAGTTAATGCATATCAAGGGTGAGCGACAATCATTCAATTCTATGACACTTAAAATGAACAAATTGTTCATCAATCAGCAGCAGGACGCAGTTGCGTGGCCGACGAGTATGGTGAGTAGTATATGCTTCAGCATTGGTTGATGGAAATTGGCTTGCCTTATGTTAAAATGAACTTACGGTGCTCTGATTCTATTGTACTCGTACTGCGGTAATACGAATTTCCATCGGTTTGAATATCTCTTTCAACTGCTAAGGTCTGCAGTTCATCTGACTCTGGGAATGAAAGAAATTACTTTGAGCTGGTGAAACTTGCCATGGGAGAAACTTAACCCAATAGCACATGAGTCTAATTCTTTTGCGCACGCATTATACAATGCTGTTTCTGATATAACCGGAATTTTAGCGAGACGTTTTAGTGTTAATTCCACAAATTCGTGCAACATACCGAGCAGAAAATAGAAAGAAATACCAGTAAAAGTGTAATAAATATTGTGTCCATCAATCATTTTCTAATAAATGCGAAGCTACTCAGCTTAGCTAATAAGTCCTTTTTTATTTATTTATTTTTTAAATTACCTTTTGTAGTCAGCATGGCTGTGTGAACCGTTACAAAACCCTGAGTCCAGTGCAGCAACGATAGGACAGCACAACGGTGATATAGACACATTAAATTCTAGTAAACCCTAATGCTCTTACTGTTCCCATGTGTAGTTAAACCCGGTAATCGGAAATGTACTACTCCTGAGACCCCTTGACGCACTTTATAACGTTTTTATTTTCTCCTGTTTTTCAAAGTATGTTAATCGCTTAACACTTTCATATTGATATAGCAGGTCAATCTGGATCAAATTTTCAAAAACAATTTTATTCTAAATGTGTTGTTTTTAAAAAACTAAATACACTCCTAAATCCATTTGAAAATCAAAATAGCTGGAACCAGCGCTACGAGACGTGTAAAACGCAACATATATATATATATATCGTAGGTTAGCTAAATTTTTATACAACTAGTTTTCGTGTGATGTGAAGTTGGCTCTTATGCATGTGGACAGATGCCACCATTTCATTCTCTTCAAGCGAGAAATTTGGCTCTCATGCATGTGGACAGATGCCACCATTTCAGTCTCTTCAAGCGAGAAAATTGGCTTTCATGCATGTGGACAGATGCCACCAT
>LQNS02278160.1:11418540-11431494 GCA_001587735.2 Parhyale hawaiensis
CCCCCCCTCCAAAAAAAAAACTTAAAATAGATGAGCTGCGTCTGAGGCCAATTCTTTTATATCGATGGCATTAGGTGACAAGTTCGTCAATTCAGTTGCCTTTTTATACCACGATTTCTGTTGGTATCAAGTCATCGCCGAGCTCCGTATATGACGGGTGGAATTACAAGCGTTCACGTCAACCGATGTTCTTCTAAGCAGAGTTTAGGGTGTTCTGAAGTTGCCGGGTGTTTTACTTGGATCCTTTGTCTACCTGTTCCTTTACCCTTTGGAATTTTGAATGATAAATAATCATAATAATGATAGCTCCTGAGTAAGTGTGACAAAATCCATCAGTAACGCAGCGGCCGTAAAGTAGAGCACATTCTACTGCTGCGTTGCATGTATTTGCCTGATCGATATCTCTTCAAAATTACTTTCGCGAGAGCGCAAAATAATCCTCTTTCAGTTAATAAAATTCTTAAAACCGGCAGCAGCCCTTATTTTTTTTCTTATTTTTTTTATAATTTTTAGTCAATTTCTACTCAAGGGTGTGTTGCACTGCTTCTCAATGCTAAACTCGGTAGCGTAACTAAAGAAGTTATAAACCGATCTTTATGAAATTTACAGGTGTTATGAGGGTTATTGCTAGGAGAAAGTGACAAAATTTTTGCATTGATATATTTTCCGTTTGTTTGTCTATTTGTTTGTGTCTATGTTTATTTTTATATTTGTCAGTAACATAACTCAAAAAGTTGTGTACAGAAATTTGTAGGATTTGTTAAAGACAGAAATGAGCGACTTTTGGTGATGATCGGTTTGTCCGTATGTGTGTTTGACCATTTTTTGTCATAAGAGTTGCCAGAACATAACTTAAAAAGTTAGGGACGGACCTTCAACAAAATTGGAGAAGCTCTTATTACTCTTATCAGGCAAAAATGACCAAAGTTTTGTGATGATGAAAAATAAATCCTAAATTCAGAACCAATTTGAATTTTTCGGTAACATTGTCTTGCTTGGCGGAGGCATTAACTCTTGGAGTGCTTCCGTTTCTAATATTCTTTAGCCCATATCATAAAATGAGTTAGCCACAGAGTGACTTAAAATAAATCTTTCCTTTACTTCAATCACAATCGATTTCTACAACATCGAGTCAGTACCGAGGAAGCGCATGTCACAGCGACGCAATTAATAGTACGTAGTTGAAGGCGTGTAACCACTGAAATTAATTTTAACATAGATCATGGTCCTACAACAAGCATTTCTCATTTCAACTATATTCAGTTAGAGCACTCTGAGAGCGAATACCTCCGCCAAGCAAGGCAATGTTGACGAACGATTCAAATCCGTTCCGAATTTAAGATTTCTTCACCATCATCGCCAAAGTTTGATCACTGGTGTCTTTTAACATCTTTAACAAATCTTTTAAATTTTATGAAGATCCATTGATAACTTTTTGAGTTATGCTACTGACATACAGAGAATCAAAGATAAAGACAAACAACAGACACAAACAGACGAGGAGATCAACACAATTTTTTTTTTCTTTCAGTTGCCCTACCAATAACCTTAACAACTCCTGCATATTTCAATACGATAGGCCTATAATTTTTAAGTGATGTGACCAAAAAAAAGCGGCAAACAAATAAACAAACAAACGGTTGAACGGATCTTCACCAAAAGTTAATTATATGTTCCTCCTAACATACCTAACAATCTCTGTAAATTTCGGCAAAATTCGCTCATAACTTTTCAAGTTATCTTGGTGACAGACAAGTAGCCATACAGATAAACTGGACGAAAACATAACCTCCTTGGCGGAAGTAATAAGATTATCTATCTCACATTCCTCCTCATATATTTCAGATTCACGGGTTATTAAAAAATCGTAATACCACCCCTTTAAAGCAAATATGAGCACATGCGAACAAAAAAATACGTATTCCCCCCGTCTGTTTTACCATTGATGATGCAGCAGCGACACTGATAAACACGCACCAATTAACACTTCATCCAATAGAGAGTCCTGATCTAGCAAAAGCCTTTTGCCTGTCACTCTTCCAATGATAAACCCCTATACGGCGCTATTAACCGGCCCTCATTAGCATTCTTCATCAGCTCCCATTGACCGAATCGTAAACAACTGCTCGTCCGGCTGTTATCCTTGATTAGGGCACAACATTACTCGGCGAATATCATATGTGTGTCCCTGGAATGGGTTACGTGTTTTTCACAGCTCCGGTGCGTGTTTTCCCCAGAATTGGTTTAAGATAATTGGACTTATGTGAATTGCCTGAAATTCTCTCTTACTGTCGCCCCTTTCTGGAGTTCCTCTGGATTTGTGTGCTCGGCCGCCCCTAGGAAATGCATCATAACAATCACACCATACTTGGTTAGTTGCCCGGAAAAGGATTTAATGCTTTTCATAGCTACGAGAGTCGCGAATGGAATTGGCGGTTTGAACCGGAATAGCCGTGAATATTTTTATTTGCTCAGTCTGCCAGAAAAAAATGAACGGCAATAAGCGCTAACCGGAACGAAGCTAATGGCAAACAGCAAGAACAGGAATAAGCCCTAGCTGATACAGCGCTAACTAGAGCACTCTGAGAACGCATAACTCCGGTAAGCGAGGCAACGGTAACGAAAAATCTAAATGCGTTTGAAGTCATGATTTTCTTTGTATCAACATCAGTCAATCATTTGTGCCTTTCGATAGTGTTACCAGTTTTTGTAATTTTCTTGAAGATACGTTCATAACTTTTTGAGTTATGCTGCTAACAAACATAAGTCAAACACACAAACGGACCAACCGATCTTCAACAAAATTTCAGCATTTATGTCTTCTAGCATTGCTGGCAATTCCTGTAAATTTCATAAAGATCTATCCGTAGCTTTTTGAGTTTTCGTGCTAACAAGCATAAAATCAAACACAGCAACAAACATGCAGACGAATAAATCATCCCAAAAATTTGGTCAGTTGCTCTTCGTAATATACCTAACAAATCTTGAAAATTTCATGAATATCCATCCATAAATTTCTGAGCTATGGTGCTAAGAAAAAAAGGCAGACAAGCAGATAAACGGATTTTTACCAAAAGTTAATCATCTGTTACTGTTAACACGTCTAACAATCAATATAAATTTGGCAAAGACCCGTTTATAACGTTTTGAGTAATCTTGGTGACAGACAAAGACACAAACGGACAAACACGACAAAGCCATAACCTCCCTGGCGGAAGTAATAAGCCCGAACCTAATACAGCACTTATAAGCTCGAACCTAATACAACGCTATAATAAGCCCGAACCTGATACAGGGTAGCCGAAAATTCTCACTTTCATGAAAAGTGGCCTAAACTTACCCTGCCTAACTAGACCCAGGATAATTTCTCTTACGTAAAGTTAAGTAATGCAACTTAATAAAATATGACAAAACTTAACCTAACATAACCCAGCCTAACGTAACCTAGTTCAACCTAGGGGCAAGTTCACACGTCATTCATCTCAACGTGTTCGCTGAAACTGGTGGACCTGACGCTTTGAGTAGATGGGAGGGTCCCTGGACGTTCCGAGCGAAGCCCAGTTCGAGCGAGCATGGGACCAGTTCGAGCGAGCACCTTATCCAGTGGGAGATTATCCGAGCATGGTGAACAAACGCTCTTTGAATCGTCGATGGTTGTTGGTAGCGACTTTTTTTTAACACTTCTAATAACTTATTGCTAATTGAAAGGCGAATTCACAAGTCCCTCATCGTAACGCGTTCAATCACGAAAATGAACGCGATTTAAGGCTTGTTGTTATCAGAATTTTCTGGGGTTAAGCGAAGTAAACGGTGTTGTCCGCTCAGTGTTACTATGTATCAAGTAGCTAGCAAAGAGCGTAAGTCTTTTGCTTCCTGCTCTGTGTATTGGGAAATGCAACAGGATTTCTCAGAGCGCAGGCCCGTAGGTGTAAAGACGCACAATTATTCATAATTATTGCTATTAATGACGACACATAGCCCCTAAAAAGTTTCGTAAAAGGTCCTAGTAGATAATTTTTCCATGAGAAAGTGATGAATTACATAAATCGAAGGCTTTTCTCCATAAACTTAATAGACCGACTGCGTGAGGTCTCAAAACATTAGCAAACTAACAAGCGTAATTGTAGTATCAATCACTCAGTGACTCAGTTAAAGGAATATTCGGTTTTATTTTGACGGATATCACCTAGAAACAGAATAATAATACTTGTAGCGCATATTTCGGAAAATTATTTTTCATCGGTCGTAAAACATTATTATAGTCATTTTTATTCGATGCATGTGTGGCGAGACTTGTAACTGCACGGTGTTACAATACCCAGCTTACAACCCACCGTTTCCACGGGATAGCGAGTCAATGGCGTGTCTCATTGGCGGAAGGTAGCTCAATGCGGCACGGTTTTTGGAGACGGAGTTAGACGCAAGATAACACTGCGTTACCCAGCGTGCTTTTTACAACAGGCATCTGCTGTGTGCAGCTTTCTTTGTCGCTGTCCACACGTCGAAGCGACCTTCATTCAAATGAATAGCGCCACGCGTTTAGTTAGGATTTCGTTTCTTTACATTTTGTCTTATATTTTGCGTCGGTCTGAAGTTACATTCGCATCCCATGGTCTTACAGCCTGAATTTGATAGGAACAACCTATTTTCAAAATATTCTTTGCCTGAGGTCGCTCGAAACGTCGCTCGAAACGTCCAGGCCCCGAGGAAAGTAGCTTCAGCGTACACGCGAAACTGCAGGATGAAGCATAATAGTTTTTTTCAACGCGCTGCATCATTCAATTTCAGTAAACATAATCTATATATACTGAATTCATCTTTTGTAACGTTCACAAATCATGAAAAAGTTTATAAAAATGCCTCTTCGTCTTTACTTTAATGATCAAAATCACTATAACCCCTTATAACCCTAAAAAACTCAAAAAATGTTGTAGCCTCAGCGACACCATCTTTTTGATTTTGACGAACCAGCTCACTGCAGTGTGATTATTTCCCTTCAATCGATTTATCATGCTGTAAATTTTCTAGGCATATGCTGTTCCACCTGTAACAAAGCTTTAAGAGCATGTGACACGAATATGACTTCAAACAGACGCAAATATGTAAAGAAACGATGTCATAATTGAACGCGGGGCGTCATTCATTTCAACAAGGGACGTTTCTGCACGTAGACAGCGACGGAAAAGTTCACGCAAAAGTTCGTTCACTTTATATGCATGACGTGTGAACACGCCTTAACTGACGTAACATAATGCAACCTAAAGAAACCAAGCATTACCGCACCTTACTTTGTCATAACAGGCGCTATCTGCACTCTGCGAATACGGTACCTCACTCAAATGCTTGCTCGAAAACATTCACAGGCTCGTAAATCACCGACAACAGCAAAAGCAATCAATACAGGAGCAACATTTGAGAGAAAAAAGAAATTCAAAACAAACAGGCAAAATTCCAGATAATACCTAGCTAGGAGAAGAAAGAAAACAGTAAAAGTCGCACTCCAAGACAGAACACCAGATTACGCTAACAGAGGCAAGATACTAGGACGGACACTCGACACAAACGGGTTCAATGAGCTTATCAGCAATAGAGTAAGTGAAGCCGTGACACTTATGTTACAACCGCGCCCATTTAAAAATCTATCAATAAACAGTAAAAAATATATACAGGGCATTAGTACGAGCCTTATTAACTTCCACCCTGCTGCCAACAATGGAAGGCACTTGGCAGCTTCTCGAGGACTAGCTCCACCGCCGTCTCCAGAAGATGACCTTACAAACAAAGCATGTAATTCTTCCCATAGGAAGGTCTTCACAGCGGTGTTCGAAACATTGAACAGAACATCGGCAGACTAATCTAAAATAATAAAGATGTCAGTTGTTTTAGAGATCTGTGAAAGTTAATAAACGTATTATTAACAAAGAGCTTGATGTCACTTTTTATAAGACTAAGCCACCACAGCATAAAAGGAACGTAAGCTCGCCAGATGCTCTTGCTATCCGCTGCATCGTGGCAAATATATGTATATATTAAGCTAAGGCCGTACGTGTATATGAGGGAGCTCATCCGTCTGCCCTTGGGTTTTAATGGAATAAATACAAAGAGTCGAGTCAGGACTCGATATGGGGACCTAGAGATTTCCACGCCGCGCTGATGCAAACTACCGGCGGCGCACGGCGCCATAACAGCAAGCAGACAGTGTCATCGGTGCGCAAATACTCAACTTTTTAGACTAAACTGCTTTGTTCACTTTTTGAATTGAAACACCCAAACAGTAATTGATTCAAAATACCTAAAAGGTAGCAGTATGTGTGCTGATAAGTTATGCCATTATTCGCTATGCTTTGCTTTTGGTTTGCTTGTAGTCTTTCAATGCAGTTAATAGTTGTATGAATAGGACTTCTTGTTAATATCGTAAGGTAACTTTTTTTGCCAGATCCCTTTATCGTCCCAGATCACGAAACATTATGCCTAAGTCTGACAGATATTAATGAGCTAAGCACGAACTGATAGGTTACAACAGTTACTGTTGCGAACTATTAGATTTCCATTTTGAAGCACGGAAGTGTTTATTTCTACATTACATCTTCACCCCCTGCCTATGGAACTCCTCCTAGGCCTCGTTGCATGATACTTTTTAACAGTAATCTTCAGCCATTTTTTGGCATATTTTTACTCATTGAACATAACTTTTACTTGCTAATGCAAGCTTATGTTAATAAAACAGATAGCGTACTCTAACCTAGTGCAGCCTATTCTTTTCTATTTCCTCGAAGTCGGACTTTCTATTCCCGAGCCTGGGAGGAAAGTCTTAGTGCTTGGCACTGCAGCGTCGGTATTTTTGTCTCTAGCAATCTACCAAAGAATTTGTGGTTGACTACAGCTGTGCACTGCTCTGAGCCCAGCAGCACGAACCAGTGCATCTGGGCTTCATAGCTGAGTAACCTATAACAAAAATAAAATACAAATGTATTTGGTTCTCGTCGTCTCTATAGCGCAAAATCACCCATTCGATATATTGCACCGTGGTGCATACTCTGAAAATTGAAACTTCACTTCATATATCACTTGCCATCAGGCGTCTCGCCGCTAATATGTTTGTCATTTGTAGCTTGTTGTGATGTGTTGCATCGAATGTTATGGATAGTAATATGTCTAATATGCAGTATATATTATCATATAGTATATTTAAATTATTGAATTAAATACATCAACTGGATATGGATCTATATATTTAATACGCACTAATAAAACATGATTAAGGTTTAAAACTATTTAGTGGCTGAGCAGTGTATGTTTATAATGAAACATAACAAATAGATTGAGGTTGACACGCAGTTGCAACAAAAAACTTTGTCACAACGCCGAGCTAGAACAGTGTGGATGTCTCCGCCACAAGTTTACAAGATCTCGTTAAGCACGTAGCTCACACAAGAGGGTCCTGTTACCTTTACTACGGAGCGCCGTTGTTTCAAGAGCCCGTTAGCGCTCCATAAACACCCTCCCAGCACTCCATGAGGAGGCCATGACCACACAAGTGGTCTTTGTGGCTAGCCTGAGTCTGGGTCATGAAAAGCCTTTAAAGCGAGTCTTGGGATTAGGGGAAATGGCGCAGCAAGAAGCAGAGCAGCTTGTTTGAGCGTATCTAGACTCGGCGCAAGCTTGTTCATGTAGTTGAGGTAACTGGAACTGACTATAACTGGGCTTATGTCCAATACAAGTGCGTTCCTAGGAGCTGAAGTAATTGGAGTCACCTTTAACTGTGTGTATAATCAATGTAAGTATTCCTTTCAGTTGAGGTCACTGGAACCGCTTAAAACTGTGAATCTATTGAACTTATTGAAATCTAATTTTAAGCAGCTAAGTCTTGAATTATTTTGTCTGTGGGAGGAGATATATTTTAGGAACTAGAATTTTACAACATAGTTGTATGGATATTAATGACGAATACAAAGCTTTTCACAGTTTTATGCAAATAAAATTGGAACATTTACATTTTTGTAGTGATTTTGTCTGCAGATACATCAGTGATGATCGCGGAGTAAGATTCATTGTGCGATATGAATTTAAAGCAAAGTCCAGAAGAATGTCACACGAGAGTGCAATATCATCTGCTGGTGTAGATAGCACCAAGATAGAAGTTGGGTTTTTACAGTATATTAGAAGCCCATGGTATCCAGGTAGACTATTCACGCTGGATCCGAGCACGGCTCACTGGTTGGTAGCAGCTAGTAAAACTGCAAGGAGAGACGAGTGAGACTTAAATTAACCCTCTTCTGAAAGGCTGATTCATCTCACTTATTGCCGAAGCAGTACGCTGGGCTCGGCTTGTTCGTTGTAACATACACACACACATTATATGTAGACACTAGTCAGTTGATACAGAAAATTTGTGGCACATTACGCTTTCGACGAATTAGGTTTAAGAAAATGTTACGGCACTGTACGTTCAAATCAATCAAAAAAAAGCGCTCTATATGTTCTCATACCCTTGACGATGCACTTACATGGTACTCACACTATTCAGATGTACTGCAGAGAAATGAGCAGTTTCGATGTATAATGAGCGCCCTGCAACTTAACTTAAAGCGCGTTCGATTAGGACATAAACTTAATGTGCTTAGCTTAAATCAAGCGGGACTAAGGGCGTGTTCCATTTGGGACCTAAAAGTCGAGCTGAGCAAAGCCCACTTGACTGAACTGGTCCGGAACTGTTGACAGGAACGCTACCCCAGATGAGACCAGCATGAAGTCATATGTTTAGGTTAGATGGGGTAGGTTATGCCACGGTAATTAGGGTTCAGCAAGGATTGCGTTAGCCTACGTTAGATTGGGTACAACTAGGCTGAGTTATGTCAAGTTAGAGAATACAGAACTTAGACCTTAACCTTTGGCATACATCAGAAAGTAAACATTGTAAACTTTTATAGTTAGTTATGCACGCATCTCCTCAACATTACTCTCCATTCTACTAATAGAACTTAGCCTAGTCTAACATAGCTTAAAACAACCTATCCATTCAATGTATGAGTGATTCAATTCATTTATTGGCTAGGCATTGCACGCAATGCTTGGTGACATTTACTCCCTGTAACATGTGCATAAAATACACAGAGACTCAATATAAACTGCTAACACACGAGCAATTTTCACATGCTGCCCACATCTAAACGAAGTTTAAGTACATCACACGCCTTAATTGATGCCTATTATTTATGAGAATAAATTTCACCGTACGTAAATTGTGAATTTATATTGTTTTTTTTTTCTTTTCGAGGTACACATCTGAGTGCTACACCATCACAAACCATCACCCTTCGCCCCTCTAACTGTGGCCTGTGACCTGCCACGCCATTGACTGTCTTGAGACTGTACTTGCTGAAAGGTTCAGGAATAAAATTCACGGCTGGGGCGTGTCCTCGTGTCTCTTTGGGAAAGGGGCTCTTGGTCCGTCTACTGCCATCTATCTAATCTAAGCAAGTGAGATTCCGACTCAGAGTCCCCTTCAAATCCTCTGACTCTGGCCGACTGCAACTCCAACGCCGCAACCATGTATTCTATCTACCACATATAGCTACACCAAGCGACTTCACACTGCACAGCAAACCCATATCTAATAATACTAAGAATGACCGTCGTGTGTTTATATATAAATATATATATTTATGTTTGTTAAGAGCGTGACACCAAGCATATAAATAAATATATAAATTTATAATTATATATATATATATATATATATATATAAGTTTATATATTTATTTATATGTTTGGTGTCACGCTCTTAACAAACTAGATAGGTGGAATTTAGCCCAGGTTGGAGGCTCTGGTTGTCCTCTCAAGCTCCATTGAAAGTGATGGGCAGAAAATGGGCCGGGTTGCAGAAGATAGCAAACGTACCTTAATCAGGGACAGTTGAAATTCCAACAATAAAGACATCGCAGGCTTAGTCTGATTGTACGAGTATTAGCTTCTCCATACATCGAATCTACGGCAAAGTAAAGGGGCCGTTATGTCTGAATGCACTTCTTCCATTGCCGAAGTTGAAATTGTAGCACTGAAGATATCTGAAGCTTCCGTTGGCACTCTCATGCTTCTTAATTCGTAGTTTCTTCCCACAGATGATTTTGTTGCATGAGCTATTCATCCCACTTTGATGCAATTGTCAACGAAACCGACGAAACATAAGTTTTCACGGGCAGTATAGACAATTATTTCTTCTAGCTTACTGTTTTCCTCTGACGAAGCAGTTTTCTCTTCAGAAGTCAAAATTTGAGCACCTCAAATGAAACAGATATTTGAGGTGGAAAGACAGTATCAACGGTATCTTTGCTACGGAGCGAACACATTCTATATAAGCTGCTATTTTGTTTAACTTTGTAGGACTGTTTTACTCAAGATGTTACTTCTGCCTGTCTATATAGAAGACCTAAGGATGACAGTACGACAAAGGATCAATGAAGAAAAGAAGAAAATTAAGAAGCAAATAAGAGAAGAGGAGATTCCGCACCGGCCTTGAAGCATTAGGCAAACGTATAGGTTATTGCGTGAATTTTTCCCGCACGGGTCCACTAGTGTTCTATAGTCGCCCCCTCGAATGCCACACCGCAGTGCAAGTTGTCCAACTGAACAATGCGTGCTTCAGAACGTTATCTAGTGTCGACTATGAAAGATGTGACATGGGCCACGGCCCACCAATACTAAGCTAAACGTAGCAAATCCTCCAAGCGGCCCACCAATACTAAGATAAACGTAGCAAATCCTCCAAGCGGCCCACCAATACTAAGATAAACGTAGCAAATCCTTCAAGCGGCCCACCAATACTAAGCTAAACGTAGCAAATCCTCCAAGCGGCCCACCAATACTAAGATAAACGTAGCAAATCCTTCAAGCGGCCCACCATTACTAAGATAAACGTAGCAAGTCATTCAAGCGGCCCACCAATCTTAGGCTAAACATAGCAAATCCTTCAAGCGATCCACCAATTCTAAGCTAAAGGTAGCAAATCCTTCAAGCGGTCCACCAATACTAAGCTAAAGTAGCAAATGCTTCAAGTGGCCCACCAATACTAAGCTAAGCGTAGCAAATCCTTCAAGCGGTCCACCAATACTAAGCTAAAGGTAGCAAATGCTTCAAGCGGTCCACCAATTCTAAGCTAAAGGTAGCAAATCCTTTAAGCTCAAGGCACTCCAGCAGTTACGACTACTCCGAGTTAGGAACCCTCAGACTAGTTTGTAAATACATTTCAATTAAAATAGTGATATATGATAGTATGGTACACTGCAACCCTGCAAATGCTCGTCGTTTAATGCGAATGATGCAGTTAATCCTATAGATCATTGCAGATAGTGTATGTAATAGTACTCTCTAGGAGCGTTCTTCTAGAGAAGACTTTGCTTCAAGTTCACTGAACCGAATCAATCCTTAATCTACAATTAATACATCTGTCGCGTAATTGCTACCCTAGTGTAAATATTAACTTTGTCCTGAACAGAACTGTAACTATCTACTCTACGCGCTTTTGCAACCTGTATAACTTCATACAAAGCATTAAGGAAATATCTTTATTGTAATTTTAGACTTGATTTCCTAACAGAGACTTCTTTGAACTTGATGAAACCAAATATGGTAATGCTCTTTTTTATGCCTATGCAGCTGAAATTACTATAAGTAGGTCTCCAGCACAAATTTAAAACTAACAACGCTTTGGTTTGTTTGCTCCTACAAAGCGATCAAAGTTAAGGGACAGTTGAACACTTAATTATTAAATCTATATTAGAAATAAAATATGGAACCTAAATGCTTGAAAATTAACATTGTTGTAGATACATAGTTTGTATGCATTGTGATAAAGCCCCAGAATATTCTAAATGATGGTTACGAAATAAACAGATATTGAACGAAAATATTACATATGTATTTCTTCGGTGCAAAAATTGAGGGACACCATCAAAAACTATTGAAATGTAAATAAATGTCAGGAATATTACTACAGAAATGTCTCTGTTTGTCTCTTTGTCTGTGTTCACTAGTGTCAATAACAAAATCAAAAAGTTATGAAAGGCTGTTCATGAATATTGCAGGAATTATTGTTAAAACGTTCACATGCACAAATGAACAAATTTGGGTAATGATTTATTGGTCATTTTGCGAGTTTCACTCTACATTTTCTTAATATTTGCCAGAACGTAACTGAGGAAGTTATAGACGGATCTTCAAGAAATATATAAGAAGTTATAGAAATGTCATTATAATAAAGAAATCCTGGATTCAAGACCAGCTTGAAATTTTTGTTCAATTTGCGTTACTTTGTAGAGGGATGCACCCTCTGAGGGCTTCTAGTTTTTCTAAAATGCTCAAGATTTTTCCTTAGGGTCATACTGTCTCCGACTTTCGTTTTTGCAGCTTTGGTTGAGCCATCAATTACATTCACTGGGTTTGCAGTCAACATTTTGTTGGCGTCGTCACTTTGTTGCTCGAGCTTCAAAGTCGGCCCTGCAAGCAGGGGGAAGCACTTGAAAGGCGTCAGTTTCTTGCCAGTTAGAAACTTTCTAGCAAAGTTTTATGTTAGCTTTGCTTCTGTTCTGATATCACTGACGGGTCGAGACTCACCGACAGACCGAGACGCGCTGCATGAATGATCATACTATAGCATTAACTTCAATTCCGTTGTTCATTACATACCACTATGGTGAATATGTACATCGATGATCACTACACTCCTCTCAACGTGAGTCAAGCCACCAGGGTGATGTTGAATTCAGTGCTACAGTACTGAAGTACACGAGTATATCTTTGACTAAGTCTGCATGGGATCAGTGTTGAATGATTCGGTTACAGGTCAATTCGGACCCCTGGACAACTCAGACCCCCCAACTCAGACCCTCCCAACTCAGACCCCCCAACTCAGACCCCGCCGACTCAGACCCACCCAACTCAGACCCCGGCCAACTC
>LQNS02278160.1:11450934-11461177 GCA_001587735.2 Parhyale hawaiensis
AATGCGCGCTCAAATTACGCGGCAGCAGATGTGCTGAAACCCCAACCGTGGTCATCCGAGAAACCACGAGGCGTGGCCACCTCCTCGCATAAATCGGCCTAATATCGGATCTGCCGCACATAATTCACGCGCGCTCCACTGCTAATTTTTAATTGGGATTGACTATTTCCAGGCCCATAATGGAATCACAATAATTCCTCGGCAATCGGGGTTATGTCTTTGTCGAATTTGTCTTCTTGTTATCTGCCTGTCATGAACATAACTCAAAATTTTATAGATGGATCTTTACAAAATTTACATGGCTTGTCAGACATATTATAAGGAACAGATGATTAACTTTTGGGGAAGTCCGTTCAACCGTTTACTTGTTTGTCTTGGCACCATAACTGAAAAAGTTATATAGGGATGTTTATAAAGTTGTCAGGAATTGTTAGGGCTAGTACTAGGAGCAAATGACCAAACATTCATGTTGATCTGATTGTCCGTTTGTTTGTTTGTTTGTTTGTTTGTTTGTTTGTTTGTTTGTTTGTTTGTTTGTTTATTTGTTTGTTTCTTTGTTTGTTTTGTTTCTTTGTTTGCATGCATGTTTTTTATTATGTTTATCACTCGCATAACGCAAAAAGTTGTGAACGGATGAAACTTGACAGATTTTTTAGAAGAGTGAAACGACACAAATGACTAGCTTTTGGTGATGATCGGCTTGTCCGTTAGTGTCTTTGAGTAATGTTTTTGAAATTGTTCGTCATCAACGTAATTCAAAAAGCTAGAAACGTATCCCCATGAAACCTGTAGGACTTGTTAAAAGTTTTAAAAGACACGAATGACGAAAGTTTGGTGATCGATGTTCTATTTGTTATCACCCGCGAAAGATGTGAGAGGGGATCATGTTTTCGTTGAGGACTTAAGTATATATATACCGGCATATATTCGTCAGTCCACCCAAACAGTGTTAGCATCTGAGTAATGTTCATAATTTTTTGCATGTAGTCTGGTGGGTTGTCCTCGATGTGACTCATGAGAAAATACAAAGATTAGCTCTCCATAAAAAATGACGGCAATGAAATTTGCTGTCCACAGAAAAAGAGGTAGGGGTCGAACCATGTTCATAATTTTTTTGCAGGGAGTCTGGTGGGTTGCCCTCGATGTCACCCATGCCAAAAAACTAGGATTAGCTGGAGGCCATAAAAAATGACGGCGATGAAACTTGCTCCCACCGCAGGTGATGGTCTTACGTCACGAGGCGCGTTCTAGTTCGTCTGTGTGTTAGACTAATGTTTGTCGAAATCTTTGTCAGAACAGAACTCTAAAAGTATGACACCATGACTAAATATCATCAAATTTTAGTGACAACTGGTTTGTCCGGTTGTGCCTTTAACTAATGCTTGTCAAAATATTTGTCAGAATATAACTAAATAAAATTGACGACTACATAACTTTAAGAAAACTACAGAAGCTGGTGTTGCTGTCAGGAGGCTCCAATGACCAAACTTTGATAATGATGAAAAGTAAATCTTAGTTTCGGGATTAATTTAAAATTTTCGTTAAGATTGCCTTGCTTGGCAGAGGTATACGCTCTCAGAATGCTCTAGTTATCATAGTTCCAGGGTAGATTCCGTGTGGTCTTTTAGTGTTGCCGGCCTCGCAAAAATAGTGTCCTAATGACTACTAGACACTATCAGGAACTGATTGCATCTGCGTATTTTGGGCTACAGTTAGCATTTCCCTTTTGAAGTGACCCACCCGGATTATGTCTGCTGCGCGCTGCAGTGCTCGTGTTAAATATAGTTTTCATAGGTACTGGAAGTGTTGGTATCACAAGATGATGTCATTATATATGCAGCGCGAAGACATCTTCTTAAATTCGGTGATGCCTTTGGTCCTGCTATAGTAATGCTTCTATAATTTGGAACGATGCACGACGCTATAGCACGAAGTTGTCTTCATTTCTCAAAGAACATAAAGCATTCAAACTTACCACCATTTAGAGCAGCTTTCTCGTTCCTAGAACTATGCCGTCTTCAACACACTGCCAACATTAATATCGATGCCAAGTGGCAGCAGTGGTAGCCAATATAACGACCCTCTTCCCTCCTTAATAATGAGAGCAAAGAAATGGGAGAGACTTGCATTATTTGTGGGTAAGGACGCGTCATGATTATATATGGATGGATGGATGTGCCAGGAGCGTGCGGTGGGAAGGAAACAGCGTTGAAACTTTGCCGAAGGCCTTAAAGTTATTTTGAATGTAACGTCATTTGAGTTATTTATAATTTATAAGGGCAGCATTGTTTCCCTTGCTTTCATGGACCCACGTCTCCTAGATGAATGTTTCACGCCCCATTGCTTTCCCACGCCAATGCATGTCCCTGTGGCTGCGTGTGGAATTACATACAGTACACTATAAGTTTGGTAGATTTATCAGTTCTTTGACGGCCGAGAAGTGTTATTTTTTAATAGAAATAATTATAAACACAGCGTGACAGTCAGACCTCTGACAGTTAGGTACTACCAGTTGTCAGCACTGCAAACGCTCCACTTGCTCGGAATGGTGGTTCCAGAAGTGACTGCGAAGGACAAGCAAATGTACCAGAACGCACTGACTATTTTAATTAAATATTTTCTGCGGATCCCCTATTTTGCCATGTGTACTGTGGATCCTGCTTCTTATTTCTTCCGTTTCGGTGCTGGCACACTGATCCCCCGTAAGATATTTAAAGTTTGTCTGGTGTCAAAATGTCCTACCGATGAAACTTTCGCCATTTACAGAGATACATATGGCTCTCCCTACCAATTGATCAGGGTTATTTTTGCAGGAACTTTTACGCACCAGGAAAGTTGTACCAGCCATTTGGCTTCTGAAATGACTGTTATACTCACAAGTCTGTCATAAGTCAATCAACTGTAAAATCTTTACTTTTAAATATTGTTAGTGTTGCAAATAAATATAATCTCCCTCACACTGGTACAGGAGCATTGAGGTTGGTAAATATAGGCGGTCGATACCATAAGTATTCCCAAGGTGATCTGCTTCGCATATCCAAAGAAGGGCTACAGCAAGGGCATATTTGTGAGTAGTCGTCCCTTGTTTTATTTTAATGTTCGGTGTTGCAAAAGAAAGAGGCGCATCTACAATAACTGATCTCTTGCCAGAATTTTTTTCAACAAGCAGCACACTTACAACGATCTACTCTTGCTGTCCACGCATTCGCTTGGCTGAAGGTAGAATGGAGAACAAGACGGGCTTTCTAAAACACATCATTCACACATCTTCTTCACAAGTAGTGAGCTGCACAAAGATCTACAGCCAATTAGGCGTAACACACGTTGATATAGTGTATAGTCCGGATTGGCATCAAAATAAAGGTGTTCATTATCTTTAAGTCTTTTAAACAAAGTTGAAAATGGAAGAACGCAACACTGCAATGTAGTGTTATCGTCGTGAAAATATTTGAGCTTAGTGCAAGTAATATATTTAGGGCGTTTCACTTGCAAAAGAACAATACGTCAAGCAAAATAATTTTTCCTCTTTTTAATATCAAGAACGTCGTTATTACACGGATGTTAGACGAGAAAATTCCGGCACACTTATTTGGACGCAACAGCGCGGGGCTGGAGTGTATTTTTATCTATACGATTCATTTAGCGTCATACATACATACATGAGTTAACTATGATAGCTGCGTGGCGCGCATTGAGCGTAATCTAGATTATGCATACCCACATAAGTTAATTAACTGCAAGAGCAACGTGACGCGCATTAAGCGCTGGAGCATGTAGCACAGGCTTGGTGCATACTATTTGATACAATGAAATGATACACACGCGTAAATTAGTTAAGTACCTTATTACGAAGTGATGGGCACTAATCGCTGTATCCTTCCAGCACGTTGTTTCGTGCTGCGGTGATTAACCGCGACAAGATATTGGATTTATGTTGATGTATACAAGGACATAGTTGCGGTAGCTATGGCCACATTGTAGCAAAAACTAAATACGTATGCAATGATAAAGAGATGCTTAAGTAAAAATGTCAGTAGGTATTACATGACACTGAAATATATGAAAGTTTATTTTTACAGTGACACTCTAATGCGAGAATGGGCTTCTAAGCACACACAAGCCGAAACTCATTATGTTGGTGTATTTTTAACCACATGCATGGCTGAGAACATTGCCAGAATTTAAGAAAGCAAGAGCTCTGATTAGGAACAGGCGTAATCACTGAATGTAGCGATTTGTTAGATATACTGTAAATATTTTAGCTAAAGCGCAAAAAGGCGGTAGATATCACCTGGCTATGCAAGACAAGATATTTCCTGAATGTGACACGAAGTCACAACAATTACACTTGGATTTGCTGCACGTAAGTCAACGTCTGAGACACATTGGTGACACAATATAAACCAGAAGATTGTTATACTTACTTCAGGTCTTTGAAGCTCCGCGTATTGAGGCCGTTGGGATTGCAGTGATGCTGCTTGTGATCAGCGATTGGTTTATAAACCCAAAAACCTAACCGGTAAATTTGGTGACGTAGCAATGGGCCCTAACGGTCGCTTCCATTTCCAGAAAATTCGACATATGCGCGAAGATCGAAAAAAAATGTTAAGGCTTGCTATGGTTTTGGCAGACCATGGCAAGCACTGCGCGGGTATGTGCGAGCTTCCAGGGGAGGCCGAAGATGCGGCCGCGAGGAATAAGCGCAGCGAAGTTCAGGAAAATGCGTACGAGACACTTGATCGCGGTTATTAGTATCGGAATGCTGGAAACGCTATCTGGGGTCGTTAGGACTTTAGAGACGGGCAACCGGAAGGTTCAAAGGAATTTCGTTGTGGTAATAATTATTGTAAGGAGACAAAGGCATGCTTTGCGAGAAGGCAAAGCATGCCTTATGTGACTGCGATGTATAAAGACTGATCCGGAAGTGCGACTAATTCGGCAGTTAAAATGCACGCGTTCAAATCATGGCATAAGATATACATACTGTAAGTCAAAGTAAAAAAATATTATGAATTCGTGCTTGCCGCGACACTTGCCGTATTCCTTTTAGGTACAAGAGATGCTTATACTTACTCGTCCTTTGATATTATTTCTGCCACAAAAGAGGAGCACATATACAACGACACGTCGTTGTCACAGTACCATTTATAGAAAACGAGCACAGCGCTGATAATTTACTGCACTGCACGATTATTCGCTGTTTAGCATCGAAACAACACTCGAATAATTTTCCTCGTTTTCTTCACAATCAGTTACAGTTGGAAAAATTTTGTTTCCGATATTTTTTATTCACTGCCCACCAACAGCATACCACGTCGTAGGTTAAACCGTCCAATAGTGAAGAATTGAGTTCAGTTCTATATTATATTTGGTTGATGTGCTACCACTGTTATTGAACTCTGTTGCAGAAGCAACGTCCAGTGTTATAATTAAGGATAATAAATTCGTTACAAGGACGGGTAATATAATAAAATGCAAGACACCCTGCACTACAGCCTACGTAATATTATAATACTAATACGCTCCCACAGGCCTGAGTAAGGCCGTTTTATGTTCCCTGAGCAGCTCTATCGCATCAACAGTAAAAGCTTGGCGAGGTAATCCTGTTGCGGTGACATAATGGACCTTCCCGGACATTACAGGCTGGGTCGGTCGATATGGCTTACCGCCGAATCGTCATTTCCGGGGAACCCATTCGTATGTTTGGATCAAAGATCCCGTTTCTTGCTTCGGTTGTCCTAATTCAGTCTATAATATTTTTTACATCTTCTTGTGTGTGTTTATAAACCCAGAAGAGGAGCACTGACGGACTACCAACAGGAGCAAGAAGATCGAAGTTCTGCGGTCCGTAGGCTGTTTTTTTTTTTTTATGGAGTCGCAAATGGCCTCAACGGCCCACCTCTGAAAAAATCAAATATTAGGACTGTATACCTGGAGTTCAGAGCTGCATGCTTCATAATTTTTCATATCTTTTGCTCACTACAGGAAGGGTAGGTTCTTAAAAATCAATGATTGACCTCTGTCAGCTCCTGGGCACAGTGTGCGTCTGAAGATGTCGGTTCGGTCTGCCAGTTTCACTCTATTCGTGTGGCTGAGCAAGTCAAAGGAGCCATTGTTTTGGGAACTTTTGGAGCACTCAATGTCGCTTCACCTGCTATGTTCGCAAAATCATGCCGGGATGAGAGTTTAATAAAGGATATACGTTATTTAGAACGTATGCCAATAACCTGAGACCTAACCGAGCTACTTACAATCAGTTATTTTCAGCAGCCATTAAGCAACCAGAAGTTAAGCAACAAGCAGCTTGTTGGTCTTTTGCATTTGTAGCTGAAGATTGACTTTTATCATATTTGTGTTTCTTGCTTTTACGAGAAATTTTATATTTAACCAAGTTTCGCATTGCCCTTCTGTTTACTACAATGTTGGCCATTACTTTGCCAGTTTTGGTATTTCAACCCTCGTCGAACTCCTTTTTTTGCATAAAAGTACTAGTTTCACAAACAAAATATACGATTTTTACACTTCCTTCGCCATGATTTAGCAATATAAAAGAACACTATGTAATTACTTTGTATTACTGAGCAGAAAAAATAACTTTGTTCCATGCCTCAATAGTTCAAACCGGCTACATTAAGACTATTTTGCTATTACTTTTCGTAATAAGTCTGAATTTTTCTATTCAGATCCGCCGCTTCCACTCATAGAAAAAAGTGCGAACTTAGTAAATCAAATGCTATGATAAGCCATGGAAATTTCTCTATGATAAAGATAGAAAATAGGTGTATAACTCTTTCAGTCCTATACTCTGGGCAGAGAAACTAGAGTCCTCACGGAATCACACAGCTTGCAACTTAGCCGCCCAGTCTGCACGTCAGGAGCCGACAAGGTTCATCAACAGTCCAGTCTAAAACTACCACGCTCAATAGTATACATTGTAATAATTTTAATACATGTTAACAAACTGAAGAAAAAGACACAATAATGTGACGAGTTTCGTAAATTCATATTAAGAAACTGACCACAAGACATACAGTATCTTGCTATTACTTTGTTAATGAACTTTAAATAGCATTTTTCTGTACTATCCATAGCTATCTTTTGATCGGCATTTTCTGAAAAAAGTTTTCTCCTCTTTCAATTTCAAATGATTTCGTACGTCTGCATATAATAGCTGTCGTTACCTGTAATATATTCAACTTGTGTGCGTACGTAGGTGTGAGTTCTAATTGAGTTCGTCACCGTGCTTGGTTGTGAGAGTGAACTTGAATACAGAATAATGCAACCAGGCTAGAGCTGGATGGTGAAAGAAGGTCGTTAACATCTTCTCGTTTAATTACATCTCATTATACAAGACTTAGAAGATATGATCCAATAATAAGCAGCGACATGCTACTTGATAGATTCAGACAACAAAGTACAAGGTCTACATCTGAATAAGTGCTAAAAGTAGAATGCAGTAGACAATGTTGGTACAGTGAAACTAAGTACCAAATAAGCTGACACTTGATAGCACAAGCGCCTTAAATATCAGTCATTTGGAAGGCGGGCAACTTCCGCCTAAATTGGGTCTGAAGTCCGTCGGTAAATTACCTTTTGTTAATGAGAATAACAAATATCACCGAAACTCTGGTTACAGGTTTTGAAAGACAGCATTTACTGATAGAGGTTCGGGCCGGAAGGTCATTGAGAATTACGCATGTCGCTCACATTTAGCGATGCTGGCAAACAAGCATATTTTGTATGGTAAGGTATGCGTCCTTTTTGTTCCTTATCTGGGAGACTCTGACCTGGAGACGACGGCGACATCCGCCCAAACATGAACTCGCATGATACAAAGAATGCGTCTTTACTTTTGAATGTTAAGGCTAACACATTGGAATGTTGTATGTGCGAAACGCTTTATAACATAACCACCATATTTAGCGTTCAAAGACGTGGTAATATTATATCGGTAATTCACAGGTGATTAGGCTATGCGCATAGGATGTGGCATCGTCTTACATATCCAACAATCACCAAGTAATTTCCTAGTGGGTACATGAAGCGCCGAAAGATTTTTTTTGGCACATATCGTGTTTATCTCGAAATAGAAAAAAATGCTTTTAAAATGTTTGAATAACTTGTGGAAGTGTCGCCGACTGCTGATTGTATAGATCTGGCAGAAATGGGAACTCGCAGGCTGCTGCCCCTGCCGATATCTGAAACCGCTAAAGCGGTGCCAATAACGGTATTACTTCAATACCGAGTCATTTCCTTGCATTGAAGGACAGGGTCGGCAGCTGCAGAATTGCTTTATTTTTTTTTTTAAATATAGTTGGGTACCTCCATGAATAATGATACGAAAAAAAATTATCGCACGGAAGAAGTACAAGCTGTCGTAGAGTCCTGTGAAACGGCTGATGACGCAGTGTGTGCCAACGTCGTAACGTCAGTGGTACTACCTGCTTATCGTTTATCAGTTTTTCCCTAAAAATATAGCCAAATTTATCGTTTTGTCATCTACATCCCCGTGGTTCGGTAAAGCTTCATTTTTTTACATTTACCCGGATTTGGAACCGATACCTGCATGTCGTTTAAAGGGCTCTGAGCTTCTTAATAGAAGTAAACCTGTGATTCCTTACCGTTAAACATTGCTCTCGGCTTTTTTTTCATATTTTGAGCCATAAGTTTCTTTTCACACAAACCGCTCGTTATTAATTGAATAAGGATACTGAATTTAGATGCTTGCCATAATATGAGTCTGTCTTTTTCCTTAATATATACTAAACAAACAGAGTTACTTGCATGTAGACCATCTACAACACATGGCACCATAACGGCAAGCAGACTGAGACTGATGCGTGAAAACGTACCCTCTTGCACTCAAATGTCGTATTCAGTTCAGCAATACAAATACTCAACAGTTATAAAATAACTAGTGGCCCATGCCGTCATTATAAATGACGGCAAAAAATTAACACTTCACCAAAACCCCCGCCGTCTTCTAATCCTGAAGAAAAAGATTCCAAGGTATCCAACTTTTTTTTTCACCTTTTGAAATCTGAATTTTCTCCTATCTTATTAGTTCTATTTTTCCCCTATCTAATACTGAAGAAAAAGATTCCAAGGTACCCCACTTTTTTTTTNTACATTTTGAAATCTGAATTTTCTCCTATGTTATTCCCATAGAGCGTGACAGGAAAGATATAAATATATAAATAAATAAAAACACGACGTGAATTATTATATAGTAGATTGGAAAGAGTTTTATGAGGGCTGAGAAGTTGCACAATGATTCTGTACACCTCGTTTCTGGCATGACAGTATTTTCTAAAACCACTTGATATGACTCTTTGTTAGTAGCCAAGGACTACTCAAAACATATTGAGCAGTCCTTGTTAGTAATATAAAGTAACGTACTTGGCGAAACTAATGGTTTAATTGAGACACTTCATAACCTAAACCTGATATATATTGATGTGCTCAACACGAATTTACAGGTTACAGATATCGCAAATGAATTTTTTCTTTTCATTTTCAGGTAGTGAAGTGTAGGTTTAAAAGTTACACCTTAACCACTGCGCAGCGAAACTCTTCTTGGTTGCCTCATAATGTATAACTGTTATCTTAAGCCATACACCGCAACAGTACTTGACTCTTAGGTCCAAAGTGGCCTATAATGCTACAGTACCTTACCTTACCTTGAGTTACCCTCAGAGTCTTCGGAAGAAGTCCAGGTGACGTTGCTCACATCACCTCACGTGTGTGGAGTCACTCTGCTGGGTGTCTTCTGTGGTGCCGCAGTTTGCAACCAAAGAAAGAGCCAGCAGCGAATTATCTCCACAGTGCACGTAACCGCTGACCGCTGGTCTATCTGGTATTCTTCTTAAATGTGAATCCAGCAAATTTTTAAACTCAAGAGTTTTGATATCAGTGGCGTTTCGAATATGCCGAGGTATTTTGTTAAACAATCTTACTCCTCGTACAGCGAAGCTATTAGAATATTTTGTGGCCACAGCTTTTCCACCATGAACGAAATCTTTGAAAACGTTCTGTGGGAAAAGTGCGTGAAATACCTACCACCGGCTAGAAAGAAATGTCCTAAAAACCGCCACCATAAATTCCGCAAAGGCTTACTAAAGAAAAGAGCAAGATTGATCAAATGCCAAAAGTCATCGTGTGTATTACAGCGACAAACTGAATGCCGGCGAAAACTGGAAGAGATTGAACATAAACTTGCAAAATTTCATGATGAAGAGAAACA
>LQNS02278160.1:11463607-11479190 GCA_001587735.2 Parhyale hawaiensis
TACGTTCCAGAATTTTCCAAACATATATGATTGTAAATCGTTCGAATCTGCGCTGTATTGAATACAAGTGGAGACAGCTCAGTCGTTTGTGGTAATCGTACTCCTGCATGCCTCGAATTTGGCCGTGAACGCTGGCAGCCAAAATGGGAAAAAGGGGATTTTCTCAAGAGCCATAATGTATGAACATGTCCAGATACGGTCATGCAGGTAAGCGCCCAAGCGTGTCCCCGCCGTATCCAAGATACCTTCTCCGCAAGAAATATGTTGGGTATTTTGGAATGAAAATCCCATTTTTCCGTTGCCGACTTTTGGCCGCCATGGGTCAGTCCTAAGAGTCAAGTACTGTTGCGGTCTATGCTTCAGCCTTTTTGTTGGCACATTATTACTCACTTTGCTCAACTTTTACCAACTCCTATAATCTTTCTTGAACACCACCTAGTCTGACATAACCGATGCTAACTCCTACCATCATATATATATATATATATATATATATTTGGTCCTTTCTCCAACCAAAACTCAGCTGCTATGCTGCTCTTTCGCTTTTATTCGTCCTTTAAAAAAAATCAAATCTGGGGTTAGTAAATAAGTGGTGTGGTGATGTAAGTTTTCATCGCATTTAATATTCCATGCTTACATTCCAATGAAATGACCTTGTCACTGGGATACAAGCATAAGTCACGAAATTTACTTCTTCGTGAATTCTACAGGAAAAGCGAAACTTTATGACTATATAGAACGGGTCAGTGATGATTACCATTTGTCGTTGACCATGACCTGGTGAACGTTTTAACCTCCTAGTTTATAATGCTATTATAAATTCCGTCTGCCAGTCATTCCTTGTCAACTTCACTTCTTTGCGACACGGCTCCAGCGAACATCTGGCGCATGCGGCAGTGCCCTAGCCTGTTCCCTTTCATCATCCTTGGGTGCACCAGTAGATTTGTACAAGCATTATTAAGAATAAATGTAAAGTCGAGTAAAACTTATTGACATTTTCTATGTAGAAGTACTTAATTTTCTTTAAAATTGTACAAAGCATATTGCTACTAATGCAAGAAGAAAATCAGTTTGGGAACTGTTCTCACATGAAGATACTACTTCAAATGTCCTTGAAGTACTAAAAAGTAACGTTTGCCAATCTGTACTTCCGAAAATTACTGCTATCTACTCACATTCGCGGTTCATCCTGTATGCTGTCTGTAAACACATTTTCTAAACTGTTCGCCTAAATTATATCCTATTATACTCACCACCATAACGGAATTTCTAATTTGATCCGACATCAACTTCCATCAATTATGCTCAGATCATTGCGATGCAGAGCGCTCTAGAGAAACTCCAGGCATCTGTGTAGCTGTAGCAGGACCTGCAAGCAGTCAGTAATTGGCTCCAGCAGGAGCCGGGATCCTTCCTGCTAATTGCAGCTGTAATCCTCTTAGCTCCAGTTGTCAAGAGCAACTTTGCCAAGCATCCTTCGCTGGCGGACTGTAGTCTTCTGTTTCTCAACATAACCTGACAGCGACTCGGTGGTCTGTCGGGAGAGAAAGATGCTGGTCCCTTATCTCTTTCTCTGAAGCTAAGTCATTCTTTGTCAAAGAGATTGAGTAAATCCCTGGGAGAAGGGTGGAGGAGGCGGGTGTTCAAGTTCTCTGCAATGTGAGATGCTTAATAGATTGTCTCGTGTACCAACTAAATTGTTTTTTACATGTGGTTGGGTACATTTTGTTTCAGATATAAGATCACGCCATGCCCATGGAGGGGTTGAGTGGGTTGACATCATATGGAACGTCAACACCAAATTCAAAGCTATTATAACCTCCAAATATTCTGCGATAATCAAATATTATACTCTAATCAGTCATAATGGAGCAAATTGAATTTTTCGAGACAAGGAGGTTACCATATCTCTTCAATGAGAGCAGCATGAAAGCTTATTGTTTTCGGGAAGGGACCCAGATGGCTTTCATAGGAAAGTATATGACTTTTTGT
Organism: Parhyale hawaiensis; assembly: GCA_001587735.2. Classification (NCBI taxonomy): domain Eukaryota; kingdom Metazoa; phylum Arthropoda; class Malacostraca; order Amphipoda; family Hyalidae; genus Parhyale; species Parhyale hawaiensis. The sequence goes on from LQNS02278160.1 coordinate 11,465,600, forward strand.
ACAAAATTCTCCAGCTACAGTGAGCCTTGATAATACGTTTTCCAACTAGGAGCGCAGTAGTTTACTGAAAACTTAATATTTGACAACATCATATAACTAAAAAACATATATTTAGAGCTCTTACAAGTTCAGTATTTGAACATTATACAAATTTATCTTAGAAATTTAGCACAGATTCTGCCTGCAGCAGAGAAGGCTTTGAACTACAAACACAAGCAGCAACAACAAGACATTACACATACTTCTCTCATTGTTTCCTTCTTCGTACGTTTTCTGTTACGCTGTAAGGCTTTGCAGGAGCATAAAGGTAAGTAAAATACTCATATCATGAATATGCCTGTGGCACTAAGTACACATTAAAATATCTCACAAAGACATGGATACAAATCACTGCATCCATTTTTATATTTGCCAGCAGGGAGACGAGAGTGATAATGCTTAACCGAAGCAGAAGTAGCAACGGGCACTTTTTCATTTGCAATTTGTCTGTCATCGTAGACTAATAATACAGTTTTTGCCAACATTTTGCGCGGCGCGGGATCGCAAGCAGATCAAATATTATACTTTTAAATGCAATTAATTCCATTATTTCTGAACTCTTAACAGTATTCTTGTTCTCTTGCGTCATAATTTTTTAAATCTGTTTTCTCAAGCTTCTTAATAATTATCAACAGCTGTAGCCGTTTGTCAAGAGTCACATTAACTAATTTATTCTGGCGTTGCTTCGCGTCTTCCTGTTACAGCGAATACAATGCAGCTGCCTGATTGATCTTCCATTAAAGTATCGTCAGCGGTCGGGGCGGGCAAGTTTCATGTGATAAATCATGCGTACAGCCATCCTCCTTCTTAAGAAACCAGTAACCAATCCAATATAAATTCATTTATGTCTGTAAAAAATGTTGCAATAATAGAAATACTGAACAGTTTATACTGTACCGCTCCTCTGCCATGCGCAGTAGTATAAGTTTTCAGCGCCCGTAAAAATTGTTTGTATCATAGTTTTACTGCGATCTTCGAAGTCCAACTCGTAAGTGCTTTATTCGGGGAAGATTTAACTACGAGAAATATGATTTCTTGCACTGCTGCTTGGAAGGCTAGAAATGTTAATAGAAACTACATTAATAAATTACTAAACGAAGTAATACATACGCAAACAGGTAGACCTATATAAGGCACATAAATAAGTAAAAATTTTCACAGTAATCTTCATCATCTTGTTAGTTTTGATGTTTACTGCTCCTATTCTTGGGTTTTACAAAATCTTTGTCCCTTCCTGTTAACACCACTGACTACTCATACCTTGTTATGTCAGTGGAGTTGCACCATGTGGTACTAGTTACAAATAGATGGACAGTAATGGATGTCAGTCTTCAGGGCTGAGGCATCTTCGGCACCTCTTTGTGGCCTGGCGTTGGTCTCGTTTTCCCCGCTCTAGCTGGGTTACGAAGAGCTTCAAGCGCAATTTTTTGACAAACACAGAGAATGGAGATGAATAGTTGCTGCCACACGGATGTTACGCTGAACCTTATTTTACATCACTGTAAGTGGCAGTCTGATTGACGCAGGCATTATGGTCAGTCATGACCCGGTAGGTACAGTATTCGACATTTTATAGAAAATTTTTGGGTATTCATACCACAAAGCTACGTACCGTGGTCAGACACCTAATTCCGTTAAGAAACTTGCCTAGGTGTTCGTAAACAGTGTCACAAATGAGGAAAAAAACGACTGTTTAGTCCATTTCTTTGGGGCCAACTAAATTAAAGGCGTGTCATAAATTGATGGCTTGTGAATTGGGTCGTATCACAGACGTAGCTAATGTTGCTACCAGCCGTAGCGAATGCTCGAGCTGTTGTCACGCTGTGTTGTATTGTATCGCACCTCTTTCCCTCCCCCAAATCGACGCTGGAACGACCATTTGAGGCGCACTTTTTTGCTTTGTTGGATGTTAGCACGGCTGTCGGGACGGAAAGAAGCAACGTAAGTGGGAGAGTTCCATAATTGTTTCTGATCATACGCAACTGGTGTTGGTGAAAGCTTGTGCCACGATTATTCTGAGAGGTTCTCAGGACAACAGTCATGGTCCCTTGTTCATCGCGTACCCTAGTGATATGCCTTTGGAGCAGGAACACACTATGAACAGCAAGGCACTTGATTCACTTTTGCTTGGAGTAATTCGCAGTCCGAATAAGCATGAGTTCTGTCGAGAAGCATGAAAGAGCACGCGGATGAAATTAAGTCGATGATAATCAGTCGCTTTTGGTCGTTATTATCTGAGCACCAACGTCTAAAAATTAGTGAAGCAGCGCTGCAAAACTCGGTTCTCTGGAAATACTGGGCGACTTTTTTGACTAGACGGTTTTATTTGAGATGTACATCCAGCGCCTGCATTCATGAATTTCTAGTAGAGTTGAGCTCCTACCGAATGTCCGTGGGGTGTGTTTGGTGACAGCAAAGCAGCCCGTAGGTATTACTAGATTTTATACGCCTCTGGTAAAGCTTTGTTCTCCCTTCCGAATTACTGCAGCCAGCCACCTCGGCCTGCTGAGCCGACTTAATTGACGGCTCAGTTAGGCGGTTGGGTGCGCACAATAATTTGATGAATCTCTTTCGTTCATGGATCGTTCAGCGTCTCTGTATGTTTTACAAGGTCTTCAACAATGAAGAGCACTACTTGCTTGCCTTTATTCCCTTCCAAAAATAGTAGTATAGATTCCAAATATTAAGTCGACTAATCATATAAAACTTAACGTTTCGGGAATGCCTCCCATCTTCAGAAGTATAAAATATTTAATGTAACCTAGCAAATTGAAACAATGTGGGGAGCTAAGATGTTGTTCGGGGAAAATCTAAAATGCAACAGAATGAAGCGAGCTTGGAGGGTCCCGATGACGACGTCTGTACAGTCGGAGGACGATGGGTCAGGTATGAACCGTGTGTAGAGGTACAACCGAGGTCATACTGTTGAGACTAGGTTTTGCTCTATTGATGTAGAGAGATTCCAGTGTGGTGAGTTCGAGTGGGGTAGAAAAGTCTATGATTGAGAAATATGTCTTGCTGCTAGGATGATTATTTTGTTCAGCATGGAGACGGGGAACCAGAATGAGCAGGTTTTGCGAGCGGTAGACCTGTTCTACTGGATACGCCTAAATGTTGATCGATTCGAGCTTTGAAATGTTGTCCAGCTCTACCTATGTACGAAGTATTGTAGCTTCTGCACTGATATTTGTAGATGACACACGACAGGAGAGATGTAGGAGGCTTGTCTTTAAATTTAAAGTAAGACCCAATGGTGATGCGGTTTTTGTATGAAAATTTGAAGTTAATGTGCGGGTAAGCGTCACAGAGGAAAGTACAGAGAAACACACATGATGCAGCTGGGCCCTTCATTTATCATTGGGGACTGTGACTTACCAACTGACTTGGATCAGCTGATGGTTCATACCTGACATAGAGCCGACCTATGCAGGAATCAGCGCTTGGCCAGAAATATCAGCTGTCGTTCAAGTCAGCCGAGAATGGTTTATTGAGTGTTTATCACCAGCATTTTGGGTTTGGTCCATTTGGGTTCATCAATCCCTCGCTGCTCGGAAGTGTAATAGTAGGGTATAGGAATAAAGCCCAGGGAGGAAAAAAGGCGCGTGAGGAAAAAAAGCCCGGTGCAAAAAAGCCACCCGAAAACAAGCCCCGGGAGGAAAAAAGCCCCCGCCTATCACCTAATGTACATTTATTGCCCATACTTAGTTATATTGAGGAGGTTATATAAGAAATAAGTTTAGTTATACTGCAAGGCATTTACATACCCTAACCTAACGATACCAACCCGCAACCTAGTCAAGCTTTTTCTAATTGAACGCAGCGTAATCTAACCACATCTAACTAAACCCACTCCATTCTGACTCACATTACCTAGCTTCCTCTAACCCAACTGACGAGTTCGTAATTTTTTTTACCTAATGTTACCTGAACTTACGTAACTTTAGCTTAATAGACCTTAACGTTTCTTTTTTTTTTTTTTATTACAGCGATTAAGTAAAAGAAATACGGGGCCTCGCCACCTAACATTTCCTAATGGTTGGAATCCCTGTGTAATTATCTAACTTTACGTACATCAACAATTTTTCTCTGATTGGCTCAGCAAGCAGAGGGTGTAACGGTAAGACTCAATGGAACTAAATTAAAATTTAGCCTTGACCAAACTGAACGTAGCCAAATGACATCTCACCGTCAAGTCAAAGTACATATTTGAGGGGTCGGACCTCAGGCATTCATAGGCTGGGTTCATAATCCTAACCAAAAATGTATTCAGTGTTATATTTTCGACGCGACAGAAACCATATGAATAATTATTGCTCAAACTTTATGTGCTTTACTACAATCATCTTACAATGTTATGTGCATGGGTGGAACTTAGTATCTGGCTAGCCAGGAATAGGAGATTGAATGAATTAAGTCCAACAAATACGGCGATATGGTTAAATATGCTTTATGAGGAGCGCTGTGACTAAATACGAATTGTAAATGAGGCTTCACTTCAAAAAAGATGCATCAGGAGGCCATGCCGGTATAGATTTTGCCTCTAGTGCTGTGAAAGTTTCCACCCGCCTCCACTGTATTTTTTTATTGATAATTTGTTTCTTGTTCAATTAGTATAATTTCTCTTCGCTTATTTATTTGTTCAAGGGATGATATTCACACTTGGTGATGATTTTTCAGGCGAAATTGATCAAAATACTCATGCTGCTCAGCCGGCCAGTTCGTCGATGTTGACGAGATTAATGACGTCACTTTTTGATGCTAGTTTCCCGTGAGTTCTCCTGCTACGCTCTTAGCTTCTTGGATAGGGATAGCCCGAAAATTAATACTCGATTTTTGGACATAATTAGAACAAGTTCAAATGAAAAAATTGGGTTCTTATACATATGTATAGCTTGACCCTATCTCGCAGTCCCCACTAACCCAAACTAACCTCACCTAACCCAAGCTGATCCCACCTAACCTGATATCACCTAACCTTACAAAGCCCAACCTGATATCGCCTAACCTCACCAAGCCGAACTTCACTTTGCGTAAGCTCACCTAACCTAAGCTCACCTAGCTTAATCTAACTTAACCTCACATTACCTATTTTAGGTGTTCTTGCAAACCATGTTCGCACATGCAAATATTGGGTCAAATTTGGCTTAGCACAATATAGTTTTGTTTACTTAAATATGCTGTGTTCAAATAAATGCATATAGAGGTCTCAAATACAGCTTCAAGAGAAACGGGGCTTCTTTCCGGGTGACTTTTTCCACAGGAGCTTTTTTCCGCCCGGGGCTTTTTTTTCTGTTACCGTAATTGTACAAATAGCGACTAGAGAAGCACTTTGAAAACGCATATCTCCGCCAAGCAAGACAATGTTAAAAAGAGATAAGCGTTGATCCTGAAACCAAGATTTCCTTTTTTTCTAGTCACCTAAAACTAGTTATTTGTGCCTCTTCATATTAATACCTAACAGTTCTTATCGTTTTCTTCAAGATCCGGGCTTAACTTTTTGAGTTATGGTCTGACACACACTAAGCCAAACATTCAGTCTAATACACAAAAGAATGAACTGATCATCTCCAAAATGTATTTTTTTTGTCTTTTACATTTCTAAAAATTCGTGCAAGTGTCATTAAGATTATGATTATGCAAATCGTAAACGAACGAGCATTTCCAATAGCAATTATGTTTTTCAAGTTTCATTGTCGAAATTTTGATGTAACTCGTTTAATCAAGATATTTTCTTCCATGTGATATACGCAGAAATTTTCAGTTCAATAATGCTGTTCCTTAGGAAAATTAAACAAAAAGTGGTGTTCTTAGGAGTCCGGCTTGAGTATGCAAGTTATTCAAAATTGGGGAAAAAACCGGATTAGCTGATTTTGATTGACTGAAAATCTCAATATACAAGAAACTGAAAAGAGATCATCGATCAATCAAAGCATATGTAATAAATGGTAAGACCTGTAGGAAAGTACCTGAAAGAGCTCATTTAAAAAAAACTTACCGATTGTGATAAGGGCCAAATTGCTAGGGGATTTTTGGAACACCTCATTCTATTACCAAAAGAATTTTTAATGCAGCTGGAGCACCGCAAATGGGAAAACTTCGAGGTGTGAGACGCACAGGAGCCTTGTCAAAGTGAAGAACCCGGCTAAATAAGCCGCCACTGAGTAAAGTCCAGAGGAAAAAGCGTGTTCAATGGGCTCAGAAATACGTTGATAACAATTTCATAAAAGTTGAGTTCACCGATGAATGTACCGCCACACTGGATGGACCAGACGGATGGTCGTCTGGTTGGGTTTTCAAAAAGCACCCTATAGGAACCCGGATTCGGCCACAGCAAGGCGGCGGATGGGTTAACGTTCTGGGCTGGAATCAAAGGAAATGAGCTTATTGGACCGTTTAGGGTGCTAGAAGCGGTAAAAATAGATTCCAAAGGATACTGCCAGCTTCTTAAAAAATACATGTGCCCTGGTTGGAAGACGAAACTCTGTTGGACAGAAAATCTTTATTATTTCAGCAGGATAATGCAGCAGCGCGCAAGTCCCGTTATGTAAAGAATTAGTTCTTGGATCACGGCTTCAAAGAATGCAATCTGAGGGTTTGGCGCCCCCCACCCCGCCCAAAAGTCCCGATTTAAACCCCGTTAAAAATTCATATGGTATCATTAAACGGAACATTATGCTGATTGAAGCTAATGGAAAACAATATAACAACCTGAAAATGCTCTTTGATATGCAATTAAGGGTGCCTGCGGGTCGATCAAGCCCTGTGAAGTGTTTAATCTGACCTCATCTGCCGACAAGTGGCTCCTGAAGATCCTCAAAAATGGAGTAGGTTATGTTAAATACTGAGGTGAAATGAAGAGCATTTTACCAGTTGGGTTTGCGTTACCTTCTAGTTTATTATTTTCTCTGTTCATGTTGATTCTACATACATTATTTAAATGCGTTTGCAATAGGAGAAACTTTTGTTTTACACCTCTGTATAATCAAGCCAAACACCTTAAAACACAGATTTTTCAAATTTCTCTAAAAGCGGAATTAACACCTAATAACGAGGAGAGAATCTTACCAAAACTAATTACATCAAAATTTCGGCAGTAAAACTTGAAAAAAAAGCAAGCCGCACCCACTGTACAAGCATAAAAACAAACATAGAGACAAACAAAAAATCGGATTGCAGATCATCACAAAAAACTTGGTCAGTTGCGCTTCGTGACATTCTCAATAATTCCCGTAAATTTTATGAAGATCCGTTCATAGATACTTGAATTATGTTACCAAGAAAACGCAGCCAGGCAAACCAACTAACAGACGGTTGGACTGATCTTTACTAAAAGTTATCATCTGCTCTACTTAACATACCTAGCATTCCCTGTAAATTTCGCAAAGATTCGTCCATCACTTTTTGAATTATCTTGGTGGCACACAGAGAAACAAACTCCGACAAAACATAGCCCTCTTGCCGAGGTAACAACCCTACGAATGCTTCAGTTACACTTATAAATTCCAAATGCCCTTTACAGCAAGACTCTAGGAAATAATTTTGCGAGGACTAAATGTCGCTGCTCAGCAATGTTCAACTAAGCAATAGTCCACAGTCAAAATAAAGCTGGACAATAAGGGACCCGCTCAATCCAAACACAGCGACTTCGCTTACAACTGCACGCACTGCACCGTGCCTACTCCGAAAGTGCATTTTCAGTTATCCTGGTTCCCCTGAGGGCATCAGTCCAGCAAACTCCGAGCGTTATATTGCAGTAGCAGAAATTCTCATATGGACGGCTCGTTGACTTAGCTCAATTTTCTTTATTACTTTTGAGACCCATGTACACATATAAACCTACGCACACAACCAAGCCACACACACACACATAAAGTGCCTAGACATACGTAAATATTTGCACAACTCTATTTTTTAGGTATTTTCAAAAATTCACGGTCTGCTTTAGGATAATTAATACAGGAAGTTTATATAACATATATATATAATAGAATATTTAAACAGAACAGTCAAATGAACAGTCAAACGGATAAACGGATCGTCACCAAAAATTAATTATCTGTTCATACTAACAATCCTCACGATCTCTGTAAATTTCATCAAAATCCCTTCATAACTTTTTGAGTTATCTTGGTGAAAGACAGACAGAATAACAGACAGACAAACCCGACGAAAAACATAACCTCATTGGCGGAAGTAATAATTTAGAAGTGCAATAGTGCCGATATCTGTAGATCGAGCAGCTATAACGTCCTTTTATGATAAACGTGAAAGTAGACAAACCATAGCAACAAAAAAATATCACATATTCGGTTTGAAACTACATAAAAAAAACTTATACCACACGCTGTCGCACTAAGCAAAGCAGAAGACAGAGTACGCAAGTAGTCAGAACATAAGGAAAAAGTTATCGAATTTCTTTCCGTAGGATTCCACTTATACACTGTCAGGATCCAAAGGATGCTTGAGTAAAAATTTTATTTACTCAATCCAAAAGGCTGCGTTACAAAGAGTACGACCTAAAAGCCAGAAGAGCCAACGATTTTAAAACAGACTTCAGTACACTAGGCATAAATCTCTAGAAATGATTCAAGTCAAATGACTGAAGGGATAAGTACAAACAAAGGAACATGAAATTTGACTTAAAGTATAAACTACACTTTTGCAATAGTTCTAGAGAGAAGAGGAGGCCTTACCTCAAACAACTTAAATAACTTGTCAAAAGGATTCTAAATACTGAAATAGCTTCTCTCTATCAGCTCGACACTGTTAGATTACATTTCAAGTGAAATGAAGCCGTAGAATCTGCTCAGAAGACCAGCCGCGCCTGAACGACTGATAGTAGTGACGTCACGTGTAGTAGGCAGTAGCAGCCACAGGTCCGGCAACGTGTTGTCCGAAGCGCAACTTCGTCGGGATGAAATCCGCCAAGAACAAAAGCGATCCGAGAAGTTTAAACGGCCCCTTCATTGTCCCGGAACCGAACACGTGTGCAACTGGTGTTATTCTCTGTTATTCTCCGTGTTATTCTCCGCTTAATAGGTGGGAGAAAGGCAAAGACAACGAAAGTAATAAACACAGAGGTTAAAAGGATTGGGAAAAAGTAAATGAAATGAAGCAAACTAATTCTAAGAGCAAGGGAATCAAATGAACTATGATAGCAAAGTGGTAAATGAATTCAAAGCCAACTGGATAAACAGTACATTTAAAAGAAGCCAGGTAGGAACGATGGATATTTCAAAAGAGGCAAAGGGTGCAAGAAGTGAACAGCAGTAGAGTAATGTTGAACTCTTTAAGTTACAAAGAGCAAAGTTGTTATGAGTATAAACTTCCACTAATTTAACTTCTGCAATGCATAGGCATTGAAGCCGATTCCTATTCAGCATGTAGTGTGTAACAAACAATTACGATAACGTAGCAGGAGTTGTAAGATTACTGAAAAGTACAACACTAACACCCGACAAGGAAAGGGTAAAAAGAGGACGTACAGTCGTAATGAATGCGCCAGTAATGCAAGCAGACACCAATCAATGCAGCACGGCGTAACTCTTCGGTTCGACAACACAGCCCACTGCCCAAAACTTTCTACCGCGACTGTACTGTACAGGAAACAAAGCAAGGGAGTCGTCGGACTACACTGTATGGCAAGAACACCAGGTTCGTGATCAAGTATGGTGACTGTACAGAAGTTTAAAGACTTCAGACTAGTGTTCATTTCTAGACTGAATAGTAATTAAATTTTATAAGTTATTACTGGCAACTGTTGCCCATAACACTATGGATAAATCTTCAAAAATTTTACAGACTCTATTATTATTCTCAAGAATCATAAATGACTAAATTTTGGCGTAAAGAGAAAATAAGTTTTAGAACGCATTTGAATTTTTCATTAACGTTGCCTTGCAATTGACAGAGGTATTTGCTCTTAGAATGAGTCTAGTTTATTTATGTACCCGTGTAGAATCTCAACACCTTCTTCACCAGATGCAAAACAGCCCTAACTTGAAGTTATTGATTTGTTGATGAGGCTGTGAGTTCTCAAGATGTGGCCACATTCTTGATCAGTGCGAGATAACTCCCAGGCAGCAGTCTAACAGGATGTTCGCCATGCAGTGAAAAGAAATTCGCCTTGAGCAGAAGTAAAATGTCCAGACGGTTGAATCTCGGCCGCAAATGACTCCCTGGACGATAGACGAGTGATTCGACATAAAATCCCCTGTCGATGATGGCCTGTGCTTCGTTAACGCCAACTGGAAGGTCTCCATGTTTTTTGCGCCTCAGGAGTATAGATGAACACGTAGCAGTGCATAAGCATCAGCTTAAAAGCAAAATTACTCCCACGGCAGTAACCAGGTTATGCACGCCGTGCATCCCGGTGCTCACGGGAACGTATATATAGCGGGGTCGCCATGTGACCTGCAGCACTTTAGTCCTATACATATCTTATAACAGAAGCATTGCTTACTGCTGTGTACATAGCTCTCTGCACTTACAACCAACCGAAGTATTATTCGTACCATCATCTAGAATATATTACTTGGTGTTTACCAATCCTTTCATTAACTACATCAAGTCAGCACCAGTATCTGTAGTATAACTACGATCCTACATTGACTGAGATTCTCTATACATACATAGCTCAACCGAACTGATACATACCCGTAGTCGAAACTACAGCATAGCAGCGATCTTCGTCAACGAGTCTGCTAACTACGCCATCTACAAGAGTTGGTAGGTGCTACTTAGCGCACCTACGTACGCACGTGTAGCTTCGTTTACCAGATACGCGTTGATACACGTAGCAACCACGACAGAGTGCGCAAGGGCGTGCACAACTTTAATGGTGCACCTTGTGCACTCCAGCAGGACTCAACACCGTTTCACAGCTTCAAAATGACTCAACGCTGCAGAATGAAACCGAGAATCTTACGTTCATCAGGACGAGCGAGTGATATGTGGCCCACATAGAGCCTTGATTTTGAGCTCACTTGATATTTTAGTATGAACCATTTTACAGGTAAGATCTGTAGTGCAAGACATCTGTTCGGTGATATTGTTTACAGTGCTACTCCTTTGAAAATGATGAGTAATTGGGCAGTGAAGCGGTTGCCCATAGGGACCAGCGTACTCCGTATACGATGGAGCAAAACATGTTAATCTTACAAGAAACAGTTTTATTTGATCACTGTAGTCCAACAACAGTTTCCCAGTGCTGTCATTCCATCAACTTTCAGTCAATGGTTTTCCCAATCATTGGAATTTTTGTTTAACATGTTAAAGCCCCGTTTACTTGATGCAATTGACACACCTTTTTTCAGCCTCTTTCTGTGGGGAAATTTTTTTCTTTTTGCGATCTCGTCCATCATCGGTTTAGGATACCAGTCAGGAAATGCAAAACTAAATCAGTTCCAGAATGCATGTTGCACTCAAACACCTCAAAAACAAAATGGAAATCGAATTTGAATAGCTGGTACGCAACTTGAATTTGAAATTAGAAAGTAAATCTCAAAATGCTGTGGCTAAGACTCGCATCCTATGAACGTTGGGAAAATCTCAGAGCGACGATGCACAAGAAGTTACATGAGCCAGTTTATTGCCAGGAGGCAGTGCCGCTTTCACACGGTCAATGTTATACAGTAAATACCCAGATCTTCCTAATTTCTGGGGCGTTCGAGTGGCCGGTGAAATTAAGCCTACATGGCTTGACTTATCAGAAACCTGGAACAAGAGTGCTGTTTTGGACCATTCAAGTTTCAGGCGCTGACTCTTTATGGATTACCTGTGAGATTTCCATGTTCCAAGACTCATTCTTACTTAGTAAAATAGAGTTTGCGTTCGGCTCTACATTAGCAGGTGTCCTCGAACACCTACAACACGAGTCAAAATGACAAAGCCAAAGTTCCTTCTCCTATCCGCCGTTCTGGAGAAGTTGATCCGAGTGGGCTTAGATCGACTTAGGCGAACCAATCGCATCTCAAGCTCTGCTTGCACGTCGTCGTCCCGTCACACTATGAAAGTCGGCAGCATCGATCCCCATGTAAATTACTTATGGTAAACGACTATCAAGATGAACGTTTGCTCACAAGTTGAGGGTACGATTGCACAGTTTGGCAAATGTATAAGGCGAAATTTTAAATCGGTCAAAGACGATAGAGAAGCAAATAGCCACGCGTTAACCTATAATATGTCGCAACGCGCGCTAGGGGAACACTTCGCCCGAACAAATAGAGTTGAATGTGACTACGAGATACAACCCTCTATAGCGATATTTATTGTCTGTGACGATTATCATGCGAATATAATGATTGTTTAGTTAGCTCAATCTGAACTTTTGATTTTGCTGCAGAGCAACTGTATTTGGCAAGTCCTTCATGGGTGGTGAGGGCAACAGTACACAGCTTCAGAATTGAAGGCGGAGATATCTTAATGTATTTCTCCTTTTTATCTTCGCAGCCGTAATGCTGATTCGTGCTTAATATTATTGTCAAGAGCGCATTTATGTTCCACTTATGAAATACATTTATTTAATATAGCGGTATTGGGAAACTGATCATACGGCCTCTAGAGGCTTTAGTTAAAACTCGAAATAAGAAAGGCGCCTAAATAGGTTTGAAATGCATGGAAATAGTAGATCTCCGATTGAAGACGGAGCTGTAGCCAACCAATATCGCAGCTGCCCCTCGGCAGGGTCTGCCGATGGGAAATTATTCTCCCCAGAGCTTTCCCTTTGGCAGCGGTCGGACATAATTCAGTGGACATGGTGCCGCGAATTTCCGTGCAGGCAACATGAGACGGACAATTTATCATCTCTGCGGCAGTAGATGCTCGTTGCCCGAGCCCTCTCGCTATTTATAAATGGCATCAAAAGTTTGAAATAGACACAGTTCCTACGGGACATACCTGTACCTGAGAATATGTGGTAATAAGCTCCCAGTAGAGTTTTCGCTCATTGAACATGATTACAAAGATGCTGATATGTGTTATTATCAGTAAATTATGAATTAAATAAACTGGTGCACAAAAAACCTGTTTTTTGCTACTTTTTAAATATAATACTTTTAAAGCTACTTTTTAAATATAATACTGTTAAATATAAATATATATTTTAGTAAGGCATTTACGCCAAGGCTTTATTTGCAAATTGACATCTGAGCAATTAAATTCACATTTTTTGCAGTATATCTTACATATAAATGGTAATATTGCGAGAAAATTTTAGCAGTCTTCATATTGTTCCGTGCTACCGTAGCCTATCACTCAACTGTGCCTTCTAGGGAGAGTGAATGGTGTTCAAAATTGTGCATGAATACTTTGTGCATACCAGCAACCTAACAGTAGTCCTGTATCAGCTGCATATTGCAAGATATTTGAACATTTCAAGTGTCAGAACACGGTGCGCATTCAACTGTAGGGAATGTGTTAGGCCTTAAGGCCGCTGTTCACGATGTCCCATGCACAGCGGTCCTGAAAGCTCCAGTTTTCTATGCGGCGACCGAGCCTTATCCTCAGCACATAAACAAGCATTCATGTACGACAGCGTATCCCCCAGCTCATA
>LQNS02278160.1:11483567-11499199 GCA_001587735.2 Parhyale hawaiensis
ATGTTACTTTATCGCTATGTACGACTCCTGCTCTGACGCTGCACTTCTGCCTGTAAAAATTCTAGACAGATTGATGAAATGAAACGCTAGTAATCTGTAGAAGAAAATGTATAGGGAGGAAAAAACTTCTGAACAGGACTCTTAACGCTCAAGCCAGAGCAGGTCTGAGGGTTGCCCTCTCAACACACACACACACGGGCACCCACATGCAAAGGTACACACACCGCTGTTGGTTGCAACCTCTCCACGTACATGTAAATGGACGTCTCCTTGAATGTGAGCTCTGCCTGTTCACTGGATATCCCTATTCTGCGATGCCACAGTACAGGTGTAGCTACTACCTCTCTAGTGTCGCACCCACACCACATTGCTCACAGGGCAGCGGCCGAATGTTCATGTGCTAGGAACAGCACAACGCTCTGAATTAACAACATCGTACCGACCTACCCTGATGAAGGTTACTAGCACTAGCTCAAGAAGCTGCTTAACAAACCAACTAGACTTTTTCTCAAAAGTAACAGATATTAAAGATGAACAAAAGGGCGTAGACCTTGTGTATCTAGACTTCCCAAAGGCTTTCGACAAACTTCCCCATCTGCGGCTAATGAAAAAATTGGAAGCTCATGGCATCCGGGGAGACTATTTACGATGGATCAGGGCATGGCTTACGAAGCGGCAGCAGCGAGTAAAACTTGAAGGAGAGACAAGTACCTGGACGCAAGTTACATCAGGGGTTCCCCAAGGTAGCGTTCTTGGCCCACTTCTGTTCTCAATTTACATCAATGATCTCGATCTTAACATCCGTTCATTTTAGTCATTTTTTGCGGATGATACTAAACTATGTCATCCTACAATGAAAAGAGCCGAGCTCCAACAAGACCTTGACCACCTCATGGCATGGAGCGCAACGTGGCAGATGAACTTTAATGTCGACAATGCTCAGTAATGCACATAGGGCTGATGAACCCTTCACCCCCATTGAAAATGAACGGGACGATATTGGCTGCTGTCACCCAACAACGTGACATGGGAATCACTATAACAAACAAATTACAACACAGTCAGCAAGTTGATAAGAGTGTGAAAATGGCTAGCAGAGTACTGGGATTCATCACCAGAAATTTTGAATACAAGTCCAAGGACGTCATCGTTCCCTTGTACAAGGCGTTAGTGCGGCCACACTTAGAATTTGCTGTTCAAGTCTGGTCGCCACATCTGTGTAAAGTTATCGATAATATGGGAAGAGTCCAACGCAAAGCAACGAAATTGAGACCTCAGCTGCTAAACAAGCCTCATGAATGTCGCCTAAAAGAATTGTGTCCGATCTCTGTTGAGCAAAGACGACTCAGGGGACAACTAATAGAAACATTCAAGTATATGAATGGCTTCAACGACGTACCTACAACGGGGCTCTCTGAAAGAGACCTCAATGATCGCTTGTGAAACAATGGTCAGAAACTCAAGCATAAAGCTCGAAGACCGACCTTATTATATGTCAGCAGTTCTTTCAGTATTCCATAGTCAGTATTTTGAATAGACTTCCTTCCCATGTTGTTAGTGCTTAGTCAGTCAACGCGTTTAAAAATCGTCTTGACATACATTGGGAGAAACATCCTCCACAGCTAAGAACTCCTCCTCCTCCAGGAGTAGCAAACTCTTACCGGCCAAATCTTCCGTGGTCACCTAATTCGTCTTCTTCTCTCTCCTTCTCCAACTACTCAGTTTTACGTCTTTGAGCTCCGCATATTAGCGGCTCTTGATCGTGCTTCCGTGCGTTGATGATAGTCTCTTTTGCAGAGACTCTTCCCCCTTTTTTTCTCTGTTCTTCAGTCCTCTCTATCCTACTAACATAATGGCAATAGCTCATAGAGGGCCGGGGCGTAAGTTCCGGTGTCTCTTTGGGAATGGGTCAATTGGTTCATCGAATGGCGCCTATCTAATCTAATCTAATATTTAAAGCTTCAGCTCTGTGGCTGAGTGACGTTAAAGTATGCATTTTTGAACAGAATGGGGTCCTTGCTTTGTGCTGGCTAATCAATATTTGTACTCTTTCCGTTTCTAGCAAAGGCTTCTCCAACTCTAAAAAGAAGCATATTATCTTGCTGATGTAAGCTATGAAGGAGTACTTTACTTGAAGAGTTTGCTGGCAAAAAAAACATATTCTGGTGAGCAAAAGTTTATTGTAGAAGAATAATATAAAATTGGTGCTGAATGAAACTTCATAGTACTGATGACACCAAATTTGAATACATCTGAATTACTCAGCAATGGTTACATGCAGCATCTACATTAGAGGTTAGACTAATAATAATTTACTAATCAATGTAGACGCTGCATGTATAATACATTATTGAAATGCCATTGTTGACTGGATCTAACTGTACCGCTGGTCACTTCTGGCGCATAAATCGCAGTCCAAAAATATTACTGAGACATGAGTGAATAATATTCCTGGCTGGCAAGGCTCTCTGACAAAAATTTTTTGAGTCACTAAATTATGAGACTAGGATATTATTATCACTATACTCTGCCCCAGGAATATTCTGAGCAGTTTTCACTCTGCATGTACTACGTCGGATTGAAGTGGATGAATTTTTACCTGAAAATCGCGAGCTACTTCTGGGAACATGGTCTCAGTATTGCTACGCTAGTCGATTTAAAAGTTTTAATTGGTTCTGAATTTATATCTGAGACTTGTGGGATGGGTACTCCAATTGGAGATACTGCGAGACGGTAGTGGGCAACAACTGCCAAATTCTTTGCTCTATTAGCATCATTAGAATTCTGATATTTATGTTCTGATATTTATGTACAGACTGTTACAATATAGTGCCTAGACATAAGTAATTGCACAACTCTATTTTTGATGTATTTTAAAAAATTTAGGGACTGCTTTAAGATGATTAATACAGCAAGTTTATATAACATATATATAATAGAACATTTAAACAGAACAGTCAAATGTGTACTTATAACAAGACAACTTAACACAAGCAAAAGTAATGAGGGACAAAAGTATTTGACCAAAAAAAAAATTATGACATTAGTACTTGGTGGCGTGACCTTTATTGCCGCCACGGCAGCTGCCTGCTTCCGTTCTCAGCTCTAACACATTGTATCGCACGTTCGATTCCCCATGAGGCACACGAGCTCTTTGCAGATCTTGGTGTGCTGACTCGGCAGTTGTTGTGTGTGCATGCTCGGCGCCGTGGCGGAACTTCTTGCCTCAGAGATGAGGGGGGTGGGGGGTCTCGGGTTATTTGTTCCTTCCGTCAAATACCGCGGTATCAAGCATTGGGCTCCCGCTGACGCTGATGTGAACGAGCAGACCCCGGTCACCCCCTATAC
This sequence comes from Parhyale hawaiensis, assembly GCA_001587735.2. Classification (NCBI taxonomy): domain Eukaryota; kingdom Metazoa; phylum Arthropoda; class Malacostraca; order Amphipoda; family Hyalidae; genus Parhyale; species Parhyale hawaiensis. The sequence goes on from LQNS02278160.1 coordinate 11,486,916, forward strand.
CCGCAGCACAAACCAGTGCATGTGGGTTTCCCAGGTGAGGGTGTGGTCTAATTAAGTTGACTTTACCTTTATAACTGCTTGGAGACGATTGTTTTAGCTGGAAATTAACTTTTCACATTCACTTGATACCTTACCTTTGATACCTTTGATGATACCTTTGATGACGAGGTCCAGGCGACGTTACACACGCCGCCCATCTTGTGCAGAGGTGATGCTGCAGTCCGTGACCAGCGGGGTGGCTAACAGCTGGTATTTTTTTTTTTTCATTCTTCCATGCAGATATCCTTTAATTTAGAAAGGTTTTTTTGGAACACCGTTTGTGGACACCAGATTTAAAATGACGCCACAAATTTTCTATTGGATTTTTGTCCGGTGATTTGCTAGGCCAAAGAAGAACATTTATTTTCTTCTTTTGAAACCATTCTTTCGTTAAATTCGTAGTATGCTTGGGATCGTTGTCTTGTTGGAAGGTCCACCTGCGCCGTCCGTAGAATTTTTTGGCACTTGGAAGCATCTTCTTCTCTAATATCTCCCTGTACATGAAACTATTCATCTTGCCGTCAATGATATGAAGATCCCCAACACCATAGGCAGTAAAGCAACCCCACATCATGATGCTGCCCCCTCCATGTTTCACGGTGGCCATGGTGTTCTTGGGCTCATAGGCAGTACCACGTTTCCTCCATACATGCCGAGCTTCGTTTCGGCCAAAAAGTTCTATTTTAGTTTCTTCAGACCATATAACCCCTTCCCAAAACTCATTTCCTTTGTTCAGGTGGTCTCTGGCAAATGTTAAGCGGTTCTTGACATGTTTTGCTGTAAGAAGACGAGATTTGCGAGGAGTGTAAGACTTAATGCCAGTATGGTTCAATTCCCTAGCAATAGTTTTCTTGCTGACATGCAGTCCCTGAGACGCCAGTTCATTCTGAAGGTCAGCACGAGTTGTCATGGGGTCATTAGTCACCTTACGTAGCATGTAGCGCCGAAGACGACCCATGATCTTACTCGGTCCTCCAGCTCCAGCTCCAACCGGTGAAAAAGGAACGTTGACACGTTCTGCTATTACTCTATCAGTTAATCCCTCACAACGAAGTTGAATTATCCGTTTACGAGTAGCTTAAGAGATTTCTTTAACTTTGGGCGTTGTAGTGAGAGTGTGCGCGACTTCAACGAGGTTTAGAGAGGTAATGATTGCCCCGGCTGGGGTTAGTTTACATTGCATTTGTTTCGACACGTATCGTGAACGTTCTAAAATAATTTCCAAACTAATTTATTCAAATTATTGTATTAAATATCAAAGATTCAACATCATATTTATTTTGGTCAAATACTTTTGTCCCTCATTACTTTTACTAGTGTTCCATTTTCTTGTTATAAGTGTACATATGACTGTTCTGTTTAAATATTCTATTTTAAACACATGTTATATAAACTTCCTGTATTAATTATCCTAAAGCAGTCCCTAAATGTTTTAAAATACATAAATAATAGTGTTGTGCAAATACTTATGTCTAGGCACTGTATAATCCCGCTGTGAGTCATTGCACGAGCAAAGCTCCCTCTTGCCATTTTGAGAAGTCTCGTTCCGTTAGAAAAGTCCACAACTAGGTTAGCTTATCCCCAGATACGCTTCCTGAAGGTTTTTTCGTGTCTACGCTTTTTCTTTTGTTTTTTTTTTACATTAAAATTGTTTATTTTCTTATCTTGTTCCTTCTCCATTTGCTGTCTCGTTCATGTTTTTTTTTATATTATATGCTAAACGTCTATTTTTTTCTGTATTTGAATTACAGATACTCATGTGTGTAGAGATGCTTAAACAACTTTAAAACAAGGAATAGTATAGGTAATACTAAGGGTGCGTTTCCACCAAGCAATTCAATTCAATTCACGTCATTCCATTCATTCTGAATGAACACCGTTCCAACCAACACAATCAGCGTACTTCTCAATCATGAGGCATCCAGTATAAAATATAAGCCTTCGAGCGAGATGGACGTGACTGATGTAGCAGAAATGGCAGTGTTGTTATGGTTGAAGCGGCGTAGAAGGCGGAGGAAACAAAAGAAAATGTGAGTGCATCCCTTTAATTGCAGTAGAGCACAATTTTGAGGCATTTTTCCATTTGTTCCCAGATTTGCTCAATAATCTGGAGAAATTTTATGACTTCTTCAGGATTGATAATGAGCAATTCAAGAAGTTCGTTGAGTTGCTTAGGTCCTCCATAGAGAAACAGAATACTTATTACCGCCGTGCTATTCAAGCAGAAGTAAGACTGGCCATTTAGCTAAGGTAAGACAATAATTTAAAATATCTCTCTTCCTTAATTTGTCGAGCGTTTAATGTAACTGAAAATGAGGTAAACTTTATTCCTGATGTTTATTGTTCCGATATTGGTACATGATGGAAAAAATAAATCGTGTTAATATTCCAATTAGGTACTTTAAAAGAAGAGAACACAAGACGATAATACACCTTGAAAAATTCACATAGGTAGTTGCATCTTGATTAATAGTTATCTAAACATCACAAAATATAAATATTAGAAAATATGCATGGTGCTACAAGCGAAACTATTGTTATATTTGTAGTATTGCAGTTGGATGATTGTCATTCAAATGAGAAGAAATGGAACCAAACGCATCATTGAATGTGAATGGCCAGGAATTGAATTGAATTGAATGGCTTAGTGGGAACGCTTACATAGGAATTAATGTAACGCATCATGGAAATTCATGAATGACCATGAATTGAATTGAATGGCATGGTGGAAACGCACCCTAAAGGACCACTTGCACTGTAGGGCTAACCCGCTATTAGCCCTCCCGCTCTTGCATGACAAACACACGGCGTTTTCCACAGATGCCTGGGCTAAGATGAGGGCTGGGATGCATAAAACTTCACTAAGTGTATTCATCTCACAGATTTTCCCCTAACTTCAGAAAAATGTACTTTTTGAGGTCCTGGCGCATGCACCAACGCTTTTCGTTTTCCCGCCAAAAAAAAGATTTTCCTTTACTTTTGCACGTAAGGTAATGGTGGTAGGGCCATCCTTAAATGCAAATAAGGAAACAGCTGCCGAACCACAAATTCAATAAAGAAACGTACAACGAGTGCAAATGTGGTTCACATCAGGTAATGTTAAGGTTTCTAAGTATTTTTACGGAAAAATTTCCCGAAAATCAACTTTTAACTTTGTTTATCTTATCGCTCTTTCTGCCGTGAAATTTTCTTCGGACCTCTGTCAACTTGCTTCTGCCTGCGACAGCCGACTGCGAGCTTGGTTTGTGTAAATTCAAAATTTGCTCAATGTTTTATGCTGCAAATGGAATTGATTTCACACAGTAATCATTTGATCTCACTGAATAGCATGACGTGTCCTATAACTTTCACTGCTTGCTTGGAAATATTAGAAAACTTCAGTGTACGGCCTCTAACAGCGATGCGAACTCTATTCACAGTAGGAGCGAAACAAGCTTAGGTTAACATTTTCATAATCGTTTTAGTTGATATAGAACAGCTGGAAACCAACTTTTCAGAAATTTTGCACTGCATTATTAGTATGCATAGCGAAAAAACTATTCACGAGTCTTCCTGTCTATTCAATGTAATTGTTTAAATTTCTGTGTAAACGCAGCCTTAAAAATGCGGTATACGGCGCTCTATATTGCCGACAACTATTAGTCGCCCAACATTCATTTGCAGACTGCGCTTTGCTAAGAATCTATGTAAAGAAACTGTCTCAGTATTCAAATTGATTTTTTTATTCAATATCTCATCGTTCCTTGAATCATAATGCATAGTAAGGTGTCAAAAGTAACGAAAAATGTCTGTAGAAGAGACACACCCACAACAGTTGCGATCAGCTGACTTTTCAGTGTTTTAATTTCGAGTTTCGTTTTCTCATGTAACATTCGCTCTGATTAGTCGATATCGGACGAAGGAGGAGTTTGAGAATTTACTCGCAGAAGAACTTAAATAGAAGGTAAGTGCTTTTGAAATTGCATTATGCATTGGAGATTTGGTGGACTTGAGTTGTCCTCGCAAAAAGGCCATTTAAGCAGTTTAAGGAAAAAAGTTCTACTTAGCTTCACGATCGTTTAGTGCATCCCGGCCCAGGTTATTTATAATCATAGCACAACACATATCACGGGATTCTCTTGTCACTTGACATGCATCAACAATGTTAGTTCTAATGTCCTAGTGACGTTTAATTTATTTGTTTTTACCTATTGAAATTATTATCGATGCGAACTTTCAGAATATGAGGAAGGTGAGATTTTTTTTATTTTTTTAATAGCAGAGTTTCAAACAATTATAATATTGCATTACCATGAACTTTATTCACGTTTTATTCAAATTATTGGGAACTTATTTACTTTGAAAAATATTTTTAATTTCGTAAACTAAGAAATAGTTAGACTGTTATCGTGGGTCGCGCTCTCTATGAAATTTAACCTACAAAACTGCCAAACTACACAAGTGGCCCAGTGTTTCAGGGAATTTTTACTAATAAATCCGGGAACACTTGCCGCGCCAGCTATTTTATATATTTATGTGTGTTTATCTGTTGAAAACCATTACATTTTTTAATTAGAAATGAAGCGAAACAAAATCTTTTCAGTCACAAGAAGCTGAGCAATGTAGGGCAGCTGCAACCAGGGGAAGATCTTTGTCCTGTCCTCTGGCATAACCCGGCTGCTCTAACGACTATGTAAACTGGTTGCGCTCACCAACAAATTAACTCATATCTTCGCTGTCAAACTCACTCAGAAAAGCACGAGTATAATTCAGTCATGCCAAATACAAAGTTTTCTTCAACTGACTAGCCTACTTACTAGTACTCTCTAGATATTCATACAAGGTATATCCCTTTTGGGCTTACAATGGAAAGTTGTATCATTCCTTCTCCATTTTTATATTAGATAGGCTTCAGTAGACGGACCAATAGGCCCATTCCCAAAGAGAAACCGGAACTTACGCCCGGCCCTCTGTGACCTATTGCCATTATGTTAGCATGATGTACATGACTAAGGAAAGTTACTTTGCTTCATTTGAATTTTTTATGCTCTTTCAAATAGAAAAGTTGGCGTCAACTACGGTGAAGTCTCCCATAAAACAATTAACTACACAGAAATTTGAGTCTATAGTCACAATGAAATTTTGTTGTAAGTGTTGGCTTTAAGTGCTAAAAGTGAACACTTACGTAAAGTAAACACTTCTACAAGCAATTATAAAAAATGTGGCAATAAATAAATTCATGCAAGTAAATAATGTTAAATACAGTGAACTCTCTATATAGGTACTCTTTGTATGTCAGAGCCTGGCACGATGGCCATCGTCGATTGTACGATGGCGATGGTGTGTAGACCATCGCTATCGGAAAATCTACGATGTTGCGATGGAATATCGCAAAAATCCATCGGCAATAGCGATGGTCCGATGGAAATCGTATCAATCAATCGTCGATGACCATTTTTGTCCATCGGCAATGGTGTTATGAGGAAGAAATGGTCCTATGAAATGACTGAACATGCCATCGGCGATGGCACACGATGGGCATCGTCATCGGTTGTACTTCCGAAGAAAATAAAATAAGGCTAAAACTATAAAATAACAACCGTACAGATTTGAAACATTGATTTTATAATAACATTTAAACAATGAAGGGTTATAAAGTTTATTTTAGTACATTTCTAAGATCTAACAATGTCAATTAATAACCTGGACCTTACATTTCGCACCTTTTATCAGCTAGGAATCGCATTTCTTGTTTGATAATCGCACACAGGCCGAGGTTATTAGAGATGCTGCTTTTATTCGATGTTTGTGGTCTGAGATGTTTGCATTTCTAAATCGTATTATTGCCGATTGTGACGCCCTACGATGGCCATCGCCGACGGTTATTTCATCGTAGGTCATCGCCGATGAAAGTCGGCAATTTTGTTCTAATGCCGATAGTGCGATGCTATTGCCGTCGCACCATCGATTTTGCCATTGTTACATCGTAACACAATCGCAAATGCCGACCTCTGACAGTAAGTATATGCCATGTCAAGTTATGTATTGCTCCGGCGTACTCGACGTTCATGTCTAGCGTGACAAGCAATTATTGTTTTTTACTCGTTCTACAATCAAAAAAACATCGTCATCAAGCAGATGCAGGCCCTACTTTTTTTATTTTTTTACTGAAGCCCTCTCACGTTTAGTTAATAATTATTGTACTCTCCCGCAGTTATTAATATACTGATGTTTTGGCTGCGCGTTGTAGCGAAATAATTCTAAGAGTTCCCTTTGAAACTCTGTCGGTCAGTTTCCGCTGAACAAAATCCGGCGCTGATTGGTACTGCGAAATATCAGCGACATCTCTTCTTGAGCTTCCATGCGTCCCTGATCCATTACACACTTTTCTGTCAAAACGGAGTTCAATCAAAACTCAGTTGCCATGAGGATGACGCATAAATTATCGCTGAAAAATGTGAAAATAAAGGTCCCGCTCTTTTAATATTTACAATAAAAGTAAAGGTAAATTTGCATTTGCTGCTTTTTTGGCGAAGCGAGTGGGAGAATGTATGGGCAAGAGCAGTCGCTCTCTACCTGGGTGGTCGCACTAGGCTAGGTGGGCGGCTTTGGTCTGAGCACCGCGGTCACGCGATATTTCCTCGGGCTCATTGCCCGTAGCACTTTTGTCGAGTGATCTTTTGCTATGCTGCAGGCTGTGGGTTGCCTCAATAACTCTGGTTCATTTAGGTACTAGAAGCAATTATTTCGACTGGGCCAACAACCGTGGCACATTATCGTAGAAATCCTGTGAGTAGTTTCTCAAAACTGTACTTAGCACGAGATGTTACGAAATTTTCATGTCACATCTGCCGAATAGAGCATAAAATAATTCTAAAATATTTACAGATGCATGTATCATTTTTTGTTGGTATAAATATAGTGAATATGATAAGAAGCACTTGAATAAATTTTCTTACTCGTAATGCACCCTTCGCAGCTCATTAGGTGGGGGCTCAATATTGATAAATTTGCTGTGAGATTTCGTGAAATTTTGTGAGGTTATCATAGATAATGGGTTGAAAACCAAGTATTTGACATTTTTTCTCAATTAAATGTCATTGAACGACGTAATAGAAAATAACAACCAACTAATCAATAAAATATTCTCCATTGCTGTTTAGAACATTTTCCCAACGTTCAAGAATATTTTCAATACCTCTTTGGTAAAAACTGCCAGAGTTTAATACGAAGAACTCATCCAACCAGGCCTTCAGTCGTGCATCAGTGTTAAACAAAACTCCGCGTATTACATTTATGATGAAGAGGCAACATTTTCAGTTTCCAGTAATGATTCAGAAAAGAAAACACTGCTTGTACATGAGTTGAGCGGTGACGAACAAGCAAACTGGCGGACATTGTAGCTCGATATTTGTTGCTGTCAATTAAAGCATGCGGAACCATTGATCCATACTTCTGAACCTTTCCTATCGAGTGAAGATGATTCTGTACAGCAGTGTGCGAGCACTCCATTTTCTCTGCACGTTCCTTTGTCGTTTGACGAAAATTTTCGTGCAAAAGATGGTTTAATTGTTCCTCATCAATTTTAACTGGACAACCAGGACGGGGTGAGTCTTTACGATCAAATTTCTATTTTGAATTGGCAGGTTTTTAACTATGGCATCCTCTCAATGCACAGCGCAAAAATCATGAGGAACTTTTGTGGCTTTAGATCATTGCTAGAAAGCAAAACGGCGATGTCGAAAATACTCATGTTTTTCCACCTGACATTTCGTTTTGGCCGACTGAAAATAAACAGGGATTAGCTAAGAAAATTCGAAAATAAAAAATAAACTGCTAATGCCTTCAAACAATAATTTTCGGAAAAATATATTCCTTAATTAAAAATACAATACATTCCAAAATGGTTAAAAAAAGACAATAATTTATTTTCCAACCCAAGATATATTTATATATATGTATATAGCTTAGAGAGATACAGCCACATGTATGGAGTCTAAACATTTCGTTAGTTTATTCAAGTTAATTCATGCATCTGACGCGAAATGCTTGCTAAAACAAGGGTTCAAGATAGGAGGATTGATTCCTACCATAAAAAAAAATAGAATAAGTTACGTTCAAGGGTGATTCAACAAGTATCAGAACGTGATGAAGTAGTACTCTTAATTAACTTTTCACTGGGCACAGAAACAGTGGCTTGTATTGGATTATTTCCACAAACTTCTATTTTTTTTTCGCCGTAATTGATTGTAATTGATTGTTTGTTATTTGTCGTTGTCGATTGATTGAAGCTGGGGACTTTTCGTCTGCGGTATCGAAAACAGTAAATGTGAGAAATATTGAGTTAATGAAGATATGCTAATTAAAGATTTGAAAAATAGTTAAATGCCCACCACTGAGAGAAAAAAGTTATGAAAAGTTGTAGCAGGTTTCACGCACTTACTTCATTAGTATCCATAATGAAAATAGGTCGTGAACTTGTTTAGTAAACGCATAAAAGCATTTCACTGTTCGGTAACAATGACACGTAGCTAACATAATTCCAAGCAACCCTTAAGTTTTATGAAACATGATAGATAAGGTGTTGCCCAAAATTCCCTTCGGTATTTGTTGACCGACACCGAACTGCAAGCGAAAATTAAATAACTACCTTCAACATTTTCATGTTTTATGTTCAAACGCAAAACACTTTACCTGTAAGACGCTGGCACACCAAAAGCAGTTCAGGAGAAGCTGGCAGTTTTGAGAAGTTCGGAATGAATTGGAGCGCGCACACCGCAGACAAATGTGGCGAACAGCGGCCTGCTCAACTGCCGCTGTTCGGTGTGCGCGCTCCAACGCATTCCGTGCTTCTGAAAACGTGCCAGCCTGCCAACTTCTCGCTGGACTGCTTTCGGTGCACCAGCACCCTAAGTGCAAGAACAAGCGAAAGGGAAGTGATATCGAGTTCGTTTCGAAGTGTTTCATTCTTTGATATTATAACTAAACATTTTTTTTCTTTTTGTCAATACAATAAGTGCCTGCTGATCAGAGCTTTGTTTTGATTCTAACACTCAGCTGCAACATCAACTCTATGCTTTCTAGGTTATAAATAGAGCGCATGTTTGATTATACAGGGCATTGGAAAATTCAGTGCAAATATTTTAACCACAAGTAAAGTCATTATAGCCGTAGCCTGTGGTGTAATTTATTGGCAAAATTCAGCTTTTAAAAAAGTTACAGTTTTGCTAATTTTTATTCCGAAAAACAATTTTCGCTGTAAAAAATCAATTTTCAAAAGATTTTGACGAATATTAGTAGTAAAGTAAACCTACGGGCTCTATGCGCCCATGTTGTTAAAATTTAAAAAAAAAGTCATATAACTGGGAAAATGACGTTCAAATTCAAAATATGCTACACAAATTAATGGTCACACTCGTGAACAACGAGATTCCTACGATGAAAGCCTATTTCAAGGTCTTTCACAAGATGTATTGCCTGACAAAAAATAATCAGATTAAGTGCATTTGCGAGGAGGTAAACTGTTGTAAATTCTCAAGTATTGAAGCGCACCCGCATGTTGCCCTGTCACTGCACCAGATAGGCATGGCTAGACGAACGTCAGTGATTCATTAAGTTATTTTTTGTCCGTTGGTTATGAAACTCGCACAGTCTACGTAAAATTGAATTTTATGCACATTTTATTCATGGCATTTTTTTCTTTTCGCAATAGTTTTTAATGCAATGTTGATATGATATCCATCTGTTATTTAGCAATAACAAGCCTACGAGACGGGCACGGCTGGCCCGGCGCTGCCACTCTTGCAATTAATCGGTGATCAGTATGGAGACTTTAGGTTAGGTTAGGTAACGTTAGGTAAGGTTAGGCTAGGTTAGGTGAAGTTTGGTTTGTTTAGAGTAAGCTAGGTTAGGTTCACAGTTATTTAACTTTTCAATATCGCTTAGGATGCCGACAAACATTGCTAAACGTCCAGAGTGCATCATTATCAACATTTCTTTAAAAACTAGTGCGAAAATCAAAAAATTTTCGTGAATAAAATGTTCTTTTAATTCAATTTTGTGTATACTGTGCGAGTTTCATAACCAACGGACCAAAATTAACGAGAATAATATGTCGTCCCTAAAGGAACAGATTGCCCTAACATAATGTATGTAAATTTCGCCATGCTTAATAAATATAGTACAACTAGCGTTTTATTCAAAAGCTTCCTTAAACGTAGTAAAGCCACTTATCGCAGCACTGACATTCGTCTAGCCATGCCTATCTGATGCAGTGACAAGGCAACATGCAGGTGCACGTCATTACTGGTGAACTTATATCAGCTTTCCTCCTAAATGCACTTAATCTGATTATTCTTTGGCATGCATTGCATCATCTGAAAGGTATTAAAATGGGCTTTCATTAATTGTGAATTTGTGTAGCCGTTGAACGTTGAACGTTATTTTCTTAGTTATTTTACATATTTTTCAAATTTAGATAACATGTTTGTGTAGATAATTGGAAGGTTTACTTTACTATCAATTTTCGTCCCAATCGTTACAAAATTGATTTTTTACAGTGAAGATTGTTTTTCGGAATAAAAATGAAAAACGCTGTAACTTTTTCAAAAAGCTGAATTTGCCAAAAAAAATTATACCACAGGGTACGGCTATGATGACTTTACTTGTATTAAAATATTTGCACTGAATTTTCCAACACCCTCTATATATAATAAGTAGTGTGCCCGCGCTGTCAAAAATGACAGCGAAGAATTTGTGTTGATCCCGCTTCATTAACCATGCTTTACCTCATACAATTACCAACTTTAAAAGTTCATAGATACCCTAGTGTGCCCTAGTAGCGAAGAATTTGTGATGATCCGTCTTCACTGATCACAATTTTCCTATTAATGGCAGGGCAGAGCAGCGACAAGCTTTTTTTTTTCGGTCATATGCCGAGAAGCATACTTTTTCCACAGTCGATATTGTCTACTAGTGGCCCGTACCGTCGTTATAAATGACGGCAAAAAATTAACACTTCACCAAAACCCCCGCCGTCTCCTCCCAGTCGGAAATTATGGTTGTGATTATAGTAGAATGTAGTGGTGTATGAGAGATTAAAGTCGATTATGGATGATGAAACAATATGGTAGATATGTCAACCATAACATAACGTTGATTTTAGTTTATTTAGGTCGATATTGCTGGAGGAAATAATGATTGGTTGTTTATGGTTTGTCAAGAAACGAAGGTCTATGGTAGTACATGGATGTTTGACGACTATATATGGTAGATGGTTGTACAAGGATGTTTAAAGAATATATATATGCAGAGCATATGTTAGAGCATATCTTTGGTAGCTTATCAACGGATTTCCGTACGTACGATCATGCATGAGGGGGTATTCCTCCCATTATATGGGGCAGAATATGTATAGATTGCCATGGATTTTAATAATATAGCAAGAATTCCCAACATTATCGACCAAAATAATATTGTATGACTATAAGCTTGAATGCGAAACATCTAAAAATTCATATCATAGTGCAAAAATTGTGCATATTTTCAGTCTTTCCTCTCCTGTAGATGAAATGTAAACATTGCACTGTAAATATGGACACTAGCGGCCTTGATGTTATTTTTATCTATTGCTTCCCGATTTTTTTTATTTACGCTTAGCCACTTTAGCGTAGTTACCCATCATTTCAATTCTTAATTGTTGTATATATTACTAAATAGTATTGCAACCCTTGATCATATATTGCCATCTATTTTTATGTTTATTCAGTTTATATCTGTAAAGATTCATCATGAAATTCTTCCCATTAGCTTTATATGGAGCTATTTTTTTATTTCTTTCCAGTGTTAACTACCTCGTGGATTTTATTTCTGTTTGGACTAAGATGTGTGACTTGTATAAGCGTCAAAAAAAAGTACCATTGTACTTAGTTCTCTCTACAATAAACAATAAACAATGGAAGCTGTCAAGTTTTATGAGATATTTAACCTTTCGTACCCTGACAACGAGTACCACCCGAAAATTATCGACTGAGTTGTGACTTCCTCTAAATTGGGTAGAGTAGTTCTATACCGACTTAGAGTTAAAGAAGTTATATATAAATTAGCGTTAACTGCACCGACTGGTTCAAGCTCCTGCTGTAGCATCGTTCTGAAGCTTAGAGCCTTAGACCATTCTGAGCTGCAGGCCTAACACGCACGTAATAATTAAACTATTATTATAAACAACTAATCATCAGCAAACAAAGCAGGCATCGACTGCATAATAT
>LQNS02278160.1:11499512-11513409 GCA_001587735.2 Parhyale hawaiensis
TACCATACTGCACCCCATAAATGGTTGAATATGGAGGATATTTCGATAATAAACAACCAAAGTCTCGACCATAATCATAGTTGTTCTACTATAATCACAACCATAATTTCCAAGCTGTGCTTGTTACTCTTTAGAAGGCTTCTTAATTGTAAATTCAGCATTCTATCTAAACAATCTATTCTATAATAAGAGAGCTGTCTGTCCGTCAGTCCGTCGGCCCGAAGCCTCATTTTACCTGTATCTAATATCAAAGAAAAAGATTGCAAGGTACTCAACTTTTCTTTTTGCCAAAAAGAGACAAGCAGACAGAGTTCTATTTTTCCCCTATCTATTACTGAAGAAAAAGATTCCAAGGTACTCGACTTTTTTTTTCGCAGTTTGAAATCTGAATTCTCTCCTATCTTATTCCCATAGAGCGTGACAGGAAAGATATAAATATAGTTATAAATAAATAAACAAAAACACTGAATTATTATATAGTACTGATTAATAAAGATCGAGCTCTGTATCTAGGACGCTAACGCTGTTTTAAAGCTCAGAAGGTTTCCTCAACTGAAATGTTGTTTTGTTGAAAGAATAGCCCAAGTTAGAGAAAATTATTTTTTGAGAAGAAAACCTTGGGCTCACTACAAGCCTTCTTACCGCTGAAGAATATCTTGCCAATTGCTTCGATACTTGTGGAATCAAAAAGAGCATCAGCCTAAACTCAAGCAGCTGAAGCTCGGGAGAAGGAAAAGTTCGAAGAGATTACGAATCACGATGCAAGAGAGTGCTTTTAAAGAAGCTGAGTGTATTTGCACTGAGTGAACTTCAACGTTTGAAAAGAAAGAACTGCAGTCAGATCTACGTTTGTCATCATCTGCATTAGAATTCAACAATATAGTGTAAATTTGTTATCATCTGCAACGCGGCCTATTTACTACCTATCGGTTTTCAATGAAACTTGAGAGGACGACCAAATCGAGCCTCCGAAGCCTGGACTAATTTCCGCCTGTTTTGTTGAAGCGTGACAGAAAATGGATAAATATACCCACAGATAAATACACATCGGTCTTTATTAAATTGTAGATTAGTCAAAGCTTGTAGGGGTTCAACCCAAATTTTTTCAAAACTTTTTTATTTTAGGACCGATTGTTCTGAAATTTGCACAGAACATGTAGTTTCGAACAGAAACACGTTTTGCTCCAACAACTTTTTTGATTTAGGCTTTAGTTTTTGAGAAATGGGAAATTTTGATTTAATAATTATTTTCTGAGAAATTTAAAAAGACTAGAACTCTACGAGTTTTTATGCCAAAGCAAAAAATAAGACAGTTTAGGAATCCTTGAAACATTCCTAACCAAACAATGGATCTGGATTTTCCATTTGCCTTTTCGTTTTCTTCTGATATTCGATATTTGATCACTAAATTAAATATTCATGAATGTAACGCAATTTTCGGATTTGAACTGTCATAATAAAATTCAAAGTGAAAATGAGAAAAACAGAGCTAGTTTATGTTAGAAATGATGCAAGGATTCCAAAACTGTCTTTATTTTTCCTAGCATGGAAACTCGTTGACCTCTATTTATTTTTAGGTGAGAAAAATCACATTATACGCGATCATCAAATAACGTAAAATATAGGGCTGAAATGTCCTGTAATTTTTTGCACTATTTACAAGTTTAACTGTTCATGTTCTATTCATGTTTTATTAGCATCTACAAATAATATGCATGCATAATTTCACGATTTTTTTAATCCCCCAGGGGTTCTAGTGCCCAAAACTCTATGAAATTTTATGACACACCAGATTTTCCAATTTTTTTATTGTTAGACCGATTATTCAGAAATTCACTCAGAACATGAATTTTTGAAAAGAAACACATTTCGCTCTAGCAACTTTTTTTATTTAGGCCTTAGTTTTTGAAATAATAGGAAATAGATAAAGACATATAGCTATAATGAATGAATATATTTCAAATTATCTCAAAAACTAAGTCCTAAATCCAAAAAGTTAATGAGCAAATTGGATTTCTTTTTCAAAAATACGTAAACTGTGCAAACTTAAGAACAATTATTAGTGCAGAATCGATAATTTTGACCCCCCCCCCCCCCCTTGGGGCCCCTTTTTAAGGGGTTGCAGTGATCGTAACTCCATAATAATTAGTGACATACTTTCCCACTATTTAGGGACTATAANTGTATTTCTTTTTCAAAAATACATATTTTGAGCAAGTTTCAGAAAAACAATCAGTCCAAAATTGATAATTTTGCCCCCCCCCCCCCCCCTTGGGGCCCCTTTTTAAGGGGTTGCAGTGATCGTAACTCCATAATAATTAGTGACATACTTTCCCACTATTTAGGGACTATAATTGCGACCAAAATCGCTGAGTTGATCCCTTTAAATTAAGCATAGGTATGTACCACATTTTGTTTGTAAATCTATTAGAAAATGGAGGGCACATGAAAACTGATTTCTCCAATGTCATATTTACTGACGAATGCAGAGCCACTCTTGATGCTCCAGATCGATGGGCGTCTGGATGGGTCCTCCTCCATGACCGACCTCAACAGACACGGCTTAAGCGTCAACAAGGTGGTGGAGGTATAATGTTTTGGGCCGGGATAGTAGGTGACACCCTTATTGGTCAATTTAAAGAGGCAGAAGGAGTTAAACTAAATGCAGAAAAGTACTGCCAGTTTCTTGAAGCCAACTTAATTCCATGGCTTGATGAGCAGACTATCGCACGCAGAGTCAAATTGCTATTTCAGCACGATAACGCTCCCTCACACCGAGCGCGGTACACTGCTAACTGGCTTGCGGATGGAAGATTTAAATCAATCAAAAAGGATTAAGACCTGGCCAGCGAATAGCCCCGATTTAAATCCCATTGAGAACCTCTGGGCAATGATCAAAAGGAAGATCTATGAAGGTGGTCGGCAGTTTTCGAGAAAAGTAAGCTTGTGGAATGCAGTAAAAACAGCTGCAGATTGTATTCCACCATCTAAAATATCAAACCTGGAAAACTCTATTGATAACCGCCTTATAAAAATCATGAAAATAGAGGTTGTCTTATTGAAAAACAACTTATGTTTACCACTACTGAACACTTATTTCGGTGTTTATTGAATTGCTTTGGTTATAATTTCTTAGTTTTGGCCGCTTAGTAAATATATTCCTGTTTACGTGCATTCATTTCCTCTTTATAATGTTTTTATCAGCTTGTTCCATAATCTGAGGTAAGAGTAATAAAAAATTCGTTAATGAGAAAATTGTGTGATAAACTTAGTAAGTAGCTATATATTTATTTTATAACTGCTGTTTATATTTGCAACATAACCATACATTTACTTAATATTGATGCTTCAAAGTTAGACACTTCTCTTGATAAATAAAGTAAGAAAAAATGTATTTGCATAATCAAAGGTATGTATATATATATATATATATATATATATATATATATATATATATATATATATATATANAGACACTTCTCTTGATAAATAAAGTAAGAAAAAATGTATTTGCATAATCAAAGGTATGTATATATATATATATATATATATATATATATATATATATATATATATATACCTGGTGCTTTTTTAGGCGGACATGTTTCAGCCCATAGGTAGAAAAAAAGCAAAATAAATCGATTTTCATGAGAGATAAAATGCCCAAAACTCCTTAGTTTTCGAGTTATAATGACTTAAAGAAGTATAATGATTTAAGTAGGATACAAAGTGCGCGCCAATGTTAGCGCTAAATTTGATCGCACAGCACGTTTTCCGACCAAATTCCGGCCCATGCGTTTACACTGTATTGATGTTGATGATTATTTGGGCGAATGACATGAGAACTATTAGACTTGAGCCAATGATGATTATTGTGAGTGTTAAAAACCCCTTCGCGAGTAAAATACACTTCATCTGTGGAAAAGAATCAGCTTGGAAAAGTTGGGATCCCTTGTTCTCTGTTGCATGAGCCACACTGGAAATTGTAGATAAGGTTCACATCTGGTGGCAGCAACCCTTACATTTTTTTTAGAAACGACATGGATGTTAACTCTGACGACGTAGTATCCGCCATACAGCGGTGTGATTACGTTAAATGCTACGTTTGAAACTGCAGATATTTTTTCCTAACCATGAAATATTTACAGTTTTTATAGTAAAAATAATGTAAACTGCTTTGGAGGAGTCAGAAACGTGCTGAACTATCAAAACTAGTGCTAACATTGGCGCGCACGTAGTGTAGTGAAATACTTGAAGCTTTAAATTTCTTTAACTCATTATAACTCGGAAAACTAAGGTGTTTTGGGCATTTCATCATTGATGAAAATCGATGTTTTTTTTTTTTATTTTTCTACCTATGTTCGACATTTGCCCGCCTAATAACGCACCCGGTTTATATATTTATAAACAAGTTTATATAAGTATATATATATACACATTTTATTGAAAGATCATTGCTGCTAGAAGATTGTTATCATTTTTAGTGTCTACAGTTGAGCGAAACACTCCATTTACCTTGTATTATCATTTGTTAATTTAACACTGTCTTCAGATACGAATTACCAAGCTGTTTAACAAAACATCGTATTAAAACTTAACGTTTCGGGAACTTAACTTCCATCATCAGAATTATAAACTACAAAACCACCGTCAATAAAGTCAACTCCCTGAAAGGAATCCCTCTTCGAAGCCTACCTGCGCATAAACTTCAGGTTCTCGTTCAAAAACACATTTACCTTACGATCCTACTTTAAATTCAAACATAGACCTCCAACAGATCTTCTGTCCAGTGTTGTATACAGATTTTTTTTTGCTAGAGCTGCTCAGCTCTATACATTGGCAGCACTGGACAGCATTACAAAGCCCTCGTTGACCAACATTTAGGTATATCAAGCAGAACAGGTTTACCACCAGCAACAGCCTACACATTCAGCTCCCCGTCTTCATGCAGAACAAAACAACCATCCAATTTGCAGGAAAGACTTCTCTACAATAGCCTTTTCCAATCCAATGGAACTCACAACTCTAGAATCGCTGTTTCCATAAAACAAAACCCAGCCTCAATATGATGACACTCTTCATTATTCATTACTGCCGCTTTTTCTTCCGACTGTACTTGCTCGTTTCCCTCTGCTTCCCTTATCGTCCGACCCTTATATAAGGATCCCACAGCACACTATGCTCATTCGCCTTTTAGGTCCCCCCTCCTAACAATACCTGTCCGCACCAAGGTCATTTGAAATAAAATATAAATTCTTTTTAGACATCCTTTGCAGTTTATAATTCTGATGATGGGAATTAGTTCCCAAAACCTAAAGTTTTCATGAAATTTGTCGACACCTACGGTGTATTCATTTTATGAAATTAGTCTTAGTTAACAACGTCGTATTATTTAGCACAAGATAAACTGCTGAATCAAAGCACTTGTATTGTTCTATGTCCGATGCGTGCGTTACAAAAGACCGGCCCAGGATTATAAAAATAACCGAAGGTTCACCACTTGATGGGTAGTCTAGGATAGTGAAGTAATATTTACTAGTATGTACGAGGGTAATATTTGCTGTTAAACTGTAAGTCATACCTTCACATTTTATGTATTCACAATTAAGAGCTTATTATTAGGTCGGTATTTATCATGTCTTGAATACCTAGAGTTATATAATGCGCTAGGCAAATGTAGTATACATTTCATCAGCTCTCAGATCGGAAACTCTACAACGCATCACCGAGCTTTGCATTGTAGACAAAGATAACAACCTCTGCTGTTGTTTTTATCAGGAACCTCAGAATCAGTCGCACCACCATTATTTTCCTGTTAGGCCTAATCATTAGCTCATCCTGAGGTCGTTGCTCAGAGGAGATATTCTGTCGACCGGCCCACCCACACGTCTATGGAAGTTTGTTGTTCTATTGTTAGAGCTACGTGGGAGCTTGGCAAATGGCTCATTATGTGCCGACTAGCAAGACGCTCCTTGCATGGTTGAATCCTTTACTGCCTTGTAGATAATACATCCCATATAGTACCACAAAGGTATATTTAAGGTAGAACCAATATATTCCTCGTAGCAAAATAAGCTTGGATAGAGGTCGGCACATTGTTAGAATTTTGGGTGAATGTCGGAGAGTTGTCAAGCGATCCTGGACCACTGCTTTACTAATATGCGATAAGAAAACGGGTACTTACACATTGTTAATGTTGGGCCAACAATGGGTCACTATTGGGAAACGCTTCATGAAAACGCGCAAGAAATTATACCGTCTGTTTAATATATGTATTATTTTACTATAGGTATAAGGAAATATTAGTCCAATAACTGTTACAAAGAAAATATGTGAAATTAATAAGATTATATCACAATATTGGGTCCTATTATAATATCCAGCAGTGATCCGACGTATAGGAAGTGCCTCTTCAGAGACGACGACGCTTTGAATTAATGATGATAAACACTAATATTTTAAAGAAGAATGCAACTACTATGTATGGTAAAACTCATCTTATTCCTGTGAATGTCACCCTTGACTGAAGCCTAACAAAGAAACCTGTTCACTATCGATAACTTTGTGTATCTATGTCCAAGTCAAAGTTGATTGTCCTATTGATATTAAGTATAATCCTCAATGCTGAATCAAAACGTCTGCATTAATACACTACCCGTCGATCTTCGTGTAGATTGGTTTAACCAACTGCTTCGGTGGCTGAACACTCACCGACAACGTTGATTCTAGAGTGAAAAAACAACATTGGATCGACTTTCCAAAAATGAACATCAATGATAAATGCAACTTTGGTCTGACCTGCAGCCGAGGTTAAATGCTACGTGGGGTCACGTACTATTTGGAAGTCAATCCAATGTTTTGTCTCAATCTAGGACCAACATTGTGGGTGAATGTTGTTCTGTCAACGAAGCAGTTGGTTAAACCTAGCTACACGATAATGGACGCGTAGATCATTATGAACCTCAATCCCACGATCTCACCAGCTGTAATCTCACGATGCTTGAGTCATCTGTTGCCTGATCGAGTCTTCACGTTATTTCTAACATTTCTAACACCGCAAAGTGACTGGTGTGGCTGACAAACCTAATTTTAGCAAGCATCAAAGATAATCTGCTGTATTTGTTGATAAATAGACTTTAAGTAGTCCGTGATACGAGCTTTAATTTGAGGAAAATCTATTCTAAAACTTTCCTTAATAGCACATATCTAGGGCACTCTCAGAACACATACCTCCACCAATCAATGCAAGGTGAATGAAAATTTCAAACTGATTCTGAAATAGTGATTTCTTCTTTATTCACTGCAAAATATGGTCATTTGTGCTTTTTGACAGTAATAAAAGGCTCTGTGATTTAGTCATTTGTGTCTTTAAACATTTCTAGCAATGGTTATAAATTTCATGAAGATCCGTTCATAACTATTCAATTGTGTTTATGACAAACATTTGTCATATACAGTACAAACGAAGGAGCCGATATCGTCCCCAAAATTTGTCTGTCAACATTTTTAACAATTCCTGTAAATTTCATAGAGTTCCAGTTGAATCTTTTTGAGTAATTTTGCTAACAAGCATAAAAGCAAGGACAGAGGCGAACAGATACACAAACTGATACATCATCACAAAAATTTGATCATTCTTTTTCGTCGTATACCTAACAACTCAGGTAATTTTCATAAAAAGCTGTCCATAACTTTTTCAGTTATGGTATTTAGCAAAACAGGCAGATAAACCAACAATCGTATGAACGAATCTTCACCAAAAGTTAATCAACTGTTCCTCCTAACATTCATAACAATCCCTGCAAATTACGTAAGATTCCGTTCATAAAATTTTGAGATATCTTTGTGACAGACAGGCAAAGAGACAGACAAACAACCGAACTCGACGAAAATATAACCTCCTTGGCGGAGATAATGATGAAACACTGATTAGTCCCTCATGAGTATACTAATTTAATAGAACATTCAAATTTATGCTCCAACCGTGTTTATATATTCAGTATATTTTCTTCTCTGAGTATATATTTAAGCACTTTGAAACTTATCACTTAGTGAATCGTTGGGGCAGAGAATCAGTAAGTTCGCTCGGAAAAAAAACCTATCCTATTGTTTTCTTATGGGAGAAAATACCCAACGATGTTACCCAACGAGGTTAGGTTAGGTTAAAAACCTACATAAAAAGTTGTCCAGTGCACTGTGCCATCGTTGGGTATTCTCTCCCATAGGAAAACAAAAATAGGATAGGTTTTTTCCATAGAACTTAAAAACTTGGGTCGTCTGAAAAAAAAACGGACTTCAGATTTGGATTCTGCACGTCAAAATAAACTATATAAGAAAAAACACATTTTTTATGCCCTTAAACTATAAAAATTTCATAGTTTCTTGTATTTATGGAATTCAATCGAAATCTTCAGCCAACAACCGGCACACGCACCTTCCACTGCAACTGCCATATAAAGACTGTCATACAGTCTTATTTGCTACGTATATAATACTTCAAAATTTCAAAGTGTCATAGAAACATCATAAAAAAGGTCTGGTTTTGCTAATATCCTACGAAAAATTTATAAAAACACTGTACAGTAACGTCGCATTAAGCCGCCATATTGACAACCAACTTGCCGCAATGTCCGATCTTAATGGAAAATTCAAAGGCAAATATCTCGAAAAGTAAATTTTTGCGGCAAAAACGTCATTCGTGAAAAACGTCTTAAAATGAGTCCTTCTACCTATATATCACTTCAAAATATCGAAAGTACATGAAGGTCTCAAAAGTCAATTGAACCGCATTTTTTAAGATTTTACCCTATTACTCGAAGACTAAGGCCGACCTCCAATAGCGGATTTCAGATTTGGAATCAGCATCGAAAAATTCATCGATTAGAAAATGCGTATTTTCTTACGCAATACCCACTACTCAAGCAGTGAATTTAGTATCCTAGTTATTCCTGAGACCCTGGGGCATTTCATGATCAGAGTTGCATCAGCGTTCAGAGTCTTTTTGTTAAACAGGTAAAACGCTAGAAAGTACACACAAAAAAGTCACGCACGGTCCCTTTTTTGCTAAGGATGCATTTCCTAACCGCTGTAATGTGTACATCTTCCGTACTCTCGGCCCACTGATGGACAGTAATTTGGGGCCAGGTACCGACCTTAGGCAGCACGGCATCATTTTGTCTTGTTACCACTTCCTCGAAAGCCCTAATTGACCACCAAACAACTTCAAAGAAGAATTAAAACTTTCTGCAACAATAACAATTTACTGCACTCTGTCAAGAAAGAAAAATTGCCTGTATTATAACGATGTTTTTTTTTTTCTTTTATTCTTTAGGTTATGCCCATATTAGTAACTGACTGTAATTGCTAATGACACTTCGGTGTTACAAGTACTGTTGGTTTATAAGTAAACCACCCTAGCTACTACATATATATTACGTCGTATTTCATTGTCTTTTTTTTGCGAAGTCCATTTTCGCTTCTACCTATCTGGAAATTGGCTTATTTTCCTATTTCAAATGATAGCATTGGGAACTAGAGCACTCTGATAGCGCATACATTTGCAAAGCAAGGAAACGGTAACGAAGTATTCAAATTGGCTTTGAAACCATGATTTTCTTTGTATCAACTCCAAAATCTAATCATCTGTGCCATTTGATAGAATTAACAGTTTCTACAATTTTCTTGAAGATCCGTCCGTAACTTTTTGAGTTATGAAGCTAACAAACATTATAACAAGCATAAGTCAAACATACCAACGAACCAACCGATCTACACCAAACTTTCATCATTTGCCGGTATGTCTTTTAACATTACTAACAAGTCCTGTAAATTTTATAAGAATGTATCCATAACTTTTTGAGTTATTGCACTAACAAGCATAAAAATAAACACAGCGACAAACACACGAACCAACAAACAGATCATCACAAAAATTTGGTCGTTTACTCTTGGTAATAAACATAACAACTCATATAAATTTCATGAAAATGCGTTCATAACTTTTTGAGTTATTGCACTAACAAGCATTAAAATAAACACAGCGACAAACACACGAACCAACAAACAGAACATCACAAAAATTTGGTCGTTTACTCTTGATAATAAACCTAACAACTTATATAAATTTCATGAAAATTCGTTCATAACTTTTTGAGTTATGGCAATGACAAAAATCAGTCAAACAAACGGATGAACGGATCTTCACCAAAAGTTAATCATCTGTTTGTCCTATCATACCTAACAATCCTTGTAAATTTCATCAAAACATGTCCTTAACTTTTTGAGTTATCTTGAAAACAGACAGACAAACTCCGACGAAAACATGACCTCCTTGGCGGAGGTAAAAATACCTATGTAGGTAATTTTCATTCGTTGCAATTGTCTTACTTGATAGAGGTCAGCTGTGGCTACTGCGCGATCATGCACTATACAAGAATAGTATCCTATAGTGAGATTTTCATTCAATCGATACGATCTCGTGTTCCACCAGCAAATCCTACACTAGCACTCACTACGACCCACTAGATAAAATTTAAATTGAACAACCGGAATTTACACTTGAAACTGAATGAATGTATTCTATTGAGCCCGGTAGAATTATATTGTTATAAAATTAAAAAGTTTTACCTGTTATTATAAGATTAACTGAATGGCAGCACAAAGAGTATACATACTAAACGAAATATAAATATATCATAAATAATAAGCAAACACTGTATCGATAGGGATTGACTTCGAATCATTAAGACTTTACAATGTTTAGAGAACAGAAGCATATTGTATCGCACTGTATCTCCCTCTATCATTGTATGTAATAAAAGAATTGCATGCGCTTCATGGTTTGACTCGACGGGCGCTAACGGCAAGCTATCAATCAGTGTTCTGTGCAGGTGAACCGAGCACAGGTGTGAAAGGAAGCATGATTGTGTTTCTACAGTTGGCCGGATTAAAAACGGTCTTTCGCATGGCGTTTGAGCTCAACTCACTTTCATGACGCCTCTGAGGCAGCGCAGTCCTCCGTACGATGTCGTAAGCTGTTTGTGATGTAAAGCATATTGTACAGAGAAGAAGAATAAGAGAAAGGTAGGTACAGTTATTTTATTAATACTTGAGTTGCATTTGTTGTCCAACTAATCATCAGTGTTTTACAAGAGTATTCGTGTAGCGTGTGGGTTCATGTGGAATTATAGAACTAAATCGTTACCTGCTGAAATCTGTATCAGACAAAAGCTTTCATTTACCTATTTTCATACAAAACGTGTCTTAATGATATTGTTGCCCCATTTGTTCAGGTACTCCAAATATTGTAAGCAGCCAAACGTTCGGAAGGACTTCTACAGATGACGTCAGAACTGCCAGAGCAAATTACTGCAGTACAGGAAGTTCTCGTTATAGACCGGACTTCTTCTGTACAGGTTTCGATTTATGTAGTCCCAAAAATTTAGCTCCAGATCCTTGATTTAACTTTGGTTTTGAATTGACCCTTTCTCCAACAGCACAGTATAGTGCAAACTTCCAAGAGGCATACAAAACCCAGCCTCAATATGATGACTATAGCTGTACCTCTCATCGCGGTCAATAACTAATTTTTCTCCTCCAACTGTGCTAGCTGATCCCTCCGCTCATTGACTGTACCCGGCTGCTTCTTCCTAGTCGCCCGACTGTACAAATATTCACATTAGGCTTCTCAGAACTTGCCCCGGTCATTCACGTTCTACACCTCATGCTGTTAACATCTCTGTCCCCTAGGGCCTTTTCCGCAGGAGATGTTGCAGCTTACATCAGTTCCTGCTGACGAGGTCAGTTTTGTATAATTATGTAGGCTCTCAATACTTCCCCTTCTGTTTCAGGCGGTGGGCAGCGGATCCAGGTAGACGACCTATTCCAGCTATAGTTCTATCTTCTTGTATTTCATTTTCTTCCCCTGCGTGGTGTAGCTGAGCGAAAGCGTTCAGCCGTGCCCGGGGGTTGGAGATGTACAATTTGCGCCTTTTTCCTGTCAGTAGCTCACTGACCACTTAGAATCTGAGACCTACTGGCACAAAAGCCGAGACAAAAATCATTGATTATTTGAAAGGAGACGTACTTCGCGCCCTATTGGCGCACGAGCCTGTGTTAAACCACAGGAATCGTTTGGTGCGATATAGACTTTGTGTCCCTGATGCGCTAGTAAAATTATCTACTACTACTAGGCAGCGGAAGGGCTATCTTTTTCAATATTTCAAGTTTTTAACATAATGCGTCTCCGGCATGAAAGTACAGCAAATCCGTACGAAGTGGGAAAAAAACTTATACCTTATACGTCTCCTTTTTCCGTACAATACTTTTTATATTGCTTTCTAACTAGGAATTGCTATTAGATTTCACTATCATTGAGAAAAAAATGCATGTCACACGGAGACACAATACAACTGATTGTCGATATGCACGTTAGTCTTTCTAATATATTCACTCATCCACTTGTCTGAGTGTGTTTCCGTGCCGTAGAAACAGCAGAAAAGTGCACTGTTTTCTGAAATATATTTCATTCCAAATTTGAAGAGGTATCCCTCACTCACTTAGTGACACTCGTTGTGCAACTGATTAGGAGGTGAACATTTCAAAACGTTTGTGCCGCACACAAAACTGTGTTAAGCACAACATTAGAAAACATTCCAACGAGTGAACACATTGAGAAGAGTTACGTACATATATGTAGACAGGCCCCAATACCTACACGAAGGAATTGTAGAACATCATCCAGCTGAAGTTACCACCATCGGAAAATACATGGATCATAACTCTGTTGGCGTTCATAGCATGGAAATTACGGCCATGCTCGGGCCTACCCTCTGTGTTTACGATGGACAGAGGCGCCGTCGCTAATATATTTTCCTTCTGCCTAACAGAGACATAATGGAGACTGGCACTGCCGTGATCCGGAGAGAGGGGAACCATGTTGCCCTCTCAAAACTTGTTAGCTTACGAACTTTGACTTCACCTCGGCACGTTAGAGCAGATTGAGTGCCTTATGCCAGCAGCCAGCTTGCGTTGACAAACTGGAGTACGTCGCGCAACATATTTATGATTTGGGATCAGTAGCACTGGCATGAGCCTCAAATTTAAATCGAGTTGTTCAAAGTTTTTATATCTAAGAAGTACCTAATTTCGTTGTTACGACCACACTGCGGGTATGTTAAATATTCTTATTTTTTTATCAGGTTATATTTGCTTTATTTGGATAAATTGTACAGGAAATAAAGGGTATGATTGCACTCTGAAGCTCAAAAAAAAATTCCTCATCGAATATTGAAGTTGTTTTTCTACCTCAGGAGTTGACTACCATAAATAAGGCTAATTATCGTACGTATATACAAATGCAAGACTGCCCATAACCCGTTATGTCGCCATCACCAGCTTCTTTGTTTCTCAAAGAAATTTTTAACATCCTACCTGGAAGCAAGGAGAAATATATATATATATATATATACCAATACGCATGGCCTGCGCGTAATCAGGCCGCCCCCACTGTCCGGCCACCGGACGCCGCTTTGTTTGTATGAGCTGGCTTTGGGTTTGGGGCTCTGGGTAGCCCCTGAGTTGGAGGAAATGCAACTTTAAAAGCGGATGAGACCTTTTTGGTCCAACGGCATCCCTGAGAGGAGATGAACCTTTCCTTTCTCTTCTTCCTCTTTTCGGCCAAAGCCCGTACTGGTGATGGCAGGGTCTGGGGCCCGTGGATAGCTGGCCACTCTCGTTGCTATCACGACTGTCGATTTGCTTTCTTGTTATTTTTTAATGATTCCCTTTGCTTATGGTGTATGTTTATTTATTGTTCTTTGCGTGCCTGATAACTAGATATCCGGACGTGGAAGAGAACCCCGGTCCTCGTGGTTTTGGGTCTCGCTCCTGCCGGATC
>LQNS02278160.1:11513442-11526209 GCA_001587735.2 Parhyale hawaiensis
GCCATGTTTCTGAGCTGATGATCCCGAACTTTGAAAAGCCAGTGCTGCGGTTGTGAGACTCTTGCCCTGGATTTAGGGGTTTGGCTGCTTACGTTCGAAAGGGTGTTGTTGTGTCCATGCAGAGTGAATATGAGTGTCCGTGCTGCGAGATAATGGTGCTGCGAGTGTGTGGCACAGTCCCACTGGAAACGACTTGCAGCTCGCGGAACCCCTGCGATTAAAATGGTACAAACTCAGTGGATTATTCCCTGGTTAACTGCAGTATTTTTCTAAAGATATTTGTAGCGAAAAGCTTAACGTCATTTAATTAAGACCCATCAAATTAGAAGCCAAGTCAACTACCATAAGCCAAGTACACCCCCATATCGCGCATACTGTAGCAAATCTTCACATTAAAAAGAACTCACTTGAATATAAATTTTTTTTACTCGCTTTTAATGAATGTTTACACTGAATAATAGCAATCCTAGGATGCAGTTATGGGCAGTATAGAATCTAACATTTTCCATGAATGAAAAGAGTGACATAAATGGGTAACCACATCATACTTAAACTTTCTCAACAAAAAAATTAGTACCACATATATCTTTCGTCCTGAAATTTTAGATAGGTTATTAAACCGGATCGTTAATGCTTTAGAAGCAACAAAATATCGTCATAGAAGATTCAAACGTCATGAACCAGTTAGAGGTCCGTGCGTGAACCAATAGAGGGTCTGTATTTTCATATGCGCCCCAATGCTTCAGTAGACCGAGAAGTGTACCTCTGAATGAGACGTGTTGTAATCACGCTCAAGCCGGGCTACTGTAATCTACAAGAAAATTACTGTAACCCGACAAGTGGTTATGAGGGCTCCATCTTTCGACTAGCGGTGTAAGGTTAACTAGAATGAAGTTCTGTGTTAACTGAAATCTTGCCAAACGAAGCTCGGAGCAGGGGCGTAGCTAGGGGTCCAGCGCCCTGGGACCAAGTCTGTTTTGGCGCCCTCCCCCTATTTATTGATTTCTTGTAGACAATATACAATGTATCCTTAGTGTGAGCTGCAATAGAAAGTCCCGCGGGTACATTCCACATGGTACCTGGGGCATGCATCCTCGCAATTAAAGTTCTGAATTTAGGGTTATGAAAACTGCGTTCCGAGTAATATCTTTAGGGTTTAGGGTTTTACAATAAATGAAGAGGGAATAAGTTTGGGCAACGATCCTACAACGTCATTGGGAGTTATTTTAAATTTGTAGATTAGCTGTAACATGCGTACTGTACATGTCTTGGACAACGTTCCACTGTATGATGACCGGTGCGCACTCACTCGTCAAAAGAACGACTTGCGTCATTCCAACAAAAAGCTATTAACAGCTGACTTAAACGCCTTGAGGCCAATACGACCGAAAGCCGATGCCGGCAATACATTTTAAACCCCAACAGACCAGGGCACGAAGCACCAACTGAACTGATACATGATTAGCAGAGGTAGAAGCACGGTCCACTCGACAGATCTGCCATGTCGAGCAAGGCTTCTACAGTATATCTCCAGGTTCACATGGCTATAGAGGACGACAGTCATGATGGACATGTGAACGCTTGCACCAACCTCCCATGGCCCAGCCGCTGACAGCACTGGATTAGCACAGAAATAAAAGAGTCTCGATTGTGACGTCGAGACGTCTTTGTACATACTAGCAGTGATGACATTCAAGAAAATGCCACCTCTGGTGGTAAAGCCGAGCAGCCTTGCGGGCTGTCGGAAGACTGGGAAAAATTTCTGCGACCCCCTCACACTCGAAGTCTGTATACGGCCCTGCTATGATTAATAACAATTGTGGCCATGTTGGTGTTTTTTCCATCGTGAGAAATACATTCCTCACTGGATCAAGCTCTGTTAAGAACTATTCATTGATATGAAATGGAGCTAAGATAAGCCTATATGATTTTGTTTCAAAATTATAGTGTTTTAAAGAGACTTCCTCCCTAACGGTTAGTGTCAGCGCCAGGTACTCTTCGTTAGGGGGAGGGCTGGAAGACGGCTGCAGTACATAAAATATAGAGGGGCTGCACGCAATATCCAAATATGTATGATGGCTAAATGATAACAATATTGAAGGGCAAAATGTCATGAGCTTAGCTTAATGGAGGGGAGGGGAGGGGCTTGGCTGAATATGGGCTAGCTTGGCTCAATATGGGCGGGGGGGGGACTGGCTCAAATTGGGAGAGAGGGCTTGGCGCCGAAGCCGAATTTCATTGCTACTAAGGCAATTGTTTTGGTGTGATAATCATGTATTTTCTGGTATCAGCTTGGCGCCTCTAGATGCTGCCCCCAGGACAGCTATCCCCCCTTGCCCCCCCCCCCCTTCTTTGCTACGCCACTGACTTGGAGTAATGGTTCTAAGTTACTGCTTCAGCCCAGCGGAGTTTATTCGTTGCCCAAGTGTATATAATTTTTATGGTAGCTTTATTTCAATTAGATGTTGTGAGCGGTGACCTGCGCCATTGTGTCCTGCATCGAAATCGCTGTAACCGATTTTTTGTTTATGATTGCGACACGATTTTCGACTGGCGGAGTCACAAGTGTAGCACCGGTAACCCAGAAATAGTGATTACAACATCCCCCTACGGTACCAATAGAGTATGATTAAATCTCTGCTATCTTTCAGTATAATATGACGTCGGCTGTTGCTACAGGTACACAGGTGGCGCTGTGTACAGTCTACGTTTTCGGATTTTTCCAATTTCGGGATCTCTCTTTCAAGAGTTTTTTTTTTTTTTTTTTTGTTTAAAGAGTTATACCGTGCCGTGATTTTCATAATGAAATGTTCGGTTGATCACCCCTAGATTTTATACGAAAGGTGGAAGTGGTGTCATAAATCGACCTTGTTTCCTTCATATAAGGATTTTTTTCTAATTTTCTTAACTAAATAACTTGAGCTTGATGATGCGCCAATATTAAACTCTACCATAAGTTAGTTAGACCCTCGTCATAGACATTTGGCAAGTGAGTATGATTACGGTTAGGCTACGAGCTTAAGAACCCAAGGACTGCGTTAAATCTTTTGTTGTGCTTATTGTTCGTCATATCATAAGATAAGTTAGCATACACTCAACCGGTTAAGGCCCGAAAGCACCGGTAGAAACTTTACAATTACACACACAAAAACAGTTTTTAATGTGAGCGATAATAGCTTAATAGATTCACCCCTACTGCTCTACAGCTCCTGTTCCACCGATTGCTATACAGCTACTGGTCACTCACAGAAATTATAGGTACTACTGGTACTTAATACGTTTTTACTGTATTTCATACGATACTTATTCATACGAAAGTTAGTTTTACTGAAAGCTAATTCACACGTTTTGCTCTCAATTCATACGCTGATTTTTTTATTTATTTCAGTGCTTATATTCTTGAAAATGTTTTATTACTTAGCAATAATTGCACCCACATTTACTTAACATTAACATGTTGTAGTAGGTTGCTGTATTTCCTTCGTCGTGTTTGCATTTCATACAAAGTAAACGCCATGAAATCGTTGCTTTCTATGAAAACAGAACGTTTTTTATACATATTTATATCACGCTGTCATAAATGTGTTCCTTGCTAATATATAAATTTTCCTAATTTCAATTCCATATACAATCAAAAGTAAGTGACCGGCAGAAATTATTAACTTTTTAAGTTACGTCATTTGCTAATCTTTTCTAACTTAAATGTTTTCATTAAATCAGATTTTAAAACTTTAATAATTTCGTCTTTAATTCAATCTTAGCAGATTTAAAAGTTGTCATTTGCTTTTGCAATTTTTAAGTCTTAACTTACAATAAAACTTTCAAGATCCGGCATTGCTTACCTTCCTGCAGTACTGTGTACTTACGTTGAATAACAAGAGCCTTCTCTTTCAGCTCCCTGTGGTGCGAATTGTGACAACTTTGCGCAAGTTTAACACTTCCCTTCCTCCATTCTTCTCCTTGGACGTGGCCAGTGGTGGAGCTAAAGTTGTCTTCATTTGTTGAGCAAGCCCACTGTAGCTTGACGAGTTTGGAGGTTCTCACAACCGTGCTTGCAATTCTTCACATCTTTAAATGTTCAGTTATTAATTTGCGACGGTTGTAGTTTTTCACTTCGCGCAAATTTTTATGAGTTCGCAGTTTTTTTACGCTTTTACAACCTCGTTAGCAATTCTCTTAACAATTTCCAGATGCTCAATTATTAATTTGTGACTGTTGTAAATTGTCACTACGCCCAATTTTGTGCGTTTACAACCTTCTTAATAGCATGGCTGGAATGTTAGTTATTAGCTTGATTCTTACTGTATTGATCACTTATTAAGAGTTTATTGAGAAACTTTTAGAGTTCACCCTGTAGTCTTCAACTCATAATTTCAAAGTCGCTTCTGAGCGCAGTTCCCATTAATTAATGAAATTGATATTAATACCTCTTGTTTGTTTTATTGTTCCCTTTGGGAATTAATTTCATATTGCTTCGCTACATTCTGGCAGCATTGCTCCACCTTGTAGCTATTGGCGGCTACATGGCCTTTGAAGCGAGATATTGATGTCTATAGTGTTTTTTACATTTCTTGCAGAATGTTAGCAGAACCACTCTTGGCTTGCCTAACCCTATGAGTAAGAGGCACATTATTGCAAAAAAATACTATTTATGGGCCTTTGGTTTGGTAGTAAAGCTAAGATTTGATGATGTGTCCAGGAACATTTTGTAAAGAAACCTTGCCGCTAGGCTATATGGCACCACGTGCCGTAACAGGGCAGATCTGTTTGAACATTAAATAGGCAGCGTTGTCAAAGCAATTCATTCAAATGTTTCTAACTACAGGATTATTATAGTCTACGTCTCATATTATCACATTTCTTGCCAAGATGGTAGCTATTATTATTCGACCTCAACTCGCAGAGGGCTTTTTTGTTTTGTTGGGTCAATTTAAGACAATTTAAAAGAAAAGGCAATGTTTTTTGTCGCTAACGCCTAGTTTTTGAGATAGATGACTTTTAAGTTCCCATTTTTCTATGGCAGAAAATAACGGGCTACCCCATACAAGCAAAATTAAGGTTAGGTTAAGTTAGGCAAGTTCGGTTAGGTTCCTTTTCAGTTGCTAGCAAACCTTTAATGACGCCAGCTTTTTCCCCCCCATAGAAAAACAATGGGAATTTCGGAATTTTTTTAGTTTAAGGAAATCCAAAAATGGTGTTTTTTTTTCTTATATAGCTAGTGTATTTTGACGTGCAGAATCCAAATCTGAAGTCTCTTTTTTTTCGGACGACCCTAGTTTTTAAGTTAGAGGGATAAAAACCTATCCCATTGTTTTCCTTAGGAGAAAATATCCAACGATGGCACATGTTTTTAACCAAACCGAACCGAACAACCTAGCCTCAAACCTAACCTCGTTGGCCGTTGGGTAACATGGTTGGGTATTTTCTCCCATAGCAAAACAATATAATTATATTGGGATAGGTTTTTCCCCATAACTCAAGAGCTAGGGTCATCCGATAAAAACGGACTTGAAATTTGTATGCTGCACATTAAATTCACTTAATAAGAAAAACTTTTTCATGCGCTTCAACTGTAATAATACCGGGACTTCAAAGTAACCTATCTCAAAAACTAAGCATTTGTAATGAAAATGTTGTGCAGGTAAATTATCTTAAATTAACCTAATGAACATACCTAAGGCAAGAAAGTTATTTTAACTACAAAATGGGTTTTTGGGTTTTTCTTCCTATTAGCATGTTAGTTGGGTCAATTAAAGACAACTTACATTTATAACGTTTCCGTCGCAAATGCTCAGTTTTCGTGATATCGACTTAGAAGTTGCCAATGTTTTTTGATGGGAGAAAATAGCCGGTGTCACTACAGGCTTGCTGGCGACCTAAAAGGAACCTAACCAAACCTAACGTTACCTAACCTTGCCTAACCTTACCTGACCCTAATTTCGCTTGTATATGGTTGCCCGGTATTTTCTCCCATAGAAAAACAATTGGAACTTCAAAGTCATATATACATATATAGATCGATTAGAAGCCATCTCAAGAAAATAATACTTCAGAAGCCATGGCAAGTTAATTCAATATGTGCAGCAGGCGGCGGACAACTGCAAATGTTTTATATGGATGCTGCATCTTGAAGAGCTTTCTACCACCATCAGAGGCCAACCAACGCTTCGAGTTAAATTTCAGCTATTGTGTGGTGTGTTTTCGCCAATTGTGGGATTTGTAGTTACTGCGAAGACTGCCATGCTGATGTGCCACCCTTTTACCTACGACAGGTTGTAAGCTGTCGCCCTCGGTACATCTGCGTGTCTGCAACGTGCAGTAATTGGAGTCTACGCATCGGACTGTAGTTGAAAATTGACAAAACATTTGCTTGTTTGGAAATTTCATTTACACGTTTGGAACAACCGGCATCATAGTTACACCTTCCTATGGTAACCTCTCTAAATTTCACAAGATTTCAAGAACTAAATTTAACAACTTTGATCCTCCCACCTGATGATCTGGAGAACAGCGAAACGCGCGTCCTGGGTAACAAAATTTCTTCAACTGCTTCTAATCGATCTACATTTGTGCCATCTCAAGAAAAAAAAATATATATATATATCAAACTATGCATTTGCGACGAAAACATCATTACCGTAAATTGTCTTAAATTGACCCAATTAACATGCTAATAGCAAGAAAAAACCCCCAAAAAAATCATTTGTTAGTTAAAGTAAAATTCCAAAATTTTTTGTAGCCTATGTGAGCTAAAGTAAAAATCTCGCACCAAGATCTTAGTGAGCAGTTTGCCACCCTTGGAGATGCGGGGCGAGTAGCCCCCTATGAGCGCTGCCAGGTCTCAAAGTACGGCAGTTCTTGGTGAGAAGATTTCCACTCTCAGCGATGCAGATTATAGAAATAATAACCTAACAAATGTTTTTTTTTCAAATTGTCTATTCTAAAATAAAGAAGCGACCCTTGTCAACATTTTGCAACCAAAGCAACACTAACCACAAAACCAAATCAGCATCAAGTTGCATCTTTGCAAGGTCTTATATTGTAGTAGGCGTACTTTTTCAATTAAATTATTCAGAATAGGTACCTACAGTAGGGTACTCAGTTGGGTAAAGTTAGTTAGGCAAGGAAATAGTGCAAGAGTTTGATAAGGAGGTAAGGTTTGATACTGTTCATTAGCCTATCTAGCTTAGGCCAGGCCTTACATTATGCTTGGAGAAATGCCAAACCTTCTATATAGTAATTAGCTAAATATGATAAACCTGACCAATTTTTTAAGCTGCTGTTCATGTTGGTCTAGCAAAGCTTCTTAGTTTGCAAGTCAAATTGCTAGATAGGCTAGCCTAGTCCCATAGACTTGCAAAGGTGTACTGGTATCAAGCTAATTTTTGGCTGCCAACTAGCCTAGGCTAGAAAATTTTCACCATAGAATCTAAGCAAACTAGGAAACAATATATCTAAATCTAATAATCAAACCTCGCTTAATCTTCATGGCTCTCCCGGCCTGTCTTTTTTCTCTATTACTTTAAAAAATAAAACGTCCATACCTACACAAATTTCGACGTAGTTCTTTTCTAGTTTTTGATATAGGTAACACTTCATATATAAATACTGGAAGCTATTATGTTCATATAAATGCAGGAATACCTCCACGTCCAGTACACCGCCAAACGAATTGGCCGTCAATGACGCTGCAGGGACGGCAAAACAATCGCCATCTAGTGATGACGTCACAGTTTTGAGACGCGGCCTCCTCCTGCTCGATGGTCTCGCTTCAACACTCGAATTACTTCCTATCTTATTCCCATACAGTGGCCCACCCCATTATATACCGTCTTATACACTCGAATTACTTCCTATCTTATTTCCATAGAGCGTGACGGAGAGACGGACCAACATTGGACCAAGCAAGCTAGCAAGCGACCAACAGCTGTGATTTATTATATAGTGGATGACATATATTTTTTTTAATACTCGTAATAGTGACCTTCATGAATGACATTACTTTGCGATTTTGATTTTTATGTGAGTACTTTCGTTACGTCTTTTGCTTCTTGAAGTCACCAGCTTTCACCTAGCCGCGAGTATCTCTGCAGTTAAACTTGAATTCATAAGATAACTAACTTGAACCTGTGACAGTTCTACTGAATAAAAGCAAATTTTGTCTGTGATATCTCAGACCCATTTCATCCTAACTTTCTACTATCTAATACTGAAGGAACCTGTGGAAATTCTACAGAACAGAAGGATTGTTCCTCATATTATGATGTCCTTGGACCCGTATCATGTATACGAAAAGTGAAAATATTCCAAGTCAGGCAGTGAATCTTCTGCCTAAGACCTGCGAACAGAAGCAGCTTAAATTTGAACTTGAATTCATCTCCTATGCTGATCCCTTCAGAGTCGTATCAAGGATACCTGAAGGATGCCCTATTTTCCTCTTTCTCATACTGATGACAGTGTCACGGTCGTACTAATTCAGTAATTAAGTGGCTGACTAACTAACGGAGCCAGGGAAAACCAGAAATATAATATAGATAGAAATCCGTTATTTAATTTTGCTTAATTGATGTCCAAACCACTTACACTATCGGCATCCAATTGATGGGTAAATATTGGTTTTATTAATTAGCGTCAACCAACTCTCAGTAGCCTAATCTCAGTCATAAAAAAAGGAGAAATGAAAGCGCGCACCCTTGTCCCCATACTATATACCTACTCATTTTCGCATCATAAATCCAACTTACGTAAATCTACGCGAGTTCAGCATTTCCAACCAATCACACTTCCTTGTTCATAAATGTGTGTCATATAAGCTTGAGTATCAAATTTTAAACGACTCCAACGTCTACCACCGCCTTCTCTTTTCAATTTTCGAACATTTGCTCCCTCTCATTTACAGCACTAAACATCGCAAGGACTTCAACGTCAAGCAGAAAAAAATTCTCTACATTTTTCCTTAAGCAATATTGAAAGCTAATTTACTAAACAAAGTATGAACCGTAAAAAACACCGGCTTTCGAGGAAAACTCTACTTTCCCAAGTTTCACCATGGAAGTTGCTTAAGACTTTCCCGGAAGGAAAGCAGGGCTAAGAGCCAATGCCTTGTTTACATATGGGAAATGAGAGGCGCCAGAGTGGTCGAGCTTGTTAGGGTTTCCATGTAATATTTCTCAAGTGGGACGATTGCTAAGAGCGACTTGCACTATTGTATGACTGTCGCCGAAAGGACATGACAGAGAATGAAAGTTGATCCGAGTAGTGAAACTTGTAATGAAATTGAATACCGATTGCAAGTATCTGGATCGTTGAATCCGAAGCACGCCCTTGTTTTTTTTTTTACTTTTTTTAATGGCGTCAGGCATAAATTTAATTTTTTATCTTCGGGGATTTCTTTTGTTTACATCCCCAAAACTGTTACCTTCTTTAACCTTCAGTAATTTGTGTGCGCACTCATCGTGAGGGTAGGACAAGAAGTCCTCAATTCTTGTCTGCCGGTGGCAATATCGGTATCTCAGGAAGGACTTTAATGTAAAACGCATCCTGCATGGTAAGATGGTTACTGGCTGTAGTATACATTGAATATACAACAAATGTTGAACCGGTGCAAACTGAAAAAGTTATTTCCATTGCTTATCTCTGTAATACCAAAGATACTCTAATAAGCTTACCTGTTTACAAGAAAGCAACAAAACATACGGACGCTTAACGGCGTCAGCAGACAATCGTGTAAGCCAGGCTGACACTTTACAGTATTGCAGCGTCCTATAGCCTATTTGGGAAATGGTGCACTCCAAATTTCTTCCTCCAATCCTGACAGAAAAATGAACAAAAAACGATAAAGGGGCAAATAATAGTTTGTGTCAATGTATGTGATATCCATCTGAGTTAATCTAAAGCAGCATGCCCTCATTGTAGTCGTTTGTCTTGAAACCGACCAACTTTTGAAACTCATTGTAGTCGTTTGTCTTGAAACCGGCCAACTTTTGAAAGCCTGCATGGAGCCACGCTCCCGCCAGAAACTCTCCAAATCGGACCATTTATAGGTTCTCAATTTCAATATATTCTCATCTAATTAACCCCTTAACGTTCTAACCCGAGTATGTTCGCAAAGCAGTTCCTGAGGTTTGTATGTTATTCCTACCAAACTGCAAAGTTTAAAAAATCAAACTTTAAGGGGTTAACTACACTGGAACGTCTAGAACATAAGTTCTACTATACGCTCGTTTCCCGCAACATCCATGAAGGATTTTCTGTAGCCAATACACTGGAACGTCTAGAAGATAAGTTCTACTATATGCTCGTTTCCCCCAACATCCATGAAGGATTTTCTGTAGCCAATACGATAGAAAACCTTCTCGTGAAGCCATAGAGTTGAATATACTGTCAACTAAACTTAATGTACCTTTTAACTGGTGACTCAACATGACTTCGGCTACTGCTTCACGGTGGCTCTGAACACGGTCTAAGTTTCTTAATATATTTTCAGTTTCGGGGTCTTCGTTTTAAGTATTCGCTGTGCTTAGGGAGTTTCTGTTAATGAAGTTCTCCTATCTCAGCTGATAGAGCTCATTTCATATGTGACTGTAATTTGTACAGCAGAAAATGAAATTAAATATTGTTTGCCCTTCTAGGGTAATGTACGTCTCACTTACTGTGTCTACTGACAAAAATGCTCACTGGCTGTACTAAGTGCGGTAGCAATCTGTTGCAAAAAAAAACAGTAGCCAAAATGTCCAAATTTTAAGCAAAGAATCACAAAAAACTCATAGCCAAGCTTGGAAAAATAAAACACCTTATAGCTCTCAGCAGTGACACAAGCTCTACTGTACATTATATCATTGAAGTTGCTTAAATCGTCTCTTGCTCTCTGCACTCGCGTCTTCTACCAGGGAACAATGACAAGAAGTCTCTCTTGTATACTCTTGCTTCCTGTTACTCAAAAAAATACCAGAACAAAAAGCACCAATCTCCGCTATTTTCAGAGAGCAAGCGTTAACAGCGTCGGTAATGCGCCCAAGAATTTTAGGTCTCTGGATATTACGGCCCCTGGCGAGCCCTACCCGGAATCAAGCACGAGTTCAAACACTGTTTACTGTCTGCACAACCCACTCGACTCCATCTTTACTCGCGCTTAGAAAAGAACCTAATTGCATTTTGCCTCACGGACCGTACACAAGGCCGAGGGTGCATCCAGTATGCAGTAAATTGCTCGACGGGAAGCCTACCCTTCTCTTCCAGATCAAAATTTGCAAGGGAAACAAGACAGTAATGGAATGTTTGGTGAGGTAACAACGCTCTCTTCTAAGCTAATCTGCAATACAAGGCTGCACTGGGAGTTGGGCTTTTGTTAAGATTCTAACTTATTCCAGCGTACGCCGCTGGTCGTGAGCGTAAAATACAACTGCGTTGGTGAATGCTAAGCCACGGACAAGACACTGCAGACAAAGCAGCTACAAGTTAGCTCACCTCCTCATAAGCTATATGCACAGGAGCCCAATTTTGACATTTCGATGTTTTTTGAAGTCCAAAAATCTCGAGTAAGAAATATCGGGCAAAAATTGCTTGAATAACAAAAGTTAAGTAATTATACAAGAATTCTAACCGTTAGGTTAGGTAGGCAATTATGAAAAAACGGGAAACGTCCCATTTTGGACTCCGAGCACATATGGTTAGGTTCTACTTTAGCAAGCTCTGCAAGTACTTCAGGGGCGTCCTGCATTGAAATATTGCGTAATATTTGCTACGTCAGAGAGGCTTAAAAATGTTTATTTGTTGGTGGCGGGGAGTCCTACAGCTTCCTACGCAGGCTTTCATTAAGTAATTGCCGCTTCTGGTTGGCCAAAGATAATAATGTAACTATATAATTTAACGTTATAATAGCTGCTGAATTGTCTTCAGAGTTACTATCGATGACTACCGTTACGCTGTAGATCTGTAGTTGTATCCGTAAATCAGAGATACAGACAACGCACTGAGACGTTGACTTTTAAGTTGACGTCTAAAGTTGATAATTTTAATAATATTTCATTAATAATTACTCACCAAGATATAAGTTAGTTAGAAAAAAATAAGTTCTATAAATTCAGACTATAGTCCGCGGCGTTCGGTCGACTATAGTCGGACCATTTTATCAAGGCATTTCGGTCTTGGTCAAATTCCTCTATAGCGGTATCAATTCCATGGGTATTTCTCAGATTTCTCTATATACAGGTAGTGAGGGGGGGAGGGGGGCTAAGATATGGGGCGAATAAAATCTCAGAAATACCCATAGAATTGGAAACGCTGTAGAGGAATCTGACCACGACCGAACTGCCTTGATAAAATGGTTAGATTATAGCAGCTAGTTACTCATGACAGGTCTTTTCGCAGCTGGTCATTTCGACGTCGGTCAATTCGACGTCGGTCAATTCGCTCTTAATTGGTCATTACGTCGTTAGGATATGTCTCCGTGATGGAATTTTGCCTTGAGGATGTCATCGTGCTGGCAGTTTGCCTTGAGGATATGTCACCGTGCTGACATTTTGCCTTGAGGATATGTCACCGTGCTGGCATTTTGCCTTGAGGATATGTCACCGTGCTGGCAATTTACCTTGAGGATATGTCACCGTGCTGGCATTTTGCCTTGAAAATATGTCACCGTGCTGGCATTTTGCCTTGAGGATATGTCACCGTGCTGGCATTTTGCCTTGAGGATATGTCACCGTGCTGGCATTTTGCCTTGAGGATATGTCACCGTGATGGCATTTTGCCTTGAGGATATGTCACCG
>LQNS02278160.1:11526624-11544835 GCA_001587735.2 Parhyale hawaiensis
TGCCTTGAGGATATGTCACCGTGCTGGTATTTTGCCTTGAGGATATGTCACCGTGATGGCATTTTGCCTTGAGGATATGTCTCCGTGATGGCATTTTGCCTTGAGGATATGTCACCGTGATGGCATTTTGCCTTGAGGATATGTCACCGTGATGGCATTTTGCCTTGAGGATATGTCACCGTAATGGCATTTTGCCTTGAGGATATGTCACCGTGCTGGCATTTTGCTTTGAGGATATGTCACCGTGATGGCATTTTGCCTTGAGGATATGTCACCGTGCTGGCATATTGCCTTGAGGATAAGTCACCGTGATGGCATTTTGCCTTGAGGATATGTCACCGTGCTGGCATTTTGCCTTGAGGATATGTCACCGTGATTGCATTTCGCCGCTATATATAGGGCGTTAAAGAAGTTGATTAGTGGTTGATCATTAAGATTTAAACCATTTATTCAAACAAAACTGATCTTCTTTTGTCTTTTGATTCTGTATGACTTCAAGAAGTTAATTAGTGGTTTATCATTAAGATTTAACTGTATTTAATTGGGAAATAAATAGTTGTCATCCAGTTAGAAATAATTGCCATCCAGAAACGTGTTGCAATCAGATGACGGTGTTACCCTCACAGTGTTACCCGGTGTCACCCCGTGTAGCGGTGAATGCGACGTGCGATCCCAACGTCCCAACAAAGTGTTGCAGAATTTTCGGCAAGCTTAAACCTATGCATATCTTGCGAAGTCTTATTTTGGCTGTATATTAAGATAAAATATTAAGAAAACTACACAGAAGTGCTTGACATGCTAAAATTCAAGCAATATATGCCAGTCATACATTTTGTAATACTAATTATCGAGTATCATAGTCAATGTTTCTAAAGAAAGGCAGTGTTACCCAGCTCATAACCCTAAAATTTTTTGCTGAAACTTTCTGTACTTGTCTAGCATTTTACTGTGTTTAGTGTATGAGTGCAGCTCAAGTAGCTGGCCAGTCAGGAGTGGGAGATCGAATGAATTAAGTCGAACAAATACGCTGATATGTTTAAATATGTTATGTGAAGAGCACTGTACCTGAATATGAAGTGTAAGTAAGGCTTCACTTCGACGAAGATAAAATAATGAGGGGGCTACACCAGCCCAAATTTTGCCTCTAGTGCTGCGAAATTTTCACCAGCCTCCACTGGAATTTTCTATTAATAGCTGTTAATTGTTTAATTAGTACATATTTTCGTCATTTATTTATGAACTTAAGGGGCGAAATTCGCAACTGACGAGGATATTTCAGGCGAAATTGATTTAAGTACTCGTAGGCTGCTCAGACGGAGCGTTTGTCGATCTTGACATCATTGATGACGTCACTTTTTAATGTTAGTTTCTCGTGAGCCCTCCCGTTACGCTCCTCGCTTCCTGGATAAACCTAACACGATATGCCCGATTTTTGGACTTACAACTAGTCCCAAATGTAAAAATTAGCCTCTTATGCGTATAGCCCAACCTAACATCACCTAACCTAACTTAACTTAACCTTAGCTCAGCCCCCACGTGGACCAACAAGGGGCGGCAACGAAGGTTCAGCACCGAACACCTAGAATTTGCATGTGCGCACGTGGGTTGCATGTGAGGTTAAGTTAAGTTAGCTTTAGTTACGGTATCTGACAATGTGATGTCATCATTGTCTTTCGGCGGTACTGGAGCTCGTGTCTTTTGGTTTAATATACGTATTCGTAAAATTAAAAGATCCCAGCAATAAATTGCATGTTGCTCGCGGTCGCGTTGATGCCGAGGAGAATATATTATTCACGTCTGCTTCATCGTCCACGTTATGCAAAGTCGTGAACGCGGCAGCTACCACTTCTATTCATATATCCCCAAGTAGCCCTCGTCTTCATTGAATAACGACAAATACAAAAGTTTTAGAAAATTGATTGCCTCATTCGTCTTCATGGTTCGTTTTCACTTTCGTTGACATTCTGCTCAGTTTACTCAAGATGTACTCAGAGAAACTAAAATATTCGAAGTGGAAAGAAGTAAAGTCTAGTATCTATGCTATTGTATTAAGGCATTTCACTCGACTTCAGTCAATAAATTTAAAAAATTGAGCGGGGCAACGGCACAACGATAATACTTATACTCGGAGTAGGCTTCAGCTCTCCTTCCGCTAGTAGCTACGAGAAAGCGACGAAGTGGCTGAATTCAAGTGACTGAAGCTGGCTGTCCAGTGAGCTCATAGATGGCTTTGCCTCTAAAGAACATCAGAAAAGAAAAGAGCATGGAGCGCGTTCTCCAAACTCTGCCGTGCCACGCAGCGCTACTATATCCCGTGACCGTATCAAGGATACCTATTTTTGTTCATCTTATTATAAAAGGGATCGAATTGATGGACCATACTGTGACGGCCTGAGTTTACCCACCCGATGCCTGACGCGGTGTGAGCCATTCCCTAAGAGTCGGCTATAAAGGCATGAAGCGCTAGGGAGCGACAGCTCACTTATCACCAAAACCTTCAACATAGCGGTCTACGCGCTGATTACGTATCCTGTCTTACATAGCGATACGCCTCATCACCTGTATCCAGTAATCTAATGCAGTGAAGCCTTGAGTTTCACTAATGGTCTTCTTAACCATGCATACCTGCACCTGATCGTTTGACGTGGAGCCCTCCTCCGTCGTAACAGAGAACCAACTAGACTCACCACCTATAGCCTCTATCCCTATAGGAGTGCTATAACAATACCGGCAGCATATCATGCTATTAATTTTGCCTACGAGACTATGGGCATGTTCGATTGAGCGCCGAAAGTTAGCTTTCAGGCTTGACATGTCCGAGAGGCTTTGGCTTTGCCACGTTACAAGTGTAAGCAGCAATAGGACTTCGCTGAGAGGCTGAAAACTCTATTTAACGAAGTAAAAAATGAATTTTTGGAAGTCTCAAGGGTAACCAATTAAGGGTCAATGCATGAACTCAATGCAGCGGGTCGACACCAGCTCATTTGACTGATGTTTCGAACAAGTCGAGCCTCCAAGGCCTATTTTGGCGCCTTGGAGAATCGCTACCTACGGAAGGAATGGAAGAGCAGCAAGCCTCTGCTCGTTGTTTCATTCAAGTGAAAATGTAAATTTTCACTCTTTTTTTTCTTCTTCTTCTTTTATGATGTCACCAAGCCACAGTTGGTGGCCTGCGCTGTCTTGCTCTCTTAGTCGACGGCCTAAGAGTCGGTTTTTCACAATTCTTATAGAATGCACACCACGATTGCTTTGCAATAACTCGAAAAGTTTTCTAAAATACCTGAAAATCTCATTCGCAGTATACGGCGCATTTCTGGCACATACGCACGGGAAGCATGTAAGTTATCTGCACAATAGTAAACAAACGGCAGCTCTAATTGCGTAGCTGAGCCCCTAATTTATCTCAACCCTCTACGTGCAAATTGGTAATAGATATATAATATTGCACGAGCTATTATACAAAAAAATTCCGTTCTGCCGCTCATTCGCTGCGTGGCCCTGACTTCTGCTCCCAACTCTCATAGAGTCAATATAAGTAAGCAGTAAGCTTGTCTAGGTTTGCAGATTATTATTTCAGGTAGCTAAATCTCAATCACACAAGTTTGTAAGTACAATAAATTGTGAGTGCCGAGCATTGGAAGCAGTTGATGCCATGATATCAGATACACTTAAATGAAGGATGGTACCGTAACAATTTTTTTTTATTATATATACTAGACTACCAGATGCAATATAACTTTCGCTAAAATTACAAAAAACTTATTTTTCTTTATTTCATCAAAGAACAACATCGATTTTTTCTAGCTGGATTCTATTGGGTGCTTGTGACTTCATCTTTACAGGAGCGGTAAAATAAAAAAAAGTAACTCGATTTTACCTCACGTGTTGCAATTATGTCAACTCTGAATCATTAACCGTGGCTAAAATGTACACTATACCCAGGATAGAGCTGCCGATAGGGATCAAAGGTTTGTGGAATACCTAGGCTTAATGATGATGTGACAAAAGCATCAGTGAGTGCTCATGCTCTGTCGTCAGTTGGTCTCGAGGGCACAAATAGGAGAGGAAATATTGCATTGGTGCAGGACTCTTAGCGTTTACCTTCTTTTCTTGAATGTAACTTCGGGTAATTTATATTTAAAGCTTAAACTTGTCATATAAAACACTTAGCACAAGATTGGCTGCATCTATCTGTCATATTTTTTTAAGTTCGTGTTGTAGCGTATGGTTTCACCTTTAATTTTTAATTTAACAATCACGAGGATGGATCGTATGGCCCCGTGCCACGTATTGTTATTCTTTCGAAAATTGATAGCTACAACAAAAGTTGATTAATTTATATAAAAAAATACTTCCTTCAGTTGCCACGAAACTTTCGAAATGCTAGAGGTATGCAAGTCATAGCAAACAGAAATTTGCTAGATTCTTATTTACGACAAATATCATATTAAAGCAGCAGTCAGCGGTTACGTGCACTGTGGAGATAATTCGCTGCTCGTCCTCTCATTGGAAACAAATCGCCATCCAAAAGAGAAACAGCGTCGTGACTCTGCACACGTGAAGTGGCTTGAATTTCATCGCCTGAAGCTCTTCCAACGACTTCCAAGGGTATGTGTAGAACCTTCTTTTTTTTGTGCTCTGCAGAATCAAACTGTACAGCTGTTACATTTATTCAAGAACACGCAAAACGACTGTGCTCTATAAGTTCTTTTTTTATTATCAAGAGAGTAATGTTTTCGAGTCATTCAAATCACCTCCGTTGTCTAAATTAGATCACTGTTTGCAATGAGCAGTTGGAGGGTTCCATGCACAAGCGCAGCAGCTCTATTCCCTACATAAACTGCTTATTTTTTCCGTGGAGTTTACAGGGTTACCTCACTGTCCATATTAGCCTTCCGATTTACTGAAGGCCCCAGTCGGGCTGCAATGCTTGCCGACTTGCATTGAAAATAAGAGCATTAGGCAAGGTAGCGACCTGACCCCTACTTGCTTTCCTTGCTTGTCAGGCGATGTAAGCCGTCCCCTAGTTTCTCCTAAATTTCCCCTGAGCTTCTCTCCATGAAAACAAAGTGAATTCTTTCTTGCCATCCTCAGCTGAAAATACCAAACCGGTAATAGCCTGGGCCCCGGCCTAATGGTGTCATTACCATGCTTAATTGGGGGCGGGATGCTATCTAAATGAAGAATTATTACCGGTAGTAGAGGGAGAGGGAGTTTAACTTCCGTGAATTTTGAACGACGTAGCTTTGTCAATGAAAAAATACTCCTTACACTGTGTAGAATTTAAATCATTTCATACCCAAACGCCATCAGTAGCCGTGTTAGTAACTACCTTCAAATGTAAATCATTTCCAGAGCTGGGCATTGACGCAAGTATTTGAGTCATTGCGTCGACGACGCAACGACCATTTCATCGACGCTTGACGCAATGACGCAAAAGTTTAAAAAATGATGCTGACGCAACTACGATGGCGCAAATAAAAATTTACGTCATTTGCCCCTTAATGCCATGTAAACGTAGTCCTGTAGGTACAGTTTTTAGGGTAGAAAAAATTTGGTATGTTTTACTATTACTCACCACTCAAACGCGGAAACTTTAGACCACTATGTGGTAAATATTGGTGTACTGAATAGAAATTTCCGAGTGTATAGGTCATTGCCATCTGATGCCATTTTTTTGTGATATCTAGCGATTTTTTAAACTCAGCATTACATCAGTACTCCAATTAGGAGGGACTTTTAATAAAATTTGCTT
Organism: Parhyale hawaiensis; assembly: GCA_001587735.2. NCBI lineage: Eukaryota > Metazoa > Arthropoda > Malacostraca > Amphipoda > Hyalidae > Parhyale > Parhyale hawaiensis. Next base: position 11,532,380 of record LQNS02278160.1, read on the forward strand.
AGAAAGCTCTAAATAATAGCAGAAACGAGCTTTTTTTGTAGCATGATATTAAAGCTGAAGTACAAAATCATGCAATTTGCTCGACCAAATGAAAGAAACCTTATTAGACACTATACGTCGCTTGCCGCCCAGTGTTTACCGTTTACGAAGTGTGTCCAACGCGTGGTTAGAGTAACTTAAAAAAAAAAAAAAAAAAACAAGTAACTTAACCAGACTCCAGTTCCCTAATTTTACTTATATTGCGAACGACATCTTGGACGATTACGAACGACAAATCCATGAATTGCCAGCAGACTAAGGCTTCCGCTTTTTTCTGCACTGTTTTACCAAGCATGCAAGCTACCGATCACGTCACAATGGCCTCATTTGATGTAGAAAGTCTGTTTACCAATATTCCTTGACCGAGACCATAGATTTCATCATTAACCGTCTCTTCAATGCTGCAAATGCTTCAATTGGGGTTATACTAAGTCGTTATTCAAGAAGATCTTAGAACTTTCTGTTTTGGATTCGTGTTTTATTTTTTATTCCAAATTTTACTTGCAACGGGATGGGCTAGGTATGCGTCTGCCCTTAGGACCAACCTTTGCGAACATTTTCATGTTCTTTGACGAGAAACTGGGTCGATGACTTCTCATTAGAATTTGAGCCAATCCTGTGCAAACGCTATGTCGATGACACCTTTCTGTTATTTCGAGATATGAGTCATGAGCATGTTTTAGACTACCTCAGTTCGAAACATAGTAATATAAAGTTCATTAGTGAAATAGAGCAGAACAATAAACTAGCCGCTTTAGAAGTAGCTGTTCATCGCGTTGACAATGTTTTTAGGACATCTGTTTACCGTAAACCTACATTTTCAGGATTAGGCACCAGTTTTTTAGTTACTGTGACAACCGATTGAAATATAGAAGTGTTACGACTCTTTTACACCGTGCTTGGAATGTTTGTTCTAATTTTAACAGCCTGCATTTAGAGTTTCATTTCCTTAAGCAATACTCTATATCCAATGGTTTTAAGTATATTTTTATAGAGAGGAAAATCAACTTATTTTTAGATAGAATTTACTCAGGCGGCAATGATCAACCAGTTAATAATGGTACATACTTGGTTCTCCCTCTTTTTGGTCTCCAGTCTTGTAAACTACGGACAGATCTCCTCAAATTGCTAACGAAATATTTTCCTACACGAAATTTTAATATAATTTTAGTCAATAAGCTCAGAATTGGTTCCCTGTTCCACCATAAGGACCGCCTGCCTGACCCTCTGCGTTCGTTTCTGGTATACATACGTTTGTAGTTGTTCCAAGTGTGGAATGTGCTACGTTGGTTCTACCATTCGTAGCCTTTTTATCAGAGCACAGGGGTGTAGGTTCCAGGACCGGTATACCTCTATCCACCCCTTCCCATTCATCTATTCGTAATCACGCCTTTCAGTGTAATAGTGCAGTTTCCATTAATGATTTCAAAATAATTGCTTCCACCATTGGTATTCAAATCTAAGAACCATAGAATCACTGTACATTCACAAAATTAGACAAGAACTCAATGATATGCAAAGCGTCATCCCTCTCTTTGTCACCGGCTGTTCCTAAGTAGGTTTTATTATTCCGTTTATTTTGTTCACTTTTTTGTAAGCTTTCCAGTTAAATATGATTCTTCACCTTTCAGAATTGCTGATGATGGGCCGATTGTGTCCGAAACGTTCAGTTTAATAATTGCGAGCAATTTGAATTTTAGTAAATTTTAGTAATTTGCCTACTTTTACATCCTATCTAGCTTTGTTGTGTTCATAAATCCATGAATTTCATTTTCAATGATAAATTACTTCTCAAGGCTAGAAGCATTGGACTAGTTCTGTCAATGACATCGCAGCTTAGGCAGCCATTTTACAGACGAAAAATTGTGTATTATGCATGATTAGAGTTAGTCAGCACCTCAGCATATTGAAAGCTAAGCATTTCCGACAGTTGTTACCTATGATTCGACAACGAAACATAATTGTTGACAAAAAGTCATTAACATTTAACCTCAGGATGTCTTCTTCAATCTTCAAAATGAAGAATAATGAATAAAATATCTGTAAAGAAATCATTTTTCTTGTATATTAGCAGGGAACAGAGATCTTGTCAGTGGGAAGTATAAAATACGAATGACCTCGTATGCTCGGAAAGTCCCAATATCGGTCTTTGTACAGTCGGGTGATATTGGAGCTGTATTTGTGGTAAAATCGGAAGAAAAAACTCAGTAATGAATTGTAATAAGAGCTACAGATGTAGTCATTATATTGAGGCTAAGTTTTGTTTCATAGTTATACAGTAAACACGTTTTAAAGTGGTGAATTCTGTTGGGTTGGAAAAGTCGATGATGGAGAAATCTCTCCTGCTACTGTAAATGAATGAGTATTTTGTTCTGTATAAAGACGGGGAGTAGAATGGGTAGGGTTTTTAAATTGCTAAACCTGTTTTGCTGGAAATACCCAAATGTTAGGCTTTGCAATGCTCTCCAGTGCTGCCCACATACGAAGCGTCGTAGCTTCTGCGTTGATATTTACAGGCAATACTAGACAGAAGAGGTGCTAGAGGTTTACCTTTGAATTCAAAATACGATCCTATGGTAAATGTGTTTTTGTACGAGAGCCTCAATATTATATTCGGGTAGACTTCGGAGAGGTAAGTTTTCAGAGAGTCGACTGTTTCGGCGGTGGTTTTGCGGCAGTATAGAAGGGAGTGGAAAAAGTTTAATTTATTAACAGTAGGTTAGTAATACCAGGATCAAATAGTTTTTTCAGAAATATTCTGCAGTAGCAATCTACATGAGGGTGTGGGTAACCGTTATTCTTGAAAAATGTTCGAAAAAAAATATCTATTTCACTTGCGAATGCTTGGTAAGAACAGGATAAATTTGTGTTCAGTGCACCATTGTCTATAATGTAAATGGTTTGGGTTCGAGTGAAGAAATAATCGTGAAAATTTCTAATATATATATATTTCAGTAACTGAGGCCAGTCCACACAGTTCAATGGACAAACTTACAAAAACCTATTGTCAAATTTCTCGGTAAATTTTTACTTATTTGTTTTCACCTGTCTAATGTTATATTTACGTACTGCATTTTGTATGTACTTTTGTGGTAACTACTGTGATTATGATACTTAACAATAATATAATCAAACAATTAAACTAAAAATAACTAGAGCACTAGCCCATAATTCCACCTAGTTAGGCAGCCTAACTGAAAAATTCAAATTAGTAAACTCTGAAACTATAATTTCTTTTTTGTCAGCTGCAACATCTGTCACTTGTGCCTTGTGAAAGTAATAACAGTGTCTGTGATTTTCTTGAAGATATGTTCTTAACTTTTCGAGTTATGTTAGTGACAAACATTAGTCAACACACAAGCAGAGCAAGCCCTCAGGGGTATATTCTGGCGGGCCCTTTCCCTGCCAAAATATATTTGGGTCTCACGCACCCAAGGGTCCCTAGTACCTTTTCCGCAGGAGATGTTGCAGCTTGCCGCCATTCCTGCTGACTAGGATAGTTTTGTAAAGTTAGGTAGGCTCTCAATACTTACCCATCTGCTTTGGGAAGGGGGCCGCTGATCGAAGTGGCCGACCTATTCCCACTAGACTTCTACGTTCTTGTTTTTCGTTTCCTTCCCCTGTGCCGCGTAGCTGAGCGATAGCAGTCGTGCCCGGGGGTTGGAGATGCACAACTTGCGCCTTTTCCCTGTCAGTACTACACTGACCTCTCTGAGACCTCCCGGAAGAAATACCGAGACAAAAATCATTTATTTTAAAGCGAGCCATACCTCGTCCCTAACTTTTTCAGTTAAGGCAAGCAAATAAACAGTTGAACGGATCTTCACCTAAAGTTAATCATCTCTTACTCGTCAGATGCCTAATGATGATCCGTGCATATTTTATGAAGATCCGTCCAAAACTTTCTGAACATCTTGGCGACAGACAAAGATACAAACAAATGCAAAATAGACCAAACATAACCCTCTTGGAGAAGGTAACTAATTGCTCGGTAAAATGTTTATTTCATGGTATTCTTATTATATATTTATACAATTTTTAATGTAAATTGAGTTGATTACTTAGAACAGCAGTATTCACCAGTGACGCAAGCGAAATGAAGCAACTTTTTACGGAAGACAAAACGACGGACTGCATCTGACGCAACACCCCCTCCGGCAGTGACGGACTGACGCTGACGCAACGACTGCAGACGAGCGACGCGCCCAGCTCTGATCATTTCATACATAAGCCAGAATAACATCTGCCCAGCAATGCTCTGCCCTTGTACTTAAAATAATGTGTCATTTATAACGCATGATGAACATTAAAAAATAAGCGTGAAATACTTGTAGCAATTTTATCGTGATGGCAATAAATGGTCTTCAGCAATAATTGCAGGACATTTCACCACCGTGTATAACTGTTTTTAAAAAGCTTCCTATGCATCTTCTTTCAAGTATTAAGTCAACTACCGATAGCCGATAGCCGTTTTACTACTCCATTTCATAGACCATGGCTACTACGAGGCTCCAAAAGAACCGAGAAGTGATATGATAAAACATCAGCTAGCCTGCCAGACTTTTCGGCATGTGCAGAAGACAAACGCTCTCTTAGCACTCTTACCCTTAAGATACAGCCAGCTGCCTTGGAGCTTTACAGCGCATACTTTGTATCACTGGAACGAACCAAAGCGCCGCAGGCAGCAAATAACTCGGTAGAAGTAAGGCGACCTGACGTGAGCATCTCGCTGCCTCATATTGGCCTGTTGTCATCCGAAGGCTGAGCGACGGAGACATTCCTGGCAAGCAGCTCAACTAACCTCATTTGTGCCATAATTCCGCATCACGTCAGTCGCCTTATTGCCTTTGGAGGACATGTTTTGCTCCAGACACAAACTTTCAGGCCAAAGGGTGATGGACGCCTGCAATGTCGCCACTGACAGTAGAGCGATAAATGAAGGGCTAAGCTGACAAGCTCTGTTCTTTCCACCCGCAGTTGGATATTCATGAGAATGCTGCTGCTCGGCAATTTGCTTACAAGCTGTAGAAGAGCTTCTACTGAAAATGAGCTGTTGAAATTGGCACAAATTATCTTTCGCTTTTTTTTTAAATCGAGCCAAACTTTGGCAGGAATCTTGGACTCATGCGGACCTCATCTCTGCAGTTCCCTTACGTGAAATATTGCCTGCAGATGGCGAACTGGAATTCCCGCGCTCAGACCAAATTCATGTGCGTACATGTCCGTGGAACTGAAAGGTTAACAAGTATCGAATGAAATTTTTTATTTAGTCCCGACAGCAGCCAAAATGGGTCACTGTCGAGGATTCCGCTTTGATGCAGCAAGCGTGTATACCAGGCGTGGGCAAACTACGACCCGCGGGCCACATCCCGTGCCGAAGATTTTATGCTCTTCAATAAGTCAACCCATTTTAAGCGCCACAATACAGTAACACTAACTTTAGATTCCCATGAACAGGCAAAAGTTGAAATTGAGCAAACTTCATCATTTTTTGTAGAGAGTTTTGTGGGTTGACCTAGATGTGACCCATGCCAAAAAACTAGGCCTAGCTGGCTATAAAAAATTACGGCGTTGTATTTACTCCACCGCGGCAGATCATCTGGAGCACGGAGCGTTCTACTATTTCTTATGTTATTATTAAGGAGGTAATATAGTAGGGAGGGACGTAGCCATGTAAATTTGTTGGACACAGCATCCATATGAGAAATTAAGATTAGCTTGCCATCGAAAATGACTTCGTTGAATTTGCCCTCACCGCGGGTGATGGTCGTACGCCACGAGGCGTTGTAGTTCTGTTAATGTTTGATATGTATGCAACGGGTGCTGGCGAGTCCTGTCTGTAAATTTTCAAAAATCCATGTGGCCCCTAAGTCAAAAGTTTGCCCACCCCTGGACTCTCTACGGAAGAGATGAGGCACAATGAGCCAGCATCCAAGTATCGAGCACCACCCGTGGGTACCGAACAAAGGCTCCAGCCATTTTAGACCACTACTGGGGTAGTGATGTCGCCAGCAAAGGAAGGTAATGTATAGTGCAAGGTATTCCAAGCATTATACATCACAGGACATCAACTGACCGCCTATGCCCTGTAGTTACAGTTGAACTATTAGTCAACCCATGCAATTTAACAATAATTGAATGTCATCAACGCGTGAAAGAATTTCTTCTGCTTTATTATCAATGAACAATGATATATACTAATTCCAACTGCAGGATAGTAAATCGTTATATAGCAGTTCCTGCAGCAGCAGCAAAAGTGACTTTCGGTGTGTTTTATGATTATGTTTTCATAGAGTTTGCCTAGCTGTTTGTCTATCCGCTTGTCACCAAGATAACTCATATAGTTAAGAATGGATTTTAATGAAATTTACAGGCGTTGTTAGGCATGTCAACAGTGACAGATGATTAACTTTTGGTGAAGATTCATTTATCTGTTTGTTGGTTTGTTTGTTCTATGATGATTTGTTTGTTCGTTCGTTTGCTTGTCGCTGTGTTTGGTTTTATGTTTGTTAGCACAATAACTCAAAAAGTTATGAATGGATATCAATGAAATTTACAGGAGTTGTTAATATCATATTATTACACACATGATTATACTTTGGTGAGATCGGTTGGTCTTTTTGTGTGTTTGACTAATGTTTGCCAAAATGTTTTTTAGCAGCATAGCTCAAAAAGTTACGAACGGATCTTGAAGAAAATTACAGAAACTGTTAATGCTGTCAAACTGCACCAATGATTAAATTCTTGTGCTCATACAAAGAAAATCATGGTTTCAGCACCTATTTGAATTTTTCGCTAACGTTGCCTTGCTAGACGAAGGTGCTCTAGTTGCAATTGATATTTCAAAGAGAAGTACATGTAACTCACGACTTTTACGAGAGATGGGGACCAGATGAAATCGTAATACTCGAGATATACAGTCGTAAAAGTTAAGATACGGTTACATATAGTGTTGCTAAATGAAATCTGGGTTTTCCAGCTAAATTTTCGAAGAAAACATGTTTAAAAAATGCTAAATCTCTTTATGCAGCAGACAATGATACTATAGAGCAATATTTTAGAAGAAAACATACGTTTTAAATTACATTTCAATGAAATTTTATCATAACACAAGGAGTTATGCAGTACATTTAAACTGTAGAGTTGTTTAAGGGTAATATAAATTCACTGTTTTTTTTATAATTTACTGCTACACTTCGATTACACTACTGGCAAACCATAATTTTTTCCTGTAGGTGGGTCTACTATCTGCAAATTCTTCACTGGGTCTATGCTAGTGCTTTTTTGATAAATAAACTCACTACTAAGGTAACGAACTGAGCTACTTAATTTCTTCATTTAAGCAATATCACATTTCTAGAGAGATGCGATTAGTAGGAATATTTTGGACTGAAACATAGTTGAGGTTTTTGAAAACACTGATGGCTTATGACATGCGATTATAAAACAATTATTTACACTTAGTTAATAATTTATTACTTGTGTAATTTTTATTGTTCAGTTTTTTTATGTTGGTATAGTTTTACCTGCCACTATATACACAGCATCCTATAGTTTTCTCAATTTTGTATCTCAACTGTTGTTTTTGGTTAAGAAATTCAGCAGTATCAGCTTTCTTGTACAATCAGGAGGAAGAATCCTTTTATTACATAAACAGAATACACTGAATAGGTATGTTAGCTTGGCCGCATTAGACAGGTTCAGTTCAAGCTTCCAACGGACGTGAATCATACGATATGAGATTTTTGGTACAAAATGGGATAAATTGGCTTGAAATTTCTGCATTATTGCACGAACTACTAAGAAACAATAGAAATGCCATAAACAGCTAAATTTTCCGTTTTAATGCTGTTCTTGCTGCTAGATGCTAAATCCAAGTTTGTAATTCTAAATCACCGAAAATACATAGCTACTAAATAAATAAATCCTATTTACAGTACTTCCCATTTGGATGCTGTGTCCAACAAGATTAGGGCACAGCACCCGGAGGCATTCTTACTTAATGCTAACATAAGAATACTAAACAATAACATATGAAGGAATTAGTATCTGGTCTGTTGAAACTTACTGGTACAATACCTACATGTTATTAATGAGACGATATTGACCCTATTTTCCGATGAGAGAAAGGTTGGTTACAATAATGATAAATCTAGCATAAAAATGCTAAGGTGGCAACACTGGATCACAATAATATAGCTTCAAAGAAAATGTGTTTCAAGCATGGACTATGTTAAGTTAACCGGAAGAAATTTTTCGTCATTCTACAACAGTATAAAGTAAATACATGCAACAGCAATTCATAGCATGTCTATTAATAACCCAAGAAGTTGGTGTTATACAATAAACAATGCTCAATAATACATTACTCATCGAAAATGTTTAATATACTGGACAAATTGTAATACTCGAGAGTAGGTAACACATTTCGTCCAATTTGAGATAGGTCCGAAAAATTACGTTCGTAAAAGGAGAGAGCGTAAAAGTCGAGACCCGTAAAAGTCGAGAGTTATATGTACAATTGCTTCTCATTGTATACAAGGGCTACGGTCCCGAAAAAACCTTGCATAACGGGCTATATTGAATTTATCTACGTTATATGAAGGGAGTTACATTCCATGACCCAGTTTTTACTTCTAAATAGTAACGTTGGCACATTCTCACAATAATAATGCATTAAAGCACAGCTAAAGCATAACGGTTACGGCATATTGCACAAATCTATGTGACGATAAATGCTGTAAGTAAGAATAACCAACAGAGCTATGATTCGGTATTTTTTCTGTACATCTGGTATCGGTGTCCGGTAGATAAAAACGGGTCATTGGGTTCGGTATTTCGGTAAATTTCCAAAATCTCTGAAAAATGATTCAGTATTCGTTTCGGTATTTGGTTCGGTATTATTATTAAAACTTCGCGCCCGGGCCCCCACGGGTAGGAAGCATAACCCAAATGAACCCTTTTGCAAGAAGGGAAATCACGGAACGCTGCTCAAGGAAATCGAATAAAAACCATTTACAGCTGACTTAAACGCCTGCAGGCAAACACGACCGAAAACCTATCCTGGCCTTGAGTTCCAAACCCTAACAGACCAGGGTACGAAGCACCTAACTTAAAGAAATTTAAAGCTTTAAGTAGGATGCTACATTTGCCAATGTTGGCACTAGTTTTGATAGTTCAGCAAGTTTCTGACCCCACCAAAGCAGTTTACATCATTTCTACAATTGTAACTGCCATTCAATGCTGTTGGCGTTTAAATAGCCGTTAAAGCAACACTGCTAATGCGACCCGTCGACGAGTTCGGCAACGCCAGTACTTATCTTATTTTCCTCGAGACTTCGTGATAATTGGTCGTGAATCTGCGCTGAATTTTGCTTCGGAAGTGTTCTTGAACAATCCCGTTAGTAACAAGTTAATGATGGTGATTCTTTCCTATATTCGTGTCGATTTATTTCACTAAGCTTTATTCATTCCCCTCATTCGGTTTGCTTCATTCTGCCCATGTACGTTGATCCGAAGTGTGAGAGCGCTCGGTCTCTTTAGGATGTCTGTGAAAGGGCAGAGCATATCTTTTCCTTTTCTTTCGATCACACTATGCTCTGTGAATGGGAAAATTTCCGCTCAACCCCCTTCTATTTTAATTATATTTGGCTCTATTCTTAGCTCCGCTTATCAACATAGTTTCATGGAACTATTCGCATTCCCCTAAAAATTGTCTGAATTTACTCCTTGCCTTAATACCGTAAACCTTTGTGTCTAGCTAGTGGGTCCGCCCATCCAATGTTATGCATGGGAGAAGCGACCCCAGGGGATTTGTAAAGGTTACCTTAGCTATTAGCTAGGCCTTTGGGACATCTGTCTTTCGTGCCCACTGTGCTTTTACCGCGTTCATGCTCCTGCTGGTCTTGCCTTTGTCTGTGCTTCCTCTCCTTTCCCGTCTTGCTGTTCCTGTGCGCTTTGGTCCTGTGTGGGAGCACCTTCGTGCACCTTCTGTCGGCGTACTGTGTGTCCCTTCCTTTTCGTCTCTTGAAGGAGACTTTGTACTTGTTTGGGGAGGCTTAAATTTCTTATGATACTACTGTCTAGCTAGAATAGAATAAATGTCAGTGTTAATAGTATGATTTTGTTTACAGATCGCAATTACTGGTAGCAATAAGATGTTCTGGTTTAATAGTGCATAAATGAACCTAAGCAGTTCGTAACCAATTCTACACAGTGAAATTACAATATGTAATAGTTTGAGTCCATGATTCGACAATAATCATAAATCTGGACATGGTGTCAACTCCTGTCCTTTATGCACTAAGCGACGCAGCAACCTTCAGCGTGGCCATCATGTACGGCTAGTGATCTATAGCTGGGTTGCCCAAACGGATATGAAGTTTTTTTTTTTTTTTAACCTACTCAGACTCCGTCACAGCAATAAAAACTGCAACTATTTCATGGTTAGGAAAAAATATCTGCAGTTTCAAACTTAGCATTTAATGTAATCACACTACTGTATGGCGGCCACTACGTCGTCAGTTTATATCCGTGTAGTTTCCAAAAAATTGTAAGGGTTGCTGCCACCAAATTTTGGACCTTGTGTACAATTTTCAGAGTGGCTGATGGAACAGAGAACAAGGGATCCCAACTCCTCCAAGCTGATTCTTTTCCACAGATGAAGCGTATTTTACCCACGAAGAGGCTTTTAATTTTCACAATGATCATCATAAGGCTCAAGCCTAACAATCCTCATGTCATTCGCCCAAATAATCCTCAACATCGATACAGTGTAAACAAACGTATGGGCAGGAATGTGGTCGGAAAACGTGCTGAGCGATCAAATTCAGCGTTAACATTGGCGCGCACTTTGTATCCTACCTAAAGCTTTAAATTTCTTTAAGTCATTATAACTCGAAAACTAGTGAGATTTGGGCATTTTATCATTCATGAAAACCGATTTCTTTTGAGTTTTCTACCTATGGTTGAAATTTGTCATCCTAAAAGATAAAAACACATTTAAAAGCCTTTTAATACATTCCAGAGCCCATAGAACTATTTCAAACCATTAACTACATCATCCATTAGCAGTTCATGCTCTTCTGTTGCTAGGCGTATCTTCTGTTCAGAAGAATCTTGAAGAGGTCTGTTTGAAGTTTAATGAGATAAATTACTATAAGCTGATGAGATAAGCTCCAACTCCCAAGTATGAGCGACCGAAGTTGGGTTAGGCAAATATCTCCTGAATCCATTGTAGAGAAGCGGGCTGTCTTCACTGGTCAATGAGAAACTTGATAAAGTGTTTTTTCGAGCCAAACTAAAGACTGTTGGAAAATGCTTACTCTACTGCCAGATAGAACTGAAATTATGGTTGTTTCATTAACATTTCAATGTTTGGTGGCGGTATTTACGCTCGGTAATGGAAGTTTTTATTATTGATGTATGCATTAAATGCGCAGTACATACTAACGCACACACCTAACCAATTCATCAGAATATGCCTTTCGTTAAACTTTGCTGGTCTTCTCTTAGTTGTCATTTTTCCGTTGCTTTTCATTGATTCAGCTGCCTCATTTTGCAATTTGTTTGTAAGTGGTCAGATAATAACTAATCACTGAACATAGGCAGGCATTCTATTAGTTTTTTCGCACGAAAATTTGCGACTTAGTTGGCACAGTTTCATCTAATTATAAGTACGTGGACAGGATACAGGCAGCTACTGTAAATAAGCTCTGGCTGTGTACACTGAACATGGCCGGGGCTCCACCGGCGAGACGAGAGACGCGCAACTCGACAAATTTGTTACCTGACAAAATGAAACGAAGGGTACAGCAAATTTGCTGCCCCTGCCGCCGCCATTTGGATGCCTCACGACACCCGTGCCCTGCTGCAATACGACTCCCGTAAAAATCGCATTGCGTCGCTTGTTGCTTCGGTAGAGCCCCGGCCTTAAACATCGCCGTCGATGATTTTGGACAAGGAAGTTTAAAGCTGAAAGAGAGCTGCAAGGAGCTAGAACGTGAAGAAATTCAACAGAATAAAAACATAGTACTTCATGATACTCGACAGTAACATGCATACTAAAGTGTGAAACAAGTTCAACGTCTGACACCAAATCTAAATATGACCTGAGAGCAACATCAGTTTAATAATGAAAGCTTGGCTACGGTTCATCTCTACTGAGATGGCATCAAAATATATTGTAAGTTTCTCCTATCTAATTGTGAAAGCGTAACGGTTGTACGCACGCAAGAACGAACTAAAGAAGGAAGGCAGGAAAGAACGTATCCCTATCAGAAATTTTCGGTGGAAGCATCCATGATTATGTTCGGACATAGATATTATTCACCCTTAATCTACGGCAATTATGAGGGGATTTCCAACCTTTATGGTTGGGCTAATTCCAAGGTTTCCAACCATAATTTTGGTAGGAAA
>LQNS02278160.1:11566887-11587030 GCA_001587735.2 Parhyale hawaiensis
CTGCGAGCCGTGAAATGGAAGCTTAGAGAAGTAGCAGGTAATAGGCAAATCAGCTACAGGTCATTCCGATCATGGAGGTCGTTGCCTACATACAGAATCCTAACCCACCGCTACTTGAGCGCCGAACTCTGATAACTTGGATTAGAGCATATCCCTTGGAGCATTGAGTAAACAGACTTTTCTACTCTCATCTGCAGGCTATATGCACATTTACGAGCAAGAATATTGAGACACTGTACGCCATACGACGCAAACACATCACTAGCACCTGTTTACCTGGGCACACCCACCAACCGTCGGAATATGTCATTGTACGCAACACGCAACTTACTAATGCTCATTTGAGTTTCAAAACACCACAAGTTCGTTTTCGATGAGATTTTGAAGTGACATCGAGCGCAAGTGTAAACGTATAATTAGATTGAGGTAACATCTTTAATCAGTGTTTTTATTTTACTGATAATTCGCAAGCTTGCAAAATAGTTTTGCAAAGACGTAGGGAAGTTTTTTCGGTTGCTATATTATTTTTTAGGGAGAAGAATATGATGGTTTCAAATAATATTACGTGGATGGCCAGTGGACCTGGATATCTATAAAAAAATATATTGTTCAACTTATGATAACGCGACGCATTAAGTACTTCGTAATGCTGCTAGCCTTTCTCGCGAACTTTGGCAGCATTACAGCAGAGCCCTCAGGGGTATATTCTGGTGGGACTTTACCCTGCTACAATATATTTGGGCTTCACAATCCCAATGGTCCCTAGTGCCTTCTCCGCAGGGGATGTTGCAGCTTACCGTAGTCCCTGCTGACCAGGTTAGTTTTGTAAAGCTAAGTAGGCTCTCAATACTTCCGCTTCTGTTTCAGGAGGTGGGCCGCTGATCGAAGTGGCCGACCTATTCAAGCTAGACTTCTACCTTTTTGTTATTCGTTTCCTCCCCCTGCGCGGCTTAGCTGAGCGAAAGTGTTCAGCCGTGCCCGAGGGCTGGAGATGCACAACTTGCGTCTTTTTCCTGTCAGTAGCGCACTGACCGATTGGAACTCATCCGAGTTCACTTATAATATAATCTGAGATCTAAGGCAGAAAAGCCGAGACAAAAATAATTAATAACTTGAAACGAGATGTAGTTGACGCCCTAGTGGCGCACGAGCCTGTGTTAAGCCATGGGAATAGTTCGGCGCGATATAGACATTGTGTCTCGGATGGGCTAGTAAACTTTTGACTACTCCTACTTTATTAAAACTCGATAAAGTCGACGGATCCTGTAAACATGTTTCATTTACCTGCATCTTTCACTGCAAAATATTGTTGATGATAGTAATAGTATAACTTTACCTCCGTTAAAAGGTTATATTTTTGTCTGGAGTTTTTTTTCCTTCGTTTGTTTGTCTATTTGTTTGTTTGCTTGTTTATTTGTATGTCTGTTAGGACATTACTCGAAAAGTTGGAGACAGACCTTACTGAAATCTACAGACGTCCTTAGAAATACCGAGAGGAACAGATGATTAAGTTTTGGTGATTTTCCGTCCTTCCGCTTGTTTGTCTGTTTCTCTACTATTATCTACGAGATATCCAGACCGTCAAAAATGAGGGCCATAATTTTGTAATGTATGCTTTGTATTTTTTTATTGGTCCCACGCCCAGTACAGGATTTACTGCAAAGTAGGTCTCATACCGGCAGGCTTGATCTTCCATTAAAGAAACGAAAGCTGTGCCGTCATGAGCTTGCGACAGTAAAATATCCTCCCTGCAAGAAAAGGCGCACATATCAGCTGGGAAATGCTCGACAGTTGAGCAGCACCAAAAAAATATACTTCAACAAAATAATTCAGTGGAAATGCTCTGCGCTTACTGTAACATGGATACCAGCTGATAGTTGAACCTTCACGGGTCGAAATCTGACTGCAATGTGAATTGACTTGAATATAATTTGGACTCTGCCCAGCGTGAAGTTTCAAGTACCACAAACAGTTGGCTAATGGCCATCACACAGACTAGTCAAAAGAACGAGTATCGTCATCTTTTCGTCAGAGCGTTATGCTGAGCTCTCGGAAACACAGCTTTGAGATTGCCAAGAAATCGTGCAAAAATGTTTACCGTCATTTCAGTTTGATCCGCAAGTGCCGTTAGTTAACTTTAGGACGTATCATTATGTCTGGAGGGATTTATAACTCAAAATTCTTTGCAATTGTGGGCTATTTAAATGGGCACATCAATGCATTCAGACGAAAAGATGACGATACTCGTTCTCTCGACCAGTGTGTGGCATCAGCATAAGGGAAATATGAGTAAAATGGATTATGCACGAAAGGAACGAAAACTCCCACCAAGATTGAGCCTCTTTTACAACTACGAAGAAATTAAACTAAAACGACAGGATTAGCAACTCTTTCAGAAACACCGCATATTAAAAACTCTTTCAGAGACACCGCATTTCATCTACCACACTCAAAAGAAGAATCATTTCATACTAGCAGGAACCTACGCAAATACCATAGAAAAAAAGCAAGGTTCTTCAGTGATATCTCAGACCCGTAACATCCTGATTTTCCCCTGTCTAATACTGAAGAAACCTGTAGAAATTCCACAGAACAAAAGCATTTTTTTTAATTATGCTGCCGCTGTACCCGTATCAAGCATACGAAGGTTGAAATATGTTCCAAGTCAGGTATTGAGAATCTTCTACTTAAGTCCTGCGAGGAGTAGCAGCTTGAATATGAACTTGATTAGTGGTACTGATCCCTTTTCAGGCCGTATCAAGGACTCCTCAAGGATGCCCTAACTTTCTCCCTATCTAATGCTGATGAAAGCGTCACGGTCGTACTAACTTACTAACTAACTCGGTAACTAAGTTACTAACTAACTAATTAACTAACGGAGGGTCAAACAGAATCATAATTTAGATTAAATAGTATCTCGCTATAAATACTTTCCAAGGCGAAGTGGGCTTCCGAAAATGCAGTATTTTTACTTTCGAACATATATTTTAGAAACTGTATTTTCTATCGCGATATCAGGGGCTGAAATTTCATTGCAGCAGCTTGCTTTTCAGAAGATCAATTTTCTCCTATCTAACTCCGTAAGAGCGGGACGAAGAGAAGGACCAACCAAAGAGC
The DNA here is from genome assembly GCA_001587735.2 of Parhyale hawaiensis. Lineage (NCBI taxonomy): Eukaryota > Metazoa > Arthropoda > Malacostraca > Amphipoda > Hyalidae > Parhyale > Parhyale hawaiensis. The sequence continues at coordinate 11,570,005 of LQNS02278160.1, forward strand.
AAACAAGCGAAATACCCAGCAAGATAACTAGCGAGCAACCGAAATTGTGCGTTGTTATACTGTATAATGGATTGGCACTGAGTTGTTTGGCAGAGTAGGCTCTCCACCCTGACCGATCAGTAATCTCATCAGTTCCATTTACAAATTTGGATTTCATTATTTCGTAGTTGTTAATCAGATTGCGTACAAAAAGCACTTAATGTATGTACTCATTGTTTGATAACTTAGTACGGTTTTGCATTTAATATCATTGGCTATAGTGTATTTTTAATACTTTTTGTTTCAGTCGACTATTTGTTAAAAGAGTGTTGAAAAGGGAGTTTGGTTTCTTCAATTATACCAAAAATTTCATCCAATCATAATGCAGTACTTTGATTCTGGAAAAAAAGGTCAAAAAGCTATTACTCTAGTGCAGCTATAACGTCATCATCACCAACCAAATAGGGACAAGCAAATGTTTTTCCATTGGGAGAAAAATGGAAGTCGGAGGGTGCCAGGTCTGGCAAATAAGATGGATGGGAGCAAGTTCGAATCCACAACTGCGAATTGTTATGGCAACCACTTAGGTGTGAGCATTGTCATAGTGGAAGAGGATTCTTCTTGTCATCATAAATTTATGAGAAAATCGTGCCTTTCAAATGCATGTACTTAATGACTGCGCGCATTTTCGCTCACACCATTTTTTACTGAATCCCTGAGCTTCACTTATTCCAAAATTTGAAAAAAAAACGCGGAAACGTATGTTGGAATCTCAATATGTGGCAGGAATACTTGCAAAAGGTAGCACTTCCAAATATTCATAGATGTGGCCACGCATCAACATGTCTTATACACGACGCTAAGAAATTTTCGCACACCCCTCGTATATCTCACTAGCATGCTTGTAAAATAATCGATACTGTACTACCGTAGTGCATTATTACCGCTTTACATTAATGAGTGATTTTGTCCTGTCCATCCTTGTCAGTGTATATGTATGGTTGTAAATGGAAAAGCAACAAAAATCGCGACATTGACGCGCTCTTATGCTCAGCACTAGTTAAGTTAAGCACTTATTACGGTTAGCGATCATTCCAGTTAGCAGGAAGTCCAATACATAGCGCTTCTTCAGTTAGCGTGCGTTCAACCCAACCACACCCCCCACCCTCCCGCCGCTTATCAGACCAGCGTAAAAGGAAATCACAACAGTCGCGTGCTACCACTCTTTAGGGCTAATGAGGCCACTCCTGTTCTTCTTTATTTGTCAATTTTATTAGATTATTGCTAAAATTAAACGAATTAACATAATACAGACCCTATATCGCTGCTCAAACCGATGAAGGTGTCGGTTCCACCTTTCATTTACTTATTTTGCCAGAGTGCTTGCAAAACAGAAAATATTTCACCACCACCATCATTACTGCTGCGGACCTTACCAACTTTCAGCCCTCCACAGCCGCACTCCAAAAGAGTCTCTCATTATGGCTCGCGCTACTAATGATTCCCAGAAGCTGTGACTCTAATGCGAATGTCGGTTACGCCCGCAAGACAATCCTCGCATTCTGAAAATATAATTATGTGACCATAAGAGATGCTTTACGTGATGGAGGAGCATCAATTATTTTACCTGGAGTTGTGCTAAATTATAATTGGGGTGAATTGAAGAAGGGAGTGCATGGAATTTGCCCAGTAATCGGAATAAAAAGAAACGTAAGGGTAACAGTAAAATATACTCTATTGTGACCACCAGGTAAACTTGTTTCAACATCAAACGTCATTACAGTAACTGCGCCTGGGAGATAAATATGTTATACCTTGCAATCATGATGAAACTATTAGAAAAACCTTGCTAGCTCATGAGGTTGCTATGCTAACGATACAGAACAAAACACATTAGAGCAAAAAGATGCGACAGAACAAGATGGAAGGAAAAATAAGACAGTATCAGCGGGTCTATAGAGTTACGGTTGTCGGGCCTGGGTTGAGAAGTGATTTATTTTTGCTGCATATAACATATTAAGATTCTAATATCGGAGTGCGAAACTGGTTAGTCTATTTGGAAGTAATCTAGAGAATATGGATGGCTCGTCTGCTTCAAGTAAAGTTTATGTTGGAAATTGTTCGAAGACTCTAGCTATCCTGCCTTCTGGAAACAGCAGAGAGGCAAGGGAAGATGAAGCACGATAAGCCGGGTCGAGCATAAAGCTCCGCGTTCGGCCGTTCTTCGTACCTGTGTTTCTCCCTTCCAACCTATACTTCTGCTGGTTCTTAATTATTTCCTTTCTCTTCTTTCCCGTCTTGCTGTCGTCGTGCTATGTGACAAATACGAAGTGGTAGTCGGAGTTAACCCTTTAATAATTGTTTGAACTTTGTTCTTTTCAGAGATCATTATTCTGCTGTACCCGCGGCTATCCTTGCACTAGATATTTATGCATTGCACACGTTTCGCCTGAATAGTCAGATTGTCTTGTCTATCATGCACATTGTTCTTTATTCGTCTAGCTTCTGATTACTGTTAAAGAAGTGTCATTTATTAAGTACCTCCCGTATTTGTTGCTTCAAGATTTATTGAACTTTTTACTAGAAAAGAAAAGAAAGGTGTTTTAGTGGTTGCGTTCAAACAAGCTGTTCTGCACTTTGAACCTTTTGTAACCTGCTTTAGGTATACGATCAAGCCACAACAGTTTAGGAGGTGAATGAGGCAAAATATTGAGGGGGAAGTTTGCTCTGAAGGAACGTTTTACTCTATGTGTTGGTGAATCTTGATCTTACGATGCATCTGAGAGCTTCCAATGTAGATAAAAGTGTCTTAAGTACCGCAACTACACTTGTACAAAATTCGCAAACAGTCTGTAGCCTGTTTTTGTAATTAAGGAAATACGAATTTGAAAATCTTTCACAAGAGTGTAAATGAAATCCATCGAGGAATAAAATTTTACCAGCAACTTCCTATACGGCATCATGCCAACAGAAAATCTACCACTATCAAGAACAAGAAGTAAAAATTTACGTTTTTCTGCTGTTACTCTCGTAATAAAAAATAATTTATTTTACAAACCGGTGAACTAATTTGTCAAATAAAAAAAAATGATAACCATTGCAAGTGAAAATAGAAGATAAAAAATCAACTTCTAGTGAAAAGTCTGAGTATCTGCTGTTTATGAGCGATCTAATCTCCTCATGAATTGGTACCTTTAGGTTGGCTAAGAGCGTTGGATTGGATGAGAAACTTTCGATTGGTGAGTCAAACGAAGAGCGTTAGGATGGATGATGAGCTTTGATTAGATAAGAAGTATTGGATTACATGAGGAGTGTTATATCAGATGAGGAGCGTTATATGCCGGGTGAGCAGCGTTAGCGTAGATGAGGAGCCGTTACGTTAAATAGAGCAGCGTTAGATGACGAGTGATTGGTTAGAGGAGGTGCAATGGGTTGAATGAGGAGCGTTACGGTGGACGAGGGAGGCGCGGTGGGCTTGTTAGGGCGTGTTAGGTTAAAAGAGGAGTCTTAAGTTCGATGAGAAGCGTTAAGTTAGATGAAACAGTGTTAGATGATGAGTGTCGAATTATATGAGGTGCGTTGGGTTAAGTAAGGCTCGTTGGGTCAGATAAAGTGCGTTGGATTAGATGAGGTAGATGAGGAGCGCTATGTTATATGAGGTGCGTTTCGTTACATGTTACGCTAGATATAGTGCGTTCTGTTAGATACGGTACCGCACAGGTTGGTTAGATTAGATGAAAATAGTAAGGTTAGAAGATGTGTGGTAGGTTAGATGACTAGTGTTGTGTTAGATAAAGTTCGTTAGGTTAGGTGTGGGTGATAGGTTGTTTGACATGTTTTAAGACACATATCGAGCATTCGATGCATGGCTGGCCTTAGCTAAAGCGACATACTTTAGAATAGGCAGACGTTGAGTTAAATAGAATTAATCAGACTTAATCACACTTGAACGCCTGGCGTTAACTTAGGGCGAGTTCACACTTAATTCATCTCAACGTGTTCGCTCAAACTGGTGGACGCGGTTCGTTTAGTTGATGGAAGCATTTGCAACGAACGCGTGAGTCTGAAGGATGAACTATGCATGTTCATTTTTCAACGTGCTGCATCATTTAAGTTCAGTGAACAATTCCTATAAATACTGAATTTTATTCTCTGTAGCTTTCACAGATTATGAACAAATCCATACATGCGCTTGCTTTAGTGATCAGGATCACTATAATCCCGTATAACACTTGGAAACCCAAAAGTGTTGTAAGAACGCGGATGCCGTCTTTGTTTTGACAAACCACAGAACTGCTGTGTGTGGATTTCACTTTTGTCGGTTTATCAAGCTACAAATATTCTAGAAATAGGCTGTTCCACTTGGAATTAGGCTAAAATATTCTGGGATACGAATGTAACTTCAAAAAGATGCAAAATCTAGACAAAAATTTTAAGAAACGATGTTATAGTTGAACACGCGGCGTCATTCATTTGGTCGAGCGACACTTCTATATATACGTGTAGGCATGCGACAGAAAAACTGACGCACAGATTGTGTTAGTTCACCTAATAACCGAAGGCGTTGATATGAATGACGTGTAAACTCGGCTTTAGGGTCATGCCACGTCGATGTCAACTTGAGGCTAAAATTTGAAAATTCACTAAAATTCACCAGCAGTAGCTTTTATATATATCAAATTTAAGCGGAAGACCTTTACTTTAAGAATCTGAAGAAAACACTAAAATATAAAAACAAATTTTTGTAACACTCTGTCAGAGATGAACAATTTTATAAAAAACCATAATACAGTCAGTAAAATGCAACAGATTCAACTTATAACTTTCTATAATACTAAGTAAGCATTATGCTTCAAAACTATGTTACATAGCGATTGCACTTGGAAGCCAATTATAAATTTTTAATAGTCAGTTGAAATAATTATTATCGTAGTAAGTCATTCATCGTATATATTGCATGTTCACATAAAAAAATATTATTGTTGAAATGCGTTTTAAGACCCTAGTACTACCTGACTACCTAAAGATTGTTTAATTGCTGTATTTATATTATTTTTGGTAAGAAGTTTGCAGTGTAACGATCGTAACGATATTTTTGTAACGATCATCACGGCGCTTTTTTGGCTTCTGAGGGAAAATAGTAATAGCACCTAACAAAACCTATGCACATTTGCATAGCCTAATCTTTCATCTATAACTCCCATATAAAGTATTCAGATATCTATTTGCACTTTCAAAGAGTTTTGCACTTTCGTAGCTCTAGGTCGAACTCAAGGTTGCATCTGTGTAACGATCGTCACGGCCACTTTTAATGCAAATAGTTAGAGCAACAATCATCACAGAAAGTTGGAGATAGTTCCATTAGCATTATTAGACATTGGTACTATTATGGTAAAAACCATGTAAGGCTAATCATACAACTTCCAAGGTTATGGGCTGAAGTTTGGCAATAAGTATGCTCCGAATGTAACGATCGTCAAGGTAGATCGAATGACCCTTCAGACGGTGTGGATTCCGTTAAAAGAGCTGCATTAGGTTAAAACAAAAGTAAGTTGTAATGGTACATTTTAAAAAGTAAAGACATCCATCAACAGTATAATTTTCACGGGTCCCGCTAGTTGATATTTCTGTGATAGGTGTTGATGTGTATTAAAAATAACAGCTCATGAAATTGACCAATAAAAACTACACATTTAGCGTCCGAAAGTCGTCTGTAAAATATAGTTTTTAAGTTATCTCGCCAATAAAATTTTAGCTCCTGGAAGAGCAAGCTATAGTGGAATGTTCATCGAAAAACCATCTATTTGATTATACACTTATTGTGGTTGAAAATAAGAACGTTTCTGTTGCAGCTAGCTTTGAAAAATGCATTAAATTCGTCTTAACAATATCGCTGAATGTTTACTATTCTAAGTAAAAGTATTCTTTTATGCTGAACAAAAGCTTGCCTTGCCACCATGTTACTTACTGTAAATCTAGAACTGTTCTTAGATACAAAATGCTTTTTCCGAGCATTGTTAGTCCAATTTTACTTATTATATCTTATTATTTATTTTAAAGTATAGTATGTTCAAGCATCGTAATATGTCTTCAAAGGCAATCAAAGCTTGCAGCTTTTTCCACTACCAGCTATAACGTTAACTATCTTGTTTGAAATTTAATTTGTTACAAATTTACAGTGCAGATTACAACACATGCATTCTAAGTGTAATACACATCTCAGATATCTTATTTTTAATACATGTTATATGTTGTGCCACAGTAAAGTTCAGTTAAGTTAAGCCCATGAACTTTGACTTGAGTGGAACTTCACACAGGAGCTTCGGCTTCGCCACTACGGGTCGTGTTGCAGGTGTTAGTTACAGCTAGTTTGAGGGAGCCAAGAACTCCATTTGTGCAGAGCAGAGACAATATTGTGTTCGGCCGTCTCAAGGGTAGTCGATTTATTCTTAACGCCTAAAATTCGATCCAAAATAGCGAAAACGACGCACCTGTATTAGGTTAAGATTAGCTTAGTCGTATAAGACTAGCTTAACTTACCCTTGCCGCACCAATTAATTTATAACGTCTCTAAAGATTTTTTGCACAAAAATCCTCCTTCCTGCATATGTGACCAGTTATTGCATCGACGCTTGTCGTGTAATTACTGTTTTGCAGAAACAACAAAAATTGATGTTCAAAAGAGCCAAAAGTAAATGACTAGAAATTTCCTACTTCATCTCTTCAGGCTCTTCAAGGTCTGTCCTGTATCGTGTTTCTCTTTAAATGACAATATTAAATAGTTTATCACCCTAAGCAATTTATTATCTCGAAATCTCAGATGGATCTCCACGAATGGTGAGTAGATCGTCTATGTTTCAAGTTATGAAGGTGATGTTACGACTTCTTGATCCAACGAACGCTATTTAAGCCATCAGAAAGGCCGCAGTGCAGTTCATATCGATTTCTTAATGTTACTTGCAGTTGTGTCTCATGGGCCGGTAAAAATTCGAGGAGTAAATTCGATTAGTCAACTAAGGGAAAGCGAAAGAGATTTAACCTTGCATGTGACTTATTTTAAGATTTAATTTCGGCAAGCATATCCGCAAATGCTCCATCAGTCTGCAAGGGCAATACCCTTGGGCAACATCCTAACAAGTAAACATTCTACATGCCAGCGTCAAACAAAATGCGCTCATGTTTACTTAACATTGAAAATCGGGCACAAACTTTTGTTACAAAACTGTTCCAGTTACAATTTTTTCAACGCGCTCTGTGACATTGGTCTCATTTTTACATCCAACGGCTATGCCCTAAGTTTCTGTTCATTCTTTACTTAAGACAACTAAGCCGAGCCAGCTCTGCATTAGCTCTGAACGACTATCAACTAATCTGTGTCTATTGAGCGGACCTTTCGGTAAAATCTTCCAGCGCTCTGAGCTTTTTAACCGCATCCAAAAGAATCTCTGCCATCACTCTCAATTTAGCGACATAAACAAGCCGGAAGAATCGAACCTCAGCTTCGTCCGCCAACCTAGAAGTTTTAATGAGACATTGGAGAGCCGTGAGACTTTCATCCGATCACGGCCAAGTCTGCGGCTATGGCAGAAATTTGCTGATGGTGGAGTGCAGTAGGGAAGAGCATTCTATGTATAAAATGAGACACTGCGAGCCGTGAAACTTTCATCAAATAATGACAATGACTACGTGACAGGATTTCTAAAATTTTGAAATGAAGTAAGGCTAAGGAACGATTGGATTATGTACATACATTCAAGTGACAGCTGAATGAATAAAGGTGTTTACGTTTGGACACACACCTAGATGTAGGTTATATCGTGTCTTTACCTCTTCTTCTTCTTACCTAAAAATATACACCGACGTATGTACTCTTAGCAGAACATACCAAGATGACCTTTACGCTGGTGGCATCCAAGATAGACGAGACCGCCCACATTCCGACAATAAAAAGATGTCAGGGCGAGCTAAGACAATATGGAATAGGAGTTGGGGTTCCGGGGTGCGCAATCGTCTCTTACGACGATTTGTGCGCGTCTTTGTGTACGAAGATCGTGTGCGCGTGAGCGGCGTTCAAGTTGGTGCGCCGCACTGCTCGCTGTATCGCTGATTAAGTTGGGTTAGGTTACGTTAGGTTAGGTAAGGTTAGGTAAGGTTAGGTAAGGTTAGGTAAGGTTAGGTAAGGTTAGGTAAGGTTAGGTAAAGTTACGTAAGGTTAGGTAAGGTTAGGTAAGGTTAGGTAAGGCTAGGTAAGGCTAGGTAAGGTTAGGTAAGTTTAGGTAAGGTTAGGTAAGTTTAGGTAAGTTTAGGTAAGTTTAGGTAAGTTTAGGTAAGGTTAGGTAAGGTTAGGTTAGGTTAGGTTAGGTTAGGCTAGGTTAGGTAAGGTTAGGTTAGATTAGGCAAGGTTAGGTTAGGTTAGGCAAGAGACAAACAGAAAGACAGACAGAGAAACAGACAGACAGGCAAACAAACACGACGAAAACATAACCTCCTTGGCGAAGGTAAAAACGTTTCGATACTGAGCGGCTGTGAAGCCGTAAACGCTCTTCTCAGGGTGCTTAGGTTAGCAGTTGTAATAACGAATGTATCATCAATGAAGAAGGTCATCACAAATTCTTCGCTGTCGTTTTTTGACAGCGCGGGCCCTCTAGTAGTATATTAGTCACCCGAAATAGAGATGGTGTGCGTTAATAAGTCGAGAAGACGAAAAACTAAGCGTAGTCTAACAGGTGAAAAGATATTAATATTCTATCACCTACAAGGGGAAACAGCCTTAATGATTCAGTTTAAACATCAGTCGACATTGCACTTTGCAAAAAACGCGATCAATTGGTCTCGTTGGGCGTGGACTTACTGCGTTTTATGTCTAGTGATTTCAGTCTTTTAAGCCCGTTTTGGCAGAATTTGAGAAAGGAACCCATCGACCTGTAATAGGTCAATTTGTGTGCACATGTGAGCCCCCTTCTTGCTCCAAAGCCATTATAGTATATAGGAGAAAAATGCCAATAGTAACTTGCAGCTTTGGGGCCCGACTGAAAAATAAATATATTTATATTCTCATGTCAATAGTTGCATTGGGCGAAGGACCGCTGACTATGACTCCTAATCTAATGAGTCAGGAGCTCCAATAAAAGAGGCTTCTGAGCGGAAAAAGCTATAAATAGGAAATTCCTGCTTAAGTACTGCTCTCAGCCCTTGTTCCCCAACGTGGTCGTCAAGGTGTCAATATGCACTGTCTTTGAAAGTACAAAATTAATAAGCTTAGATGTGGCAGTAGAGATACTGCACTACACCCACCGCATGACCGTAGACAACAGCCGTGCACTGCCGCATGGCGACGACTAACTTCGCAGCTCTGGCTTTCGACAGTTGAGGCAACTTTCTGTGGGTCCTCCAGGGCCTCTGCCATGGCTTTGGGTCAAGAGTTGGAACTCATTCGTCTTTGGTGTTTCTCGGCAGCCTGGCACCTGGGCAGAACTTCTGCAGCGCCGCTGGCACCCGCACGCCAACCGTCTGATGGAGCAATCACTCACGATACGACCAAAAAAAAATTGAGAAGTTCGTCTCGTTTCAAACATTGCAAGGTAGGAGTTTTATTGTGAGCTCAGAATGGTGATGAACAACGTATTTTATGAGGAGAGTCAAGTTAGTAAAGCTTTTGCTCGTCTCACTAAACAACTCGAGACTACACATCATGTCAAACCTTGCACTTGAATTTTTGCTCACGATAGTGATAATGGAAAAATGCCCCGTTAGCCATTACTATCTCGTCATTTTTAGCTTGCAATATTCGATTCATGAGACAAAAAAAAATGGAAAATTCAATGTATTGTGAATATCATATGTGCGTTTATAGAACTGGTCATGGGAACTTTTTTTTACTACTTATTGCGTTACTTTCAGCTGTGAACTATTCTTACCCTATGGCAATTATGCAGTATACGACGAAATATTTTTGAAGGGTGTTTCTTTTTCTGATTTCACTATTAGAAGCATTTCTTAAGGAATAATGTATACGAGAAGTATCCCTGATGATATCCCATCTACAAATTGTAAAATATAAATAAAATAGCTGAAAAAATTACTTGAAAACCTTTGCATAAATATTTGCAAATTTCTCCGGAACATAGTAACGCTTTGAGTGAGCGTCTGGTCGTCGACAGCATGGTTCTCAACAGGTTTTCAGTCGCAGTTTATCTCCTTTCAATAGCTGCTCCTGCAGTTGGGAATAATGCCTACACACAAATATTCTAGGTACAGTGCCCACGTTGCGACCTACAGTCAACAAGATACTACCATTTTAAAGTCAACATTTAATGTTTATCAAGTTACGAACAAAGACAGTCACCCACGTTTCGAAACGGTCACCTCTGTTACTACTTAAAGTCTTGAAGAATCCACCGTGTTGAAGCAACATTGAAACTTTTTCAAGTCACTTGAGGTGACAGTCAGCCATGTTTCAGTAATCTAAAAGTTTAGAAGTTATCATCACTTTAAAACATTCAATTTTTTAAAGTCATTGATAGAGACAATCATCCACGTTAATACCCAAGTTTGGAGAAAATCCCTTCATTACAAATTATACAATTGATGAACGTAACTGATATTCTTAAACTTGGTGAAACAAAAAAAAAAGTTTGTTTGAAAAAACAGATGCTGTCACTCCCAATAGTGAAAGTTTTATGGTTGGACCCATCATCTATATACCACATAATGTTATTTTTCTGCACCTAGCAAGCAAGGTATCACTGTACTATTTCCCTCAATGTGAAGACCAAAGGCTCAACAATGTCCTGTAACTTTAAACATCTCTCTTCCAAAAACTAATCTTAAATACTCCAGAGAGTTTCCCTCTATAGTGTAGCAGTGCGCTTTAATACAAGAGAAAAGAGTGCTTCACAAACTTTGATGTCCTTATGATATAGTTAAAAAACGCTTTATTCGAGATTATTTCATAAACATATAATATTTTGCAAGTCTGAATGGGTTACCAAGTACAGTGTCATTGTACGGCTAATGAGTTCACTGATATTATTTTCTACCCAATAACATTAACGTCTGCCAAAACCAAAGATCCCCGAAGCTTGTAGGCCGCCCGTCCATTATCCCCCAGGCAGGGAGTCACGTTAATGGCTGCGTTTCGGAGAGATAAATTTCCCTATGGGAAATGTACTAACCTTCGATGGTCCCCTTCTGTGTATGTCAAGTGCTGTTTTTCCTGACTTCCGTAATTCAGCAACGATTATAATGTCTACACAAACAATTTTTCCCTACTCTCGTCAAAGTAAATTCTACTCCTAATTCATTTTGGAGCACTAGTTTATTATCTGCAACTCAAACTTGGCTAGAAAGTCGAGTGTTCTAGATACTGATCTTTTATGTTCTCACAAGAATAGCGTTATATAGAATGTCAGGAAATGCTATAGGTGACTGAGCTTTCTTCTTGAATAATTCTTGTGAAGAGTACCACACAAAAACGGGCTTCAAATTTGGAGACACCATGTGAAAGTGATGTGAAGGCATTCCAGAACCAAACCAGCGTTTTTTTTTTCATTTTTGCTAGAGAGATCTCTGATGTTGAAGTTTCATTCGTCATAGTTTTATCAGTGTCAGGGTATAGACGCGAGCTATGTTGATTCTGGGTATAGTGGTTCATTTCACATTACTTTGGCTTTCACGCAGTTCATGTTCAGTGTCAGATTTTAAGAAGGTGAGACATAAGTATGCAGTCAAAGTCTGATTCTCAGTGCACCTATTTTTGTAAACTTCTTGGAAGTATTTCTGGATACAGTATTGTTTTCGGGAGCAACAGCTCAACCTTTTTCTTTTGTAAGAACAAAAGGCTGGCACCCTGTCAGAAAACTGAAATATCAAAGGTTCAGTAGACGCCGACCTGCCTTTTATGCAGATCTCCTCAGTCCTTCTGCAGCCAAAACAGAGGCGCAGGAAATGTGCTGGCACATCAGCTCAAATTTATTCAAGGTCGCCAGCAAAACAACCGCGGCAATCCAGCGCTTTAGAGCTGCTAAATGTGTCGCTGCTTGAGTGTTACTGTTGTGGTGTTGCAGAGAACAACTGCTGAGCAGGGGAAGGCTGCTCTCTCTGGAAGAGTGCAGTAGCATGTCACGTACACGTCCTTTACACTTTCGTTCCACTTCTTAACACTGGACACCACCATCTTCCTAGGCAATGGGCACTAAAAGAGTCTTCGTTTGGGATACCGCTTTCGAATAGTCAAGTGCGCTTGACTTGACTTCTCGGACCGATTTAAGTATGCCCAAATCGCACGCATTTCAGGAGATGAGTTGTAAAATGTTAACCTAAACTGTGATGGCACTAGCAGAACCTATCCGACTCTCCTTTACATTTAAAAATTGAGCTTCCTTGAATAAAATTTTATCAATTTGCAATTCCCAAACTTCAGCGATGTCGTTCCCTAAAGCCCGCTGCACACGAGAGTCGAAACGCAGGAACGTTTCTTCTTTCTCGCCCGATTACGTTACCGCGGGGTCGGCTTCGGCTTGCCTAGTACTACATGTAGAGTGGAAAAATTGCTGAAAATCTGAGCCGCTCCTGTAGTCATTTCACTACAGCAGGTTCAAATTGCACAGTTTCAAATATTTCTCTTAATTTGAAACTAGTTTCAATACGCAACATCGTATATTTTAACGCTATGCGCCTTCAGGTTAAGTTGTAGTCACAACTATAGAAAATTTTGTTCCACGTACATGACACGTTTTCATGCTTCGACTCTCGTGTGCAGCGGTCGGTTAGATAGAACTATGGAGCGGGCTCAGCAAATTTATTTACAGGTTATTTGCAATACATTGGGCACGACAGTGACGACACTGTAAACATTCCTTAACACAGGTCCGTGCGAACGACATGTTTTTTTCTATCATTTTACCGATCCATTGCACGATTTTATGATTTCAGGGTAATATACTCAAGTTAACCCTAAACTAAGTTTTGTTTTAGTGCTTTCAAAGAAATCGAAGTAATATAAAACATTGTTTTAAGACGTTATATTACATAAATTTTTATTTTGTTTTAATATTCATTTTGCAGAAAGAAAAAGTGAATTTCTGTGGTGTTTTAGTGTTCTCTATGGAAATCTTCTTGAATTATGACTTCATTTAGGTGTTTAACTTCACCCTATTTTGTACAGATTAGCTTAAGCCCATCAATTATTTGTATATTTCATGGAAACTTGTTACGTACGGCATAGGCACTGCATACCTCAGGGCCGCCATTGTTGTTAACACAAGACAAAAATCAAGTGTATCGTTTAAAAACTCAAACTACCTCCGGAGTAGAATTGAGTTATCAGTCCAAGCCAGCGACGCTTAAGGTCTTAAACTCAAGTTAAAGTGGCGAAAAGAACGCTTTCAACTGACTTTCAGCTCGAGTTAAGCTAAGTACACTGCCCCAATCGAACATGCCTTAAATTTCTTAGTAATGGGCACCATGTTCCTTACAAATGGGACAAAGTTCTCTAGCATGGGGCACCATGTTCCTTAGAAATGGTACCGAGTTCCTTAGCAATGGACACCAAGTTCCTGAGCAATGAGTACTAAGTTCTTTAGCTGCGGACACCATCTTCCTTCGGAATGGACTCTAAATTTCATTGCAATGGGTGCCATGTTCTTTAGGCATTAGTCCGGGAGCCCAGAAACATTAAATTTTGTTTCACATCTCGAGAACGTAAGGTTTGATCACTGGTAAGGATAGGACCCTGGTACGGGATTTCTAAATGACCTTTCTTAAGTTCCAGAAATGTAGATGAACGGTAAAGGACACCTCCCAAAGTAGCAAGAAAATTTGGTTTAATTCACATCCCTGTGAACAACCATCAAACCTATGCTAACATGTTTAGTTTTGGGGTCTAATAAATGACTGTTAATTCTTTAACTCCTCGATTGTGGACAAAGGGGTTTAAGAAGGGTTCATTTAACCCCAAATTCACATCATGATTTCATCCGTCAAACTTCGCTTGATTATAGTCCATGACCAACTGTTTCAGTATCTTCGATTCTTAAGGTCATCATTTGCGGATTAAGGGGCTTAAGAAAGAGCCAAATTGCGAAATCACGCTAATAAAGGGTGTCCAACACTTATGTTGTCAAACTTTAATATAAGGTAGCGATCCTTGAAATGAACATTTTTATTCTATGAAGGTATGGTCTAAAATGTTTAGCTAAAAAGTTACAAGGACTTGAAGTAGGACAATTATTAAAAAAATGTGGGAAAGGAAATCAGATGCATGAAAGTGATATGGCTTTGAATTAATTTTCATCCAATATTCTGAGTACTCCTCGACATCAAAGACAAAGATTAGCTTGCTTACTTTTAGTACTGCTTCGGCTGCAAATGTATCTCCGGCAATAGAAGGAATATCCGATGCTGAGTTAGCAGATATGCACTTATCGTATGGTGCAGCAAAATGAAATTCTAATAATAACAAATGTTACAGATGCTTACCTAACTTCTAATTTTCATCCTTACCATTGATGTAGGCCTACCGCAGTTTAGTGCCTTGGAAGCGTCTCCGCAAGAGAGTGTACGAATTGTTTTTTTTTTTTTTTATTAATAAGTGTCCAGCTTCAAGTTCTTGTAACTCTTTAACTAAACATTTTAGACCATACCTTCATCGAATAAAAAGTGTTCATTTCGATGATCGCTACTTTATGTTAAAGTTTGGCAGCAAAAGTGTCGGACACCCTGCATAGTGGACTTAATTCACATTATTAGTACATCCACCAACCTTCTGTAAAAAGGTTCGGCTTGGGGACCATATTAAGAAGTCACGTTTCTAACGTTCCGTAATTGTGGAATGAGCTGTACATACTTCTAACACTCGTATATGCAAGAAATTCACAAAACATAAAGGCTTGAAGTGTAATATCGTAAATCAGTTGTATTTGACATCCTTTGATTTTTGCAGTAGAGTACAAAGATTTCGCAACAGTTAGTCAACAGTTTCACATTGTAGAATAAAGGCTTTTCACATTCGTGGCATACTCAAATTGTTATGAAATGCCAAATAAACAGCTAATGGAGGTATTAATGAAAATTATTCTATATACGGGATAAGCAAAAAATCAGATAATACAGCAGAGCTGAAGAGTGAGTTGGAGCAGCTGATAGCCATGAAGTGATAAGGCTTTGGTAGCAATGAAGTGATAAGGCTTTGGTAGCAATGAAGTGATGTAGCATAGGCAACTGTGAAGCGATATGCAAATGGCAGTCGAGAAGTGATTAGCACAATGTGCAGCTTAAGATAATTCCAGCTATGAAGAGTTGTAGCAGCACCAAAATGTCATTTTATACCATTTAACGGCCGCCCATGTATCATTATCTTAATATTAATTATGCATTTTAAATTCATGGCTATCAATGGCTTCACTACGTAGTATTATTGTGGTTTTAATGAAGATTTTCAGTATTACTGGGGTTCTTAACCTCAATTTTCTTGCGGCTTTTGGGATCTGAGGTATTTGCTTCAAATTTGTTGATGGAAAAAACTCAACTGTATGTGATACTAAAGTGCATTACATGTAACATTTATGTGCCAATTTTTTATATGAAATTCTAATATTCATCGAAATTATGATGATCGTTCTTGATGTCCAAAGGCATGATATTTATCGCCCAATGAAGACAATCAATTGTGAATTTAAATTCCCAGCTCTGCAACACATTCCTTATGGTACGATGAAGAAAATAACCATTGTTTGAGGTCTCTGTGATTCTTGAAACTCATTTGTCAATGCTTATATAAATCGGCCTCCGGGCCCGATTTCAGTGAGCAGTCATGGCTGAGGACATTTCTTGGAACATCCTAACGCTTGGCCAAATCTACAGCAATAATCCACGATAACTACTTTTCAAACTACCAAGTAAAACGTTGAAAACTTGGTAAGCTGACCTGAGAGTAATTTTGAAAGTGATTCCTAAGCTAGAACATTCTGAGAGTGCATCCCTCCGCCAGGTAGGGCAACGGCAACATAAATTTGAATTGGTTCTGAACTGAGATTTCCTTTGAATCACCAGCAGAATTTAATCATTTGTGCCCTTAATTTTGACAGTAATAACAGCTTCTCTAATTTCATCGAAGATCCATCCATAACGTTTCGAGTTTAGTTTCTAACAAGCAATCTGAGACACACTGGTCAAACACACAGACACACCAATCGATTACCGTAAATTTCAGAAAAATCAGTTCAAAACTTTTTGAGTTAGCTATAGTGCAAAGAAAAAAATAGAGCCAGACCGAAAGACAAACAAATAAACGGTTGAACGGATCTTCAACAAAAGTTTATCATCTGTTAATCCTACCATGCCTAAAAATCCCTGTGAATTTCGTAAAGATACATTCGTAACTATTTGAATTATCTTGGTAACAAACAAACAAAATAGCACACAAAAATATTACCTTCTTAGCGGAGGTAATTATCGTTTTAGTTACGATTTCGACCGGTTTTACTGACGTTAAACAACTAGCACAAATAAATGACTGACTTCATTTTTCGCTGGCTTGGAAAGTCAACGAAAAATGGAAAGAAATGAAGTTACAGCGAAATCGCATTCATATTGAAGTCTCAAAATCAAGTAACTTTCTTGTCAATCTGATTTTTAGAAATAAGGTCATAATAAGGGCACGTTCAGTTGGGCCATCGAAGTCGATACACTGTAAAGCAAACCCACCCGGCTTGACTTATCCGGCATTGCATACAAGAACTTTGGCTTTTTCACTTTGGATCGTATTCCAAGTAGGTATTAGAAGCAACCCGATTATGTTAATCCAATTGAAAACCCCAAATAAACGAAGTCGAAGTCAGCGCACCTGTCTAAAGTTTCGGACAAGTCAAGTCTAGTAGGCCTAAAATCACTGACCAATTGAGCGTGCCCTTAGTTTTATAGTTTACTAGACGACCCGTGACCCGTTGGGTCGTCATCACGATCGTCTTGTCTGCCTTTCGTGCCCATTTTGCATCCTTCTCACCTGTAACTCATACTGATCTTTCTTCCATCTGTTCTTCTTTCCCAA
>LQNS02278160.1:11588658-11602012 GCA_001587735.2 Parhyale hawaiensis
TTTTAAATTATCGTGCCCGTTCTTGCAGCCAAGGGGCAGGTTCCACGTGCGTATCACAGATACAATCGAATTAAAGAGCTAATCCATGCCCCAGCAGAGGCAATACCTCCCCATAGAACCCATAGCCTAACCATCGAATTTCTTCCTTATCTAAAAGTGAAGAAGATGTGTCAAACAAGATCACAAGACACAAGCAAGACACAAGTAAACAAGCAAGACCGGTTCACATACTTTTAGTATAATATAGATAGATAGATAGATTCTAAGTGGATTTCGATTTAAGGCTTGTGCATATCTGAACTTGATAAATTTTTAGGATCATCATATGCCTAAATTCCTGATGCAAGCTCCAGCAAAGAAAACTGGCTGACTAGCTGCTGTGCCGCACGTGATCTCGAGTGGAGCATTTACCGAGGCAGAATTACTGCGCACTGGCTAATCAGACCGAGCCGCAGGCCTCAGTTCAAGAGCGGCTTTATTTCACAGATGCCCCCTAATGCCCTGCTTGCCGCCAGCCTCTACTAATTAGCCCCAAAATTTCACTTCTCAATAAGACGAAAAAGAAGTGAGCGTTTTACAGGAGTAATTTTTCCGCCTGCGGTCTATCCTGCCAGATAAATTTCAGAAACGAGGCCACTGAATTAATGCAGTCCGCACCTAAGCTGCAATTGAAGGGGGTTTGGACCGAGAGGAGTGCAAAATAAGGTTATTTCTTTCAGTTGATTAGGAAAAAGTTTCATGGTAGGCTGCGATAAAATAGCGGCATGGGGACAAAGTTTCCCTTTGGTCACAGGAAACTTACTTGCATGCACCATGTGCTCTCTGATTTTTGCACTATAGATTCTGGTTCGCAGAATAGTCTTTTAGACATGTTCTCTCATCTAATTATCACCATGTCTTGATGTACCCTTGTGAACACAACTGTGCGTCTCCCACAAGATTTGCTAAACATTTGCAGTGAATTTCGTGCATTACCAATGTTCGCGTCAAAAATACAACATGTTGCCTCGTGCTGTCGCTCCGTGTTGCTCAACCAATCGTCAGAAGAGCGACGCCGTCTGTTGGACGACGGCCTGTGACGGCAATGAAAGTATCTGGAATGAATCCCGCTATAGACTGAACACAGAGAACTCACCTCTTCTTGTATGCCAAACATTTCACTGTAAATTTATTTGCAGAGTAATAAGTATTTATAGAGTAATCTACTGATGCTACTGCAGTTGAAGCATATCTATTTTCAAAACTAAAAGTTTTACTATATGTATTCACTACATAGTTATTTCCATCCCCACAATCAAATGGGCTTTGTTGTAACATTGCTTCGTAGTAACTTGTGTGTGCTGCAAAAAACCCCCTTAAGGCTTAAAATCAAAGATGATGATACGGAACAGGTTAACGCACGGAACAAGTACAAGCTGTCGTACAGTCCAATGAAACCGCCGATGACGCGGAGTGGCCCACCGTCGTAACATCAGTGATAGCAGCTGTCGTTTATCGCCTCTCAATGTCTCCCTCACAATTGAACCAAGTTGATTATTTTTCTATTTAAAGGCTTTGGGGTAACGTAAAACATCGACTTTCTAACTTTTGTACGAAATTGGACTGCAGCCTGCTGTTTAAAGGGTTTTTAAAGCTTTTTTTGCGTATTTGTACACATTTGACATAACTTCTACTTGCTTATGCAATTTTACTCCGCAGTGTTTCTTAACCTGAGTTCGATCGAACCCTAAGGGTTCGGTGAGCCAGTTTCAGGGGTTTGGTGATTTGGTTCACCCCACTCGTTTGATTCATGACGTCACGCTCTGCTTGCTGGTTTTGTTCTCTGACACAGTGACTTTGTGTGTAAATGATTTATGGTAAAGTTTGTGCACTGATACAGTATATGACTAAATACATATGCTTTGAATCTGAAGAAACACAGAAGAGCATTTTATTTTTCCTAGGTACTATGAAGGGCTAGATGAATGCATGTATGGAACTTCAAGGGTTCGATACCTCCAAAAAGGTTAAGAACCGCTGCTCTAACAAAATATATTGCTTACTCAAACCCAGTGTCCCTATTTGCCCTTTTTTTATTTAAAATATCATGCTTTTCTTTCTATGAAATGGTCTCTCCAGTGCGGTAGGAGTATGATCACGGAAGTTACTTCACCCTAATTTCCCGGGAAACGCAAAACCACAGTTCATTTAACTACAGATAGTTAAGTCAGCCCTAAGGGAACACCCTTTCGTTCAATCTCAGCCAATCAGCGACCCGCCGTGACACCATCTCAGCTAATCAGCGACCGCCGTGAGTGGCGTCAATTTCAGTCAATGGGCTACTGCCACGTCACTCTGCTGGTGTAAACAAATGAGGAGCCGAGCGGCGGTTGCTTATACTGCAGTATACCAGAAAGGCTTCCCACCAATTGCTTATAATTTATTACCTCATACAATTAATTCCATAAGTAAAGGAAAATAATTGATAATAGATTTGATGTACGTATTGTATTGCATTTTGATTTTCAGCGCCATAAAAAGAACTGAGAAAATCATCTGAAAATGTTTGCCTAAGTTGAAGCGAATACTGTGAGGGGAATAGAATAATTCCCATGAGTTTAAAAAGACAAAATTAGACGATTTTCGTTCATCAACACAACTTTGCATTAGAAAAAGTTATAAAGTAGAATGTTATACACACATGAGAAGCACAATAAACTGCAAGTGAACAATTTTACCCACGTTTATCTAATAAGCAATCGCGACACACACTTTACCTCTCGCACACACGACGCCATACTGGCAATTACCCAGGATGCCCCGCTGCAAAACGAATGACGGTATTGGTTGATACATTTATGTGACGTTACCACTGTGACGTCACTCTGCTGCTACTGCAGGTGTTGTCACTCTATTGTCAGACGTAACTCTCTGTAGTAAATGAACCGTGTGCAAAACTATCTGGCTATACGCAACTGATGAATCCTGCGCGCCTAGTCCCCGATGTCGTGCAGTCACCAACCAAAGGCGGTATTGTTTTCTGGGATGCCGACAAGGTCAGCCGTATCAACTGGCCGTATGTCTCCGTGACCTCTGGCAGCAGAACAACGGCTGACGATTCGACAAAAAAGGGAATAGATTACAAATACCACAGACTAACGAAAACACAGACGGGCAGTTTCCAAGCCCAGTTCAGCTCTTCCTGGAGCTTTTGTTACGTCATAGTTGAGCCATCAGCTTTGTGCCTCGAATAATTTTTTAACGAAAATAATATTGGACTGGGCAAAACGAGAAAATTTTAACCAACAAGTTGCTAATTTTATTTAGAAGCCGTCTGGCTTCAAAATTTTGTTGCCAAACAAACATCGATGAAATTTCGAGCGGCTGGATCTATGCAGATACAACTCGTATGCTTTATACCAACTTACGATGAAAACCATAAAATGAGGACCGTGACGCCAACATTTAGCCAATAATTTCTTGTAAAAATACTGAAGAGCTTCCAGTCTGTGACTTTCTCAGTCTGTGCGAATACACTGGCATTTCTAAAACGTAGACAGAAATATTATCCACGTTTCGAGAAGACCAATATAACTGTTTGTAGTATGCTGTTCCCTTTACATTCATAAAATATTTTCTTTGGCTAACACCATAGAAGATCGTGCAGTTGTACTACAGCATACACTACCAATTTAAGTTTTTATGCACCATTCTGCTTTTCACTCAACATGGCATCGGCGATTGCCAGCATTCCCGACAGATAGCGCTGTATCCTCTCAACAGTTCTGAATGGTCTCCGCTTTGGGGAGTCTTATTTCAAGAATTTTTGCTTATGCATCGGTTTGAGAAGTTTTTCTGTAATTATTCGTAATTATAATAAATTTTTGTACCCACAGATGCCAGCATTATATTGTGTAAATGCGTACATGTAGCGACCAACATATGTAGCTGATTTTAATAGTCAAGTTACAAACATAAATGATTTTAATAAAAGAATTGTAAATTTTACTACTGATAAATTTTCAATTATTTTAGTTAATATTCATAGCATGCATAAGAATTTTCCCATCATGGGAACATTACTTCCGTCAGTAAAGATTAAATTTTATATTATTGTGTTTACTGAAACCTGGCTTACACCTGAAATAAATCTCATGCTCCAGCTATCTACAATATAATAAAGACCGATGTGTAATTATCTGTTTGCTTATCGGTTTATCCATTTTCTGTCACGCTTTAACAAAACAGATAAGCGGAAATTATCCCTGGTTGGAGGCTCTGGTCGTCCTCTCAAGCTCCATTGAAAACTGATAGGTAGAAAATAGGCCGGGTTGCAGAAGATGGCACACGTATCTTATTAGGGACAGTTGAAATTCAAAAATGAAGATATCGCAGGCTTAGTATGATTCGTGCGAGTATTACCTTCTCCATACGTCGAATCTATGGCAAAGCTTCAGGCGGCCCCAAGTTTAAATGCACTTCTTGCATTGCCAACGTAGAAATCTCAGCACTGAAGGAATCTGAAGCCTCCATTGGCACTCTCATGCATTTTGATTCGTAGTTTCTTCCCACAGATGATTTTGTTGCATCAGTTATTCTTTCAATTTTGATGCAATTGTCGACGAAACAAATTTCAATAGCCAAAAGACTATCGGACAAATATGACACACTAGGGTATCTATCATACCAAATCGAATCAATTCTTTTCAGTGTTGCTGAACTGACTGCAAAAGTAATGAATTATTTTCATGTCAGAAAATAAGAGTGTTGATTCTCAGTAATTAGGGTAATTAGGATGCCGTGAACCCTCATCTGGATTATCTTTAAAGTTGGCAATTGTATGAAGGAAAACATGGTTAATGAAGAAGGATCAATACAAATTATTCGCTGTCATTTTATGACAGCGCAGACACTCTAGTCCGATTATATTCAAGTCAATATTTATCGTAACCGCCATGGAGGCGGTGTAGCATTATATCATAAAAAAATTATACAGATTGAAATATTACAAGACTTGTAAAGTAAAGGTAAAGTCAACTTAGACCACGCCCTCACCCGGGAAACCCAAATGCACTGGTTTGTGCTGCGGGTATAGGCCCACTGGCCCCAGATGAGTAACTGTAGTCGCAGTCGCCCTCGGGTCACCAAGAACTATAGCGCCAATGTGACGGAAGGAACAAATGACCCGAGACCACCCACCCCCTCACCTCTGAGGAAGGCAGTTCCGCCGCAGCGCTGTGCATGCACACACAACTGCCGAGTCAGCACACCAAGATCTGCAAAGAGCTCCAGTGTCTGGCGGAGTATCGAACCAGCGAGCGATACGAGGTGTTAGAGCTGAGAACGAAAACATGCAGCTACCGTGGCGTTAATGATATAGTCGAATCTTCAAGTGTGGTATTGAAATTAATGATAAAATATATTTAGGGTATATGTATAGACCGTCTAGTGCAAAAATGAATGATTTTAATACATATCTGCTAAAGCTGTATCTTCCTGCAACATCAAATTATAACGAAGTTATTTCTTTGCAGAGATCTGAATTTGAATATATATAACTCGCTTGGATTACCTGCAATAGATCATTTCGTTCATATTATCCGTTCATGTGGATGCTTTCCCGCTATAACCAAGCCTACGAGATTCTCTCCTGATAATTCCATAACAAAGTACTCAAATGTGGTTGAATTTTTGTCCTAGTACCAAGTGCATGTCAGGTGTTATTGATGCATCAATCAGCGATCACTTGGCTCCATATTCCTATATTCAAAAAGCTTGAGTGGTTCTCTCGTGATCTAAAATATGTTATTAGGAAAAAATTCAGATTGCTCAATATGTTAAAACGTGGAATAATAGCAAAGACGTGCTATACATATTTCAGGAATGTATTGAATAGACTAATACGAAAATGAAAAGAATACGACTATAAAAACAAAATCATTGAGTCCAGAAATTCATATCGTAAATTATGGCAGGTGCTGAATGATGTTGTTGATAGAAAAACCAAACGTAAGCCTGTTTCTCTTAGTGTAAATAGTACAGTACTTCCTGACACGCAATCAGCTAACTTATTTAATACACATTTTACTTCAGTAGCAAAGTCACTGGTGGAGGTCCTCTCTCCCAAGAAGGAAATTTTACGATCAATACGAATTATGTTGTTACAGATTGCATTTTTTTTCTTCAGGCTTACCTTTCCCAATGAGATCGTTAATATTCTTAAATCATTCAGTAATAAGCGCTGTCATCGAGATGAGAGTCAACTTTCATTACTGCTTAAAGTTATACATTGTATTGCTGATCATCTTTGTCATATTTTCAATTTGTTCTCGGAAAACTCTATTTTTTATAATGCGTTGAAACATGCTCGTGTTATTCCTATCTTCAAGTGAGGTAGTCCGAATGATGTGGCTAATTATAGACCCTTATCTACGCTATCTATCTTCAATCAAATTTTAAAGAAAGCCATTCATTCGAGGTTATCAAACTTCCTTTCATTACATAACGTAATTAGTAGTCAGCAGTTTGGCTTTCGAACTAAATCTAATGTATGCTAACAATTTTTCATTTTATAACAGATCTTCTGAAATGCTTCACGATGGAACATATGGTATATTCTTATTTCTAGATATCAGAAAGGCGTTCGATACGGTAGATAAATCACTTTTACTAAAAAAAAACTTCATCATTGTGGCGTTTGGAATGCACAAAACGCACTGCTAAATAGTTATCTGTCTAACAGGGATCAATATGTACTCTGAAACGATGCCAAATCTAATATAGTACCTATTAATTTGGTTGTTCACCCAGGAAAGCATTATAGGCCCGTTATTATTTAATGTTTTTATTAATGATATTACTATCCTTGGTATGAATTGTATGCGGATGTCGAAGGTTTCTACACCAATAGTAGTAATTTTCAAGCTGCTATAACTGATATGCAAACTTTTTTAAATGTGTTGTCTGAATTGTTAACTCAAAATATATTAACTACACATAAGAATAAAACCAAATTAATGCTTTTCTCCCCCTGTACTCACCAACAGTTGCCACCTATTTTCTTCAACAGTAATCTACTAGAGTGGGTGCCACAAATAAAATATCTTGGGCTGATCCTGGATGAAAGGCTGAGTTTTAAATCTCATATTGAAGAAGTGGGGTGCAAGCTTAGCAGAGTTCTTGGCATAATCTATGCAATATCCAATTATGTTGATCGTGAATCATTAAAAAAAGTCTACTACTCATTGGCTCATTCAGTGCTGGTCCACAATATCGTCGTTTTGGGCGGTGCTCCACGTTGTCACATTCACAAACTTGAAGTAGTATTAAATAATACACTTAGGCGAATACTACGTGTTAGACGTAACGAAAACAACGTGCCTGTGATGAGTTGCAGTAAAATGTGCTCGTATTTACAAATGTTGCAATTTCAGGATGTTTACAACTTTTTAATTTTTTTCGATTTGTGTGTTATAATCATCCTGAAGTATTTCTAAAGGATTCCAGTCCCCTTATTCCTCAACAAATTTGCGAAATGAGACTTTCTGTTCTCAATCTCCTAACTGTGCGTGTTGACGTAGAGAAACGCGCTACAGTATTTCAAATTGCAACTCTTCTCAATAAACTTACCGAGTGTTTATTACATCCCATTTCTGATAATGTCTTAAAAAACGTTTTGAAGAATACGTAATGCAACTGTATTAGCTTTTGCTCAGTGTTGACCAAAACGTTTGTTTAACTTTCAGTGGCTACGCAGATGCATTATTCTACAGTGTACAGTGCTACTTTACCAATTACTTGTAATGTGTCAAATGTGTCTGTGTGTAGTAAACCTATCAACCCAAACCTATTGTTCATCACGAAAGGAGCACCAATGCCAGTTCGGATAATAATTATAAAATACGAGCAAAGTGCTATGGAACATAGAATAATATATTTAGTGCAATAGCACAAAGAAGCTATAAGTACAGTCATACATGTAATAGAGTCGTAATTTTCCTAGCAAGAAATAAGCAGCTGCTACTCCCGGGTTGGAAGCAAGCACTAGGAAATACAACTAATAACTCCTCCGTATCTAAATCGAACATAATTGGAATTATCGACAAAAATTCAAAAATCTTGTGATTCTAGAAATGCATGTGAGAGTTAGCAAGAAATAGAGCAATATGAGCTACCACCTTCACAGGCAAATAAGCCATTTAAATGTTAATGTTACTCTTGCATAGACTACTAGATGCAACGAGATATCAAGTGCATGCACTGTACAGTCTATGCATATTTTTCGTGGTGTTATCATACAGGGGCCGAAAGTTACATGCACCATAACTATATAGTTGGAGGCACGAATGCAACCATGTAACTGCTGAAGTTTTTCATTTTTACTCCTCGATTTAACATTTGAGTCTCTGTCATTTAGGTATGCATCGGCTAGAGGTTCAAACCACTTTGATCATAACTTTGTAAAGATCAGTGTAAGAAAGTGACAAAATCTGAGCCGTGATATCTGCACTGCTTCAGGAACTGTACAGTTTACGTTACCGTAACTTTACAAGGCGTTTGTGCATCCGGTCCCAGGTACCAAAATATGATCTGATATGAAATCCTAGGTCAATATTTTGAATCGTCATCCTCAAGGATGAGTGTGCTATACAGTTATCGATAATTAAGGTATAACATTCATGCGATTAGATAAGCATTATTTCTTACAAGATTAAAAGAGTAGACACATAAAGTATCATTTTGAGCCTAATTATAAAATCAGGATAGGCATTGGCTTTATCTCTTTTTTAACTTACAAGTTCAAGTAAGGTATCGCGTCTTCACATTTCAACAACTCATAGCGTCTTCATGCCCGGGGGAATATAAGCCTCTGGGCTAAACAAGACAGCAATCTGCAAAGTGGACGCAACTTCCCTGTTTCTTTTCCACACCTCACCCCAACCACCCTCTCCGTTCTCGACAAGCAGCAGTCTGAAGACACAGACAAGTGTTGAGAACAAATCTGTTAAACGGGAAATACATGTAGTGTACACTGTTATGTAATTATAATGAAAAAAAAGAACAAACCTATTTGAGATACTCATTAGGTTGCAACCGCAGCGTGCAAGTACAATAGATTAATTAAATCCTTAATCAACACAGGCCCCAACTGCGAGGTTTGTTATTGCATTTTTTCCTCGTTTTTTGAACCCGCTTCTGATTTTATTGAAAGAAACTAAGCTGTAGAACAGAAATGAAACACTGGTGATCCAGTGAAAGAATTAAGCTAATGGGTTAGACCGGAAATGGAAGCACGATGGCATCCAACGAATAATGTAAAGAACCTGAGTTGTGTGACAGAAAATTAATTGCACATATCACAATTGACTTTCATGCACTTGGAAAGTGCAAATTTAGCAGTTTAGTATCATGATTGCTCCCGTCAGAAAAAAAATTCAGGGTTAATCGGAAACTAGCTAGTCAAAAGAAAGTTGCAAGATCATTCAGAGCTATACATGATACTTCTGTATCTAAAACGGGTTCTGTGTGTATTGCACTACTATACGAATACTTTTGGGAATTATTGGTCAAAAAGTAAGGAGTATAACGGAAGAAATGGAGTAAATCAGCATCCAACGTGACGTCGTGACGTCATCACAAAGGCGGTCGCGAGAGTTATGACGTCACATCGCCGAAAGTTACCCAACAGCGTTCATATGTTATCTGCAAGAAAACGTTGTAATGTAAACTGAACCCACGTAAATAAATGGGAGGGCATATGATAATTGAATAAAAAACATCAATACGAAGAAAAGAATCGATAACAAGTTAGTTTATGTGATAAGCAAATTTTTTGGAGTAAGCGACTGAAACTAACATAATTCAAAATATACATAACTCTTCTTTGTTAATTTCAGCCACAATTAAATACTTTTATATTTTCTCTTATAAGAATCTAGGACTAGTGCTCATTAAGGAAGCAGGAAGCACACATTACTCCTCATGATTATTCGATTGGGCATACCAGTTCCATAATCACAAAGAGATTCGATTAAGAATCTTAAGAGTGTCCGCTTCACCATATTTTGGCTCTTTCTAAACGAAAACGATACTGTGTTTAACATTAGAAAAAGTTTCTCAACAACGTAATCCAGCTGGTAGAACAAACTGACTTTATTAAATTCAATGAAATTTACAAGAGAATACAGTTTTGAAACTCAATTTTGTATAACATAGTTGTTTAGGAGACCTATGCTGGTAAAACGGATTAGAATAATTTGCTTTTCATTGAGGCGTTTAATCGAAATCTGCAGTCTTCCACCTAAGGGCAGAAGCCTTGTCTGTTACTGTGTAGTTTTGGGAGAACCTGAACTTAAGTTTGAGCGCATTCGATTGGCTGGTGAAATTAAGAGTTAAAGGCTTGATTTTTCAGAAACTTCCAACAGAAGCGTTGTCCTTGCAACTTCCCATCGTGCAACGCGATGGCTTTAAACCTAATAAAAACTCCATTATACCCTTAAAAATCAAGTTTTTTGAGGCCTCAATGGTAATAAAAAATTTATAGTTCAGTCCCGAACTATTCATGCCAGTTAGTTATTTCTATTTTATGAAATGTGTTTATTTATGTCTTTGATTCCTTTCTCACGTTGAAATATAGCCCTCTTCTTTTGCCATCTAGCGTGCTCAATTATTTTCTATACATCCTGGTAAGAAAACGATCCTATAGGTAGTTAGTTATATCCACATCTTTTTCCCAAAGAACATATGTTTACCTACAGATTTCCTTATTATATTGAAATATTACCCAATTTTCATATGTCAACCTCCGTCCCCACTTATTTTCTATGCACTTACTCAATGAAAACAATGAAGCGATAGTTTTTGAGTCAAAATCCTAATGCACGTAGCTTCGATAGTTCATTTAAACTAAATCTCCTCCCATAGAAGAAACGCTTTGACCATAGAGTGAGACTCGGACGAGATTTCTCACACCAGAGATCTCGACAGAAATCCACATCTTGAGCACTGACAGGCCTTGGGCCTCTTTCACACACTTTGTCCCACCACGAGAGCCCACGGCACACATCACCTCGGATGGTCAGCTCTACCACTGCTAAAAAAAACACACACACACAGTTTGCGGAATCTCACGCTAACCGTCGCGGCGGTCCAAATCTCGCCTACCATCACCCTGCTGGATGGAGGGCGCTGAGGGGGGATAAGACACTCCATCCTACGCTTGAGCTTCCTTATCCCGCCGGCGAATTTTTTTCCCCGAACCTTTTAGCAAGTATACCGTCTCAGGCAGCAAATGGCGTGGTAAGTCACAGGCCACAGTGGGAGGGGCGAAGGGTGATGGTTTGTGATGGTGTTGAACTCAGAAGCGTACCTTAAAAAACTATCTAAATTCACAATTTACGTGCCGTGAAGTTTATTCTCACGATGAATATAGAGAGGTGTGTGATGTGATGTACTTGAGCTTCGCTTAGATGTGAGCAGCATGTGAAAATTGCTCGTCTGTCAGCAGTTTATATTGAGTCTCTATGTATTTATGTACAGTACATGTAACAGCCACTAACAGGAAGCAAATATCACGAAGCATTGCGCGCAGTGCCAAACCAATAATGAATTGAATCACTCATACATTAAATGGATAGGTTTGCTTTAAGTTAGGTTAGACTTGGCCAGGTTCTATTATTCAATGGAGAGTAATATTAGAGAGATGCATGTATGACTATAAAAGTTTACTACGTTTGCTTTCTGATGTACTACATAGATTATGTTCTCAGTTCCGTATTTTTTAACTTGACATAACTCAGCCTAACCGTACCTAATCTAACCTAGGCTAACGCAATCCTTGGTGAACCCCAATTACCATGGCATAACCTACCGTAACAAACCTAAACATATCTGAATTAAATTAACCCTTTTTTGAAACGGCTGATTCATCTCACTTATTGCCGAAGCAGCACGCTGGGTTCGGCTTGCTCGTTGTAACATACACATATTGTATGTAGAAACTGATCAGTTGATACAGAATGTTGGTGGCAGATTACGCTTACGACGAATTAGGTGAAAGAAAATGTTAAGGCACTGTGCGCTCAAATCAATCACAAAAAGCGTTTTATATGTTCTCATACCCTTGACGATAGACTTACATTGTACTCACATTATTCAGATGTACTATAAAGAAATGAATGGATTCGATATATGATTAGCACCTTGCAACTTAACTTAGATCGCGTTCGATTAGGACATAAACTCAATGTACTTAGCTTAAATGAAGCGCGACTAAGAGCGTATTCGATTTGGGATCTAAAAGTCGAGCTAAGCCAAGCGCACTTGATTTAATTTGTCCGAAACTTTTGACAGGAACTTTAGCTTTGTCGTTTTGAATCGTGTTGTAGGTGTTAGAAGCGACCCGCTTATGTTGAACCGGTTGAAATCTCAATTGTTCAAAGTAATATTGAGCTTTTAGAAGCCTCACAGGTGGTGAATTTGGACTCAACGAATGAAACTTGAATTAACGGTAGAATTCGGGACACCTGTCTGCAGTTTCAAACAAGTTAAGTCAAGTAAGTTTGGCTTAGATCAACTTACAGGTCCCAATCGAACACGCCCTAAAATACTTTTATTAATGTCCATTGATTATCACTGGACATCAGTGAAGGTATGTTATGTACTTGAACTTAGTTTTAGAATTGAAATGAGTGTGAAAAGTGCATGCGTATATTATACACTAGTCTGGGTGTACCCCAGTCAGAAATTTTCGGTGGAAGCACCGGTAATTATAGGCTCACCCAGGATTTTATAGGCTATTATCGATGGGTGAGCGATAAAAATATTTTTCAATGGCATGCCATCTGAAGTTTCTTAAAAGACGCCTCTTTATTGAAATGGTCAATTTATTGGTGTATAATAGCCCATAATGATAGGCGATTATCGCTGATTTTCCACCAATTAAGTTATCAGTTTTCAGTAGGTATATGTATAACTGTTTTACATGTATGTTCAGACATCGAATGCCAGAAAGGTGGAGTTATAAGCCCTTGCCCCATTTTAATAATAAGACTAGCCCTCTCTTAGCACCATCCTAGGATTGCATAATTCAGGCATTACGTTAATTTTAAGAAGAGACTAGACGACCCGTGACCCGTTGGGTCATCACGATCGTCTTGTCTGCCTTTCGTGTCCATATTGCTTGCTTCTCACCTGTAACTCATACTGATCTTTCTTCCATCTGTTCTTTTTTCCCAACTTGTTGTTCCCATGCGCGTTGATCCTGTGTGGGAACACCCTCGTGCATGGGTTCCACGTGTCTGTTATCACACTACGTGTCCCTTCATTCTTCGTCTGTGGCATCGCCTTTGTTGTGAAAACGGAGACTTAAACTTAT
>LQNS02278160.1:11638384-11654214 GCA_001587735.2 Parhyale hawaiensis
TTGGTCCCGTAGTGCCGGATCAATCGCCTGTTTGTCGATTGGTCCCGTAGTGCCGGATCAATCGCCCGTTTGTCGAGTGGTCCTGTAGTGCCGGACCAATCGCCTGTTTGTCTATTGGTCCCGAAGTGCCGGATCAATCGCCTGTTTGTCTATTGGTCCCGCAGTGCCGGACAAATCGCCACACCGTTTGAAAAAAGTTTAAAACGAACACATTATTCGCATATTTGCAAAAAGTGTGTCTACACACACACAGGGTGTAAGAATATAGGATGTAAATAAAAAACTTAAGTTATACATACAGGCCATATCCCTCTTCCGCGAGATATTGATACACGATACTACACTGACACACGAAAATATTTTTTCCCAAGAATGTTGATACATGACAGTCAATCACTGATACACGAATGCTAAGTGTAAAAAATCTCATGCTGCATTTTGTTGTTTTGCATCCGGTGAAGTTGGTTCCACAAGTGCTGCCGGAAAGCTCACAGTGCTCATGATGTACCTGTAACATACCTCTTAAAAGACTGAAAACTAAACAAAAGACAAACAAAGAAAAAATTAATTTCAAACTGTTTCACATAACACATGACATTTCGATTTTTTCTCAAAAGTTCTGAAATATCCTCACACCTTATTAATTCTTAATAATGCTCTTGGACATCCACAGAATCTTGACGAGGTCAATCCCAAGTTCTTTTCTTGCCTCCCAACACCACACCTATTTTACAACCGATGGACCAGGGAGCTATTGCCGCAATTAAGGCATACTTCCTTCCAAAACTATGACGAATCATGTTTCTGCAACATCAGAAAATTATGATGCATTATCATTTTGGAAGCAATTAAATATTTAAAGAAGGGATAGATGTTATAGATTGGGCTTGGAAAGAAGTGGCTGCCCTCACTATGAATAGAGCATGGAAAAAGTTCTGGCCAGATATTAATGCCAATGATGACGACAACACAAGCATCGAATATTTTAATGAGGAGACAGAGGAGTTGTTCCATGCTGGGGGATTTAAAGAAATAGCATTGAAGACATTTTCCAGTTGGTTGTAACTCATGATGAGGCATTAACTAATGGTGAACTCTTGCAGCTAGAAGACCAATCATTTGCAGACGACTTGCATTTGTTCGACCGCGAAAGAGAAGCACAACAAAACGTGTTGAAATTATAAACAATTGCTTAGACGCTACTAATAATTTTAGAGGAGTT
Source organism: Parhyale hawaiensis (assembly GCA_001587735.2). NCBI lineage: Eukaryota > Metazoa > Arthropoda > Malacostraca > Amphipoda > Hyalidae > Parhyale > Parhyale hawaiensis. The sequence continues at coordinate 11,639,607 of LQNS02278160.1, forward strand.
TTGCAGACTATTGAAGAAGACAACGACGGCATTTAATGTAACAAACAACTAGTTGATGGAATTGTTAATTATTACAAGAAAAAGCATGAAAACTACAATTAATAATGATCGGAACTTGGTTTACTTCATTTAAATGTAATTTGTTTAATCAGTTCAGAGACTATTGTTAAAAACAATATCTTAGATTTGTGCATATGCAATTACAAAACTATATGTTACAGCACCAATGTTGGATACATTTTTCTCAATTTTCCGTAGGTATCTATTCAGGTAATGTATTTTCATTCATTTTGGTATTTAATTTATTACCATTCATCGCACATGGCTCTTGAATGAGTAGGTGATACAATTTTTTAAACAGTTCCCGTGAAAATACAAGCAATTTTCTACGGGAAAGCAAAAAAAACTGTTTACACGGTAGACAACGATAGTTCCTTGCACGCGATGGCACATCGATGCGCGATTGGCTTCAGAACGTATATATCGCGCACGAGCAGTATAGCCTGCAGTGTTCTATTTAACCAAAGATGATATGAATTAATACCCATAGCTATTTCACGACATGCATAAGTGGACATCCAAAGAGAAATATCAATCAAGGAAGCTCTAAAAAATTATATGTGTACAGATTGCATCGGACATCAGGTCATTCCAGTCACTGGGGACAAGCGTAATTAGTTTGCTATTAACGCCTGGAAATGCAGAATCGATCTCACATGACTGAATCTCCGGATGAAGTAAAGATTATAGCTTTAGATAATTTCGATTGATGCTAGTCGATCGAACAAGCCTTTGAAGAGGACATTAGAATTTTGTATGAAAGCAACATTATTGAAGTAATTACAAGAGATTGGAATAGAAGCAATTTCAGTAAGTACGTAAGCAACTGTTTGCGTTGCCAAAGCGTGCATGCATTCATATAAGCGGACTCTGTGTTCTGAGATGATAAACGTTCAACATGGTTTATTATGTGGCACGATATCCTACTTGCTAGCACCTGAAAATATTGTAGCTGCAGCGGGCAATATGCAGACCCTGAGGAAGCCTCAATACTCTTCTGGACAGAGCACGCTCACAGTCTTAAAAATTCTTGAGTGCAGTTGAGCACGAAACTGACTTTTAGTTCCAAAATGCTAGTATATTGTCAAAAGCATTTTCTTTTTCTCAATACATATACGTACATACCTAGATGTTTATATACATATAACTATGTGTTCAAATAACCAAACGCCCATTTCCAGCACAGTTCAATTTAGCTCACCGCTAAACTGCTCACTGTTAAACACTGGCTAGAGAAACTTGATACAAAATTAAATAGAAAATTTTAAGAATTTCAAAAGTTTCGCCTAAGATTAATTTGAACAGGAAACTTATTTATATTGCGTGCCTATCTGTTTTTCTGCCTCCCATTCCCTTCCCTTTAATAATACTATTGCTCGCACATGCTCAACACGAGTAAAGTGGGCGTTCAAGCTGAAAACTGAAGAAATTCTTCTTATCCCAAAGTTTTACTGCCATCTCAGCATCACTAGAAATGGAGAGTACCTTGGCAATAACGCCAGCAGCGCAAGAGCTACCAGTACTGCTAAGGGACTTCCTTGCGCACGAGTGCAGTGAAGCCAATATCAGGTTACGCGAGGGATCCTTCCGGAATGGCCTCGCCGAACTCTCAATTTTGCTTGCAAACTGTGTTGTGCATGTCGGCAATGTTTGCTTGTTTTCATCTGTAGGCATAGTTCCATTTCATAGCTTAGTTGCGAGTGAAACAACTGGTCACTGTATAACGTGTGGCTGTATCACTTATGAAGGTAAAAGTGTGGTTGTAAAAGATGTGGTTGTAACATGTGGCTGTATTATTATTATCATCGAGGGAATTTCACAACCCAAATTTTGGATTGGCTGAGCAACGTTCAGTTCTACGCAATGGCACCGGGTCACATCCCTCAACCTAAGGCTCAGACCACTTTGGGAATGATATGCGCTGTACCAAGCAGCGCGCTTTTCTGGAGGGTTCCTGGATGGAGATGGCCTCCCTTCAGCTCCCGCAAGGCAGTCTTGAGGTTCTTGGACATTGCCCCCTAAGCGCCGATGACCAATGGAACGACGACCACCTTCATCCACCACAGTCGCTGGAGTTTGATGGCAAGGTTATGGTACTTTTCCTTCTTCTCCGTTTCCTTGTCCACGATTCTGGAATCGAAAGGGATTGAAACGTCTATAAGTATGGCCGACTTCTCCTGTTTGTCTTCTACGATGATGTCCGATCGGTTGGCTTGACTTTCTCTATCGGTTATCAGCCTCTTATCCCAGTAGATTTGCACGGCTGCATTCTCAACCACTAGCATCGGTTCGTGTTCGTACCACCTCTCACTGACCGGGAAGTTATGGATCCGCAGTAGGGTCCAGTGGAGGTGTAGAGCAACTTTATCGTGGCTGCGCTTGTATTCCCTTATCGCCAGCACTCAGCATTCGCTTATCACGCTGTTGATGGTTTCCTCCGAGCTCTTGTAAATTCTAATGGTAGTAGGCACGTTTCCCTGTCGATCTTGTTTTGGATATACCTGGTTCTGAGGGTTTGCTCTTGGGCTGCCAGGATTGTGCCTTCTGTTTCCCGTTTCAGCTCACTCCTCAGGAGCCAGTTCCCTGAGTCAGGAACTATTTTGACCTGAACGGCTTCAAGGTACTGGCCGGACATCTTTATGCTCTTCCATTTGTTAGTCCGATCGAGACGTCATCACTGTTTGAATTGGTCAGCCGTTTCGGTCTCTTTCAGCGACTTCGCCTCGATTAAGCATCGAGCCCACGGGTCGTCGCTCTCTCTGAAGTATTGGGAGAGAGCTCGTTTTTCCTCTTCGACACAATCCTCGACGCTGATGAGGCTATGGCCCCCTTCTCTTGTCACAAGCTTATCTTATTTCAGGGGTAGCTCGTGACTTCCTAGTTAAGGGTCAGTAGGTATGTATGTTTCTTGCGGGATTTCCAAATATACACCGCTTTCCTTATCTTCAATTATATTTCAGTAGAACAGCACAACGATGGGACTTGATATAAACTTTACTCCCGGCCACAAACTGCGGCCTTTAGAGCTACCATACATTTAAGACAAATTGTGCATTTAGCATAAACCTCAAGAACTCGAGTTTTCCTCCAAAATATAATAGCTTGACAGACTTGCTCATTTTTGGAATTTACTTAAAACTTCTTTTATTTTGCAATAATGGAAATTTGATAGCTTATGATACTAAAGGAATTGTATGTCTTCGTACTACCACCCAGAGATTTGAACACAACGGGCTTGGTGCCAAGACATGGTATCGCGCCGCTCAGTTTCACCTCTCCCCCCTCTCAGTCGCCCTCTCCGCACAGTAATTGGCTTGCTGCGAGACGGTGCCATTGCCGCTTAAGAAGGATGCCAATTATTACCAGAATTATGATTTTTAAACAAAGTAGCAGACGTGTGGTATACAAATAATGTAAGAGGGTTACAAGTATGCACAGTTTTAAGAAAGAGTTATTTAAAATGTTTGCCAGATATTAGAAAGACTCGAGAATACAATAGCTTTCCTTGCACCCACCGCCGCCTGTGCCGGGAAACAATGGTTAGGCAGTTTGATAGCGGCTGCCGCAAAGCAAACAAGGCGGGTGCGTCCGCACTTGGCCGCTCCGGCCGCAGTTTGTGGCCGGGAGTAAAGTTTATATCAAGTCCCATCGTTGTGTTGTTTTACTGAAATATAATTGAAGACAAGGAAAGCTGTGTTTACTTGGAAATCCTGCAAGAAACACACATACCTACGGACCCTTTACTAGGAGGTCACGAGCTACCCCTGAAATAAGATAAGCTCGTGACATTAACTGGTGAGCAGCGGTGGCGGGATGTCAACCGACAGTTGGGCATTCCCGCGTTCCCTCGAACCCATCGCCTCCGGTGCAGTGCTACAAATGTTCAGATGATCAGATTAAATATCTATGCTCTTCCATTTGTTAGTCCGAACGAGGCGTCATCGCTGTTTGAACTGGTCAGCCGTTTCGGTCTCTTTCAGCGACTTCGCCTCGATTAAGCATCGTGCCCAAGGGTCGTCGCTCTCTCTGAAGTGTTGGGAGAGAGCTCGTTTTTCCGCTTCGACACAATCCTCGACGCTGCATGATGAGGCCATGGCCCCCTCTCTTCTGTTGAGGTAAAGTCTGTCTAAGCACGTTTTTGGGTGCTGTGCTCGATAGATATTCATGAGCTTTCGAGTCTTGATGTCTATGTCGGTGCAGTCTTTCGTGGTCCAGTTGATAATGCCAACTGAGAAGAGGACAACGGTTACGGCCCAGGTGTTAATGGCTTTGATGGTGTTGCCCCCATTAAGGTGTGACTTCAGGACGAGCCGGAGTCGTGTGAGGTATTCCATCCGAACGGAATCTTTCGCCGTTCTGTGGAGGATGGTGTTATGCTCCATGACACCCAGGTACTTGTACCCTGTCTCCTCAATGTCTTTGATAGTACCTTCGTCGATGACGAATCCCTCGGACGCAGTATCCTCTCCTCTTTAGATGTTGAGGACTCAGCATTTGCTAGCACCGAACTACATATTGATGTCATGGGAGTATTGATGGACTATAGCAAGACGCTGCTCTACTTGACCCTTTGATTTAGCGTAGGGCTTCAGATCATCCATGTATAGCAGGTGGTTGAGCTTCATAGTACGTCTGTAGTTGTAGACCTGGCCGGCCTTATTCAGGGTCTCGGAAAGGGGGATCATGGTCAGGACAAATAGCAGTGAAGATAGGGAATCGCCCTGGAAGATATTGCACTTGATGCTCACCTCGCCGAGGTGTTTATTGGCGCTTGTGAGCTGGGTCTCCCAGTTAGGCAGAGATGTGGCGATTACGGTGCCGATATAGTCGGCATTACCGTAGATTTCCAGGCATTCCAGGATCCAGGAGTGAGGGACCATGTCGAAGGACTTCTCGTAGTCAACCCAGGCCATGTTTATGTTTTTCTTTTTGCCCCTTGCTTCTTTCGTGTGGAGCTAATCGACGAGCAAGTTGTCCTTCTTGCCCCGGGTGTTCCTGCTGCATCCTTTTTGCTCGACGGGTAAGAGCTTCGTGGAGTCTAGGTGTTGGTAGACTCGCTCGTAGATTATGCCCGTCAGCACCTTCCACGTGAGGGGGAGGCACGTAATTGGGCGGTAGTTGCTGACTTCCGTGCCCTTTGCCTTGTCCTTCTGGATGAGCACCGTCTTCCCGGTAGTAGTCCAACTGGCCACGGTTCCGCGTTGCAGACATTCATTCAGCTGTGCAGCAATATATTGTGGAGTGCAGTGGCGAGATATTTTTGATCCATTATTATCAATATTATTACAAGTGGGACCAGCAGCAATTGCACGGTTAGTTAATGTTCTCACTTGACTAAGCGTAGCAATCTTAAGCTATGCTATTATAACTCATTTTAGTTTGACCTAATGCAGCTCTTCTAACCTAACCTACCCCATTAATAACACCCATGACGAAGTGCGTTTGTCCTCAAGTCTACTGCGCGTGTGAACGTATCTCCCTACCTTTCCGATTACGCTGCCGGGATGCAGCTACAACTTCTCTGATATCATTGTGTTAAAAACTGCTTGAGTTCCGAACCTCCGCGGCAGCTAATCCGTTACAGCCTGGGCCCGTTGCTCAGTTTCGAATCTCTCTCTGAATTTCTACTGACTTCCAATTCTCAACTGTTTCTATTTGGACTCGGTATGTTTTCATAGATTAAGCCTTATCACGCGCGCAGAAACATCTGTTCCAAAGACGTAAAGCACTTCCGTGTTCCGACTCGTTTGCAACGGGCGCAACGTAGCCCATCTGTCCTAAGTCACCTCATACAACCTATCTAGGCAGTCGGATTTCACCGGTGGATTTCTGCAAATGTTCTACCAGAAAAAATTTCGCGCTTGTACACCATGAGAGATACATAAAGACAGCAAAAAAGAAAAAAAAATATAGCAGTCTCCCTATTCGGAGGTACTTATCTCGTTTCTTCTTCTATACAATATATATATACCTGTAACAGGGAGAAGAAGAGGACACGGTAGGAATAGTACATCATGCTCCAATGTGGGTTTATTACTTAGTGTCAATCATTGATTGGCCTTACTTAGCGTCAATTTGTGATTGGCAATACTTAGCGTCAATCTTTGATTGGCCTTACTTAGAGTCAATCTTTGGTTGACCATACTTAGCGCCAATCTTTAATGACGACGCTAAGTAAGGCCAATCAAATATTGACGCTAAGTAAGGCCAATCAAAGATTGACGCTAAGTGAGGCCAACCATAGATTGACGCTAAGTAAGGCCAATCATAATTGACGCTAATTAAGTAGGCTAACGAACAGCTAACCAACAATGAGCTCCTACGATGAGAACCTTGTAGGTTAGGAGGCCAGTAACTGTTCTTCCAATATACTAAAATACGTTTTAAAACACTTTACAACACTAAAAATACAGCACACTAGACAAACCAGTCCTTGCCTCCTAACCTACAAGGTTCTCGGAGTAAGAGCTCTTTGGGAAGGGCGTCTGTACTACGGTGGTGGTCGGTGTGGGTGGGTGGCAGCATCTAAGCGCGCGTTTACTATCGAGAAGACGGCGTAATGGTGTGTAGAATTTATTTCACGTCTTCTTTACGTAGCAATAGATACTCCTATTCAGGGGAGGACGTGTTCTCATTTTCGTCGTTGTGAAGATGTCCCCTTCTAAGAACGTAATGTATACATAAATGTGCTCTTCTTCTACTAACTAGGGGAATATATATATATAACTGGTCTAATAGAGGTACCTGGCTTTGCAAAAGTCTTAAGCTGTTATAATAATTTGCAATCCGAAGTTTGTACAAGCTTTGTTTATATTGAAATAAAACAAGATGTGTAATGCATTAGTTTATTATGATCTAAACAACATTACTATTCAATAGGACCTCCATTGGCAGCAATAACACGCCCTAATCGTGGTCGGCAGTACTTACACACATTACGGACGTAGTCCTTCCTCATCTAGGCCCAAGTGTGGTTCACAGAGGCTTTCAGCTCCTCAATGTTGTGGTGGCTATCTCTGCATGCTTTACTTTCAATATCCGGCCAGACGCTGTAGTCCAGATGATTGAGATCAGGCGACTGTGGGGGCCAGAAGTCTTTGGGCCAGAAAGTAATGTTTTAGCTCATCCAGTTTTGGACGGTTTTCAACGTGTGCGCTGGTGCACCATCTCGCTGAAACATGTAATCTCCATCTTTGACGATTATTCTGATCCAAGAGAGAACTTTTGTGGCCATGATATCCCTGTATTCAGCCCCTGTCAACCTGTAACCGCCTTGAACCACACTGGAGGCATCTTCTCTCCATTGGCGGCCACAACGCCAAGCATCATCACAGAGGCCGGATGCTTTGTTGTGGATACATAGCGAACATCAGATGTGTTTTGGCCAAAGCTCACAACTCGATCGTTCTGACTGTTGAAGACAGGATCCACGGTGAAGGTGTTCTCATCTGAGAAAATGATGACCCGATTTCCATGATATTTCAATTCGTTAAGAAGGCGGGAACATCGGCGCATTTAACCATGTCAGCAGTTAGCAGCGTTTTTTTCTGACGCCTTAAGCTCTTTCCACCTTCACTCTTTACAGCTCTTGACACGGTTGACACAAAAACCTACTTCAGAAATTCTGTCATTTTGAGTTTCGGATCATTTTCAAAGGCTCTTCGGACATTCTTCCGTTGAATAACTTGTGGTCTGCCTGAACGTGGTCGTTCTTTGAGGATTTCATTATACTTAAGGCGGTTTTCGACCCGTTTCACCGTTGATAAACTCACATTTTGTAACCTAACAACGTCCGCCTTCTGGTGACCCGCGCGAAGGAGAGCTGCTATATTTATCCTTTTTGTTTCCATTACCAACAATGTGTAAAAATGACCACTGTTACCAGTTATTATATTATCTGAAATAGTTTAGGAATGAGTCATTGTCAATAAATTTCATCAAGTCTTCGAAATGAGTTTCACACTTTGATAATACAAAACAGGTCTGGACTTTTGCAAAGCCCTTCACATCTCCTCCGAGAGCCTTGTAGGTTAGGCAGACAAGGGCTGGTTCTGCTAAAATCCCAAGTATTGTAGGCATATATACGGCTTCACTGTGTATTAAACTTCATATAACACAAGAAGAACCAGTCCTTGCCTGCCTAACCTATAAGGTTGGCGGGGTAAGAGCTCTTTGGAAGGGGTGCTGTTCTAAGTGGATGGTCGAGGTGGTTGGTGGCAGCACAAAATAATTTTGGACGTTTATCTACCAAGAAGTGGGCGTGCGTTTTAAAGCAGACTTATTTTCCTTGAAAATGAGACCAAATTTGCGAAATTCTATGGTGTTGTTAATATTTTTTCTTCATTTGAAAGTAACAGACCGTTAGGTGGCCTGGATTTTTGGTTCCTTTATCGAGTCGCCGGCCACTTAAGAGGCCGCATAGGAATATTCGTGGTCATCTAATAGTCCGTATCGAAATATATATATATCACAGTTTCTCGTCCCGTCAACACCTGGTATTATCCAGACAGGGGCTCTCCGTCCGCCCTTGTGTTTAAATAGAATAAATACAAAGAATCGAGTCAGGATTCGATCCGGAGACCTAGAGATTACCACGCCGCCACTCATACCACCAAGCCACAAACAGCTAAAAGCAACGCAAGCACGCAAGGTACTTGTGTTGCCCGCTGCATCAGTGCAAGGATATTAAGGCAGAGCCGTACGTGTATGACGGATTTCATCCGTCTACCCTGAACAATTAATAACCTGAAAGATCTCACAGTTTCTCGTCCCGTCAACAAATATAGACTATTTCGATATGGCAACGAATATTCCTTTACGGCCTGTTAATTGGTCGGCGTCTCGATACAGGTACCAAAAATACAGGCCACCAAACGGCCTGTTCGCTTAAAATGACGAAAAAACATTAAAAACATATAGATTTTCGCAAATTTGATCTTATTTTAAATGAAAATAGGTCTACGTTGGAACGCACGCCCACTTTTCGACAGATAAACGTCCAAAATTTTTTGTGCTTCCACCATCCACCCCAACCAATCACCCTAGTACAGCACCCTTTAATGAGCTCTTACCCCGCCAAACTTGTAGGCTAGAAGGCCAGGACTGGTTCTGCTAGTATTCTAATGTCGTTTAATACATAGTAAACCCGTGTATACCTATATATATATATAGGATATTAGCAGAACCAGTCCTTGCCCCTAACCTACAAGGTTCTAGGAGGGGGTGTACCTCTATCAGGCCAATTAGATATATATATATATATATATATATATATATATATATATATATGCTAAGCTGTGATTCTCATCGTCAGAAGATAATATTATTTAGCTTTTCACATTCTGAATAATACTATGTTTCATCGATGTATCTGATGATTTCAGCTCTGTAGCGTGGCCCACAGCTGTTCTACACAGTACCCCATTAGTTCTCTGCTCTATTTTATGCGATAGCTTCACCACCATAGACACCAGACTGAGCCCATTTTTCAATAATGGATTCTTATTGTCAACCCCCCCCCCTATTTTCGGACAGTTTACGCAATTTTTTTAGAAATCATACTCTCACTTTAAAAATAAAAATGCTTCAGAATGAAGCAGTCCAGAACAGCTCGCTTTGCGCCGTATCCAGCCTACGAACTTTCTCATTTTTGAATCGTTATGCAATCCCAACAAAGTGAATATTGAATGATATAGAAATACGTATGTATAATACGGGTGAAATGAATTTCATGTCTTTCCTCCGACAGTGACTGAAAATTTTCTTCAAGAGCCAGCAACAAAGAATATAGCTATGTATTAATCATAGCCCACACCATACACTGACTGGACACAGGCCCCAAAGGTAGACTTCGGTCCCGCAATTGGGCATGACTGCACGGTGCTGCAGACGCATTTTTATATGTTCTCCCATTATTGTTTCATATTTTGTTTAGCTATCTGACTCAATTCTTTTGCATTCAGTAATGACTGCCAAACCTGTACATACTTCTAAACCTTCTATACGCAAGAAATTCACAAAAAATATTAAGGCTTGAAGTGTAATTACATAGAGCAACTGTTTATGACATCCTTTGATATTTTGCAGTAGAGTTAAACTATTTTGCAATAGTTTGTCTCAGTTTCATTTTGTAGAACAGAAACTTCTCAAATTTGTGGTATGCTCGATTTGTTATGAAATACCAATTAAACAGCTGATGAAAATGTTAATGAAATTTATTTAGTATACGGGCTAAGCGAGATGATCAGAACAGACAGTAGAGCTGAAGGGTGAGTCCGACCAGCTTGCAGACATGAAGTGATGAAGCCGCCCTGGCAGCAGTGAAGTGATGAAGCACTGGCTGCCATGAAGTGATCTAGCATTGGAAACAGTAATGTGATATAGCTATGGCAGCATTGAAGCGATATAGCATTGGAGGCCGTGAACTGATTGATGAAGCACTGGCAGCCATGAAATGGTGTAGCATTGAGCAATGACAGCAGTGAGGTGATGCGATACAGCATTGGTAGCCGCGAAGTGATACAGTATTGGTAGCCGTGAAGTGATACAGCATTGGTAGCCGTAAAAGATCTAGCTTCTGCAACAGTGAAATGATCTAGCATCTTCAACAGTGAAGTGATCTAGAACCTTCAACAGTGAAATGATGTAGCATTAACAGGCCTAGTGTGATCTAGCTTTGGCAACTGTGAAATGATATAGCATTGGCTGTCGTAAAGTGATCTAACATTGGCACTTGTGAAGTAATCTAGCATCGGCAGCTGTTGAGTGATCTAACATTCGCAGCTGTGAAGTCATGTAATGTAGGCCACCACGGAGTAATTTAACTCTGGCAACCATGAAGATATGTAACATTGTCATCTATTATAATTATCATCTATGTAACGGAGGCAACTATGAAGTGATGTTAATAGTCATCCACTAAATTATATAATGTAGGCAGCCATGAAGTGATTAAACATAGTAATCCATTAAATCATGCAATGTAGGCAAACATGATGAGATGTATTAGTAATATATGCAACAGTAAGTGACATAACTCAGACGACCATGACGTGATGTAGTGTAGGGAACAACCTTAATGTCATTCAACTTAGGCAGCCATGGAATGAGTCAACTTATGCAACTACATATGAAAGTGATTCAACTTAGGCGACCAATATACTGTAAGTGATGTAACATAGGCAACCATATAGTGAAGTGACGTAGGCAGCCACAAAGTGGCGTAGTATTCCTATGAAGAGACGTGAAATGACATGGTGCAACTGTATATGGTTCCAGTGATGAAGGGTTGTATCAACACCAAAATGTCATTTTAATGTCCTAATAGCTGCCCTGGTATCATGTCAGGGTTAATTATGCATTTCTAGTTCATGGCTACTAATGTGGTTTTATTTTGCAGTATTACTGTGGTTTTAATCAGGTTTTTCAATATTACTGGGATTTCTTAACCTTCCTTTCCTTTCGGCTACTTGTAGGGATGAGCTCTACCGAAAGCTCTACATACATCAATTCCTCAGGTTATCTCTTCAAATCCATCGTTGGAAAAAACTCAATTGTATGTCATGTTAATGTTAAGTTTAGTGATGTTAAGTACATTACATGTAGTGTGCATGTGCCAATTTTTTCTGTCAAATTTTAATATACCTAGAAATTATGATGAAGTTTCAATTACTTTTGGTGTCCGAATGTAACATATATATCGGCAACTAAAGATATATGATTGTGAATTTAGATTCCCTGCTCTGCAACGCATTCCTTACGGTATGACGAAGAAATTTAACCTTGTTTGAGGTCTCTGTGACTATTAGAACTCTAAATGTAAAAATAGAAAAAATTAAACTGGTTTGTGTGGTGTGCTATCGACCGCCAAAATGTACTTATGAGAAGTTTGCAGAGCTGCTCGACAAAATTCACACACATTGCAGTAGACTTAATAGTAAGTACAGTGTAATCATTACAGGTGACTTCAACTTTCCATTCCTATAATTTCTACATCCAGACGTGCGCGATGAAACAGGTAGTTTTATTTTCAACAAAAAGTTTTCGTACATAATAGATGAGAGAGAACAAGCACTATATTTACTACAGGCAATGGAACAACTTCCGTTAGTGCATATAATCACTTCGCCAACAAGGAAAGACAACATCTTAGACCTCCTCTTTGTATAGAATACCAAATTTGTAAAGAATATCAGCACCCAAGATACAACTTTGCTTGATCACAAACTCATTCATATCACAAACCAGTTCAGAAGCTATGAAGCGAATGACTCAAAGAATAATGGGAAAAGTAGCATAAATAGTCTTCGAGATTTAAATGCTGTCACTAATCAAATAAATTGGGAAGGCTTGAACGATGAGCTGCGGTCGGTGAACTGGGACGCTCTTCTAAATGACTCAACTCAAAGTAAAACAAGGAACAAAATCTTTGAAAACGTTGTGTTGGAAAAGTGCGTGAAATACCTACCACCCGCTAGGAGGAAATGTCCTAAAAATCGTCACCATAAATTTCGCAAAAGCTAACTAAAGAAAAGAGCAAGATTGATCAAATGCCAAAAGTCATCGTGTGTATTACAGCGACAAATTGAATGCCGGCGAAAACTGGGAGAGATTGAACATAAACTTCCAAAACCTCATGATGAAGAGCAACAGGAAAAAGAACTGCAAGCCATCAAGAAAATAAAAGAAAACACTAAGTACTTCTTCTCTTTTGCATCAAATTACGGGTCTCTGAAAACAAAAATAGGACCATTATTCGACAAAAATGATTCAATGACTGATAACGATCAGGAGATGAGAAATACTGAGAAGTCAATACCAGAAAGTTTTTGGCAAAAAGACCAGTAACCCTGATATTCAAGTATTAAAAGCAACTGATAGCTACCTATTGGACTTTGAATTCACACAACTAAGCCTTGAATTAGCCCTCGATGAAATTAGAGGGAACAGTGCTTCAGGGCCGAATCATGTTCCTGCAAAAATCCTCAAAATGTGCAAGCTAAGCGTTTCCCTTACCCGCTCTACCTCATGTGGCGCAAATCATTGGACGATGGTGTCATACCAAGCATCTATAAACACGCAATTATTACCCCAATCCCCACAGCTGGAAATAGTACTGATCCAGTTGACTATAGACCTGTCTCATTAACGAGCCACGTAGTGAAAACGTTCGAGAGGGTGTTCCGTAAGCACCTCGTGCACCATCTAGAGAGTAATGACCTACTCACATCAAAACAACACGGATTTCGACATAAACGTTCCACTACTTCACAACTGTTGGAGCATTGTGATTCCATCGTTGAGACATTGAACCAAGGAAAGAATGTGGACGTAATCTACTTAGATTTTGCTAAAGCGTTTGACAAGGTTGAACACGGAATCCTTATGTTGAAACTTTCCCGCATGGGTATCCGTTTAAAATGTCTTCGGTGGCTTGAAGCATTCCAGTCATATAGAACCCGAAGTGTTATTGTCAACAACAAAGTGTGATCCAGATAGCCGGTACTCAGTGGAATGCCACAGGGCACCGTGCTTGGGCATGTTCTCTTATTCATCATGATCAATGACATGGGGTACGGATGTAACTATGCGGTCCCTTCGCCATTTGCTGACGATACACGAATACTAGCTGCCGTGCAATGTGTGGAAGACGTGCTGCCTGTGTAGCGAGATTTGGAAAGTACCTGCCAATGGTCGGTAAGAAATAATATGACCTATTATGAAACAAAACTCGAACTGCTAAGATACGGAAAAAATAAACCAAAAATAAAGCAACCACTCTTTGAATCCACGCAATATTCCACAAGCGATGGACATGAAATTAAGAGAAAAACAATTTTAAGAAACCTCGGAATGAGAATGCAAGATGATGCTACGTTTGAATAACATATTGCTAGAGTTATCGCTGCGGGAAAAAGATGGAGTGGATGCTCACACTATGGAAGCAATTAATTCTTCCGAGAATAGAATACTGTTCTCCACTTTGGACGCCGAGTACAAGAAAAAAGTTTGAACAACTTGAAGATATCCAATATCGTTCACGGCCAGAATTCGAGACATGCAGGAGTACGATTACCACAAACGACTTAGTTGTCTCCACTTGTATTCAATACAACGAAGATTTGAGCGATTTACAGTCATATATGTTTGGAAAATTCTGGAACGTATCACTGTGAATGTGAATGAGCGGATTGTCGCCAGACACTCGGAAAGAACTGGAAGGACTTGTGATATTCGCATCCCAAGCAGAGATGGTGGAAAAGCCGTGGCCACAAAATATTCTAGTAGCTTCGCTGTACGGGGAGCAAGATCGTTTAGCAAAATGCCTCGGCATATTCGAAACGCCACTGATATCAAAATTGTAGAGTTCATAAATGTGCTGGATTCTCATTTAAAAAGAATATACTATATAATAATTCACGTCGTGTTTTTATTTATTTATTTATTTATTTATATCTTTCCTGTCACGCTCTATGGGAATAACATAGGAGAAAATTCAGATTTCAAAATGTAAAAAAAAAAGTGGGTACCTTGCATTTTTTTTTTTTTT
>LQNS02278160.1:11667393-11681415 GCA_001587735.2 Parhyale hawaiensis
AGAGTGGCATTTCCTCCAACTCAGGGGCTACCCAGAGCCCCAAACCCAAAGCCAGCTCATACAAACAAAGCGGCGTCCGGTGGCCGGACAATGGGGGCGGCCTGATAACGCGCAGGCCACTTAGTCCAGCTGCATATTCTATATCACTTTTAAATTTAACGTTCCCGTTTATGCAGCCGAACTCAGCTTCATTTTCCGTACCGCGGATACAATCAAATTAGTTCTTCAACGTTCAAATTTTTTTTCCATCTGAAAGCGAAGAAACCATGTGTTTTCTTCAATCGTGTAAGCTACTAATAATGGCCATGCGAATAAAATTTTAACTCAGTCAACTACTCTGACCGATAACAGAATGCTCCCAAAAGTTGCTCCAACTTCATGTATTTGTTATCAAGGTTTTTGCCAGTCCTTGGGTTGTTTTCCTTTTACCAAGAATAAAGAGAAGTGTGATTTTCTCATTTGATGCTAAATGACATTTTTACTGAGCATAGTAGGCTTACTAGGCTTGCATGAAAATGGCGGTCCACCAGGCTTACAATTACGCAGACTTAATTTATTTTATAATGGGTATCTAGAGGAAAAAATTGTCACTAGTGAGAGCAAAATAACATAATGCGAATGATTATTATCATTGCGAGAGGTGATATTTTCATTGAAGACCTAAGTATATATTTGTCTGTCTACCCTATAAATAATCGAAGGAGTTAAGAAAAGTTCATAATTTTTACAGTGAGCTTGGTGGGTTGACCTAGATATGACCCATACCAAAAAACTAGTCCTAGCTGGACATAAAAAACTACGGCGTTGAATTTGCCTCCATCGCGGCAGATTGTCTTGCACCACGAGGCGCTCAATTTCTATTAAGTCATTACTAGAGCCCGGATTTATTGCAATTTACGGCGTTTATGCAATAAAAGCTATAAGGACAATAACTGCAATATGAGCTATAATGCAATATACTAGGCCGTGTTCTCACATCCCTCATCGTAACGCGTTCAGTTCAACTGATGGACGCGGCACGTTGATGTGATAGAAGCAGCTGCATCAAACGCTGGAGACTGAAGGATAAAGCATATCCTTTTTTGGACGATCTTCGTTATTCAAGTTTAGCAAATAGAACCTATAAATAGTAAATTTATCCTCTGCAGCGTTCGGAGATCATGAAAAAATCGGAAAAAATCACTGTCGCCGTAATGATCAAAATCATTGTTCTGCAGTTTAAGACAAGAGAACTTGAAAATCTGAAAATGTTTTTGGAACAAGGACGCCTTCTTTAATTTGGAAGGCCAACTGATTGCTCTGCGCTGATTTCTCTAGGCTGTTCCCATCAAAGTCAGGCTAAAAGATTATGGGATATGAATGTACCTTCAAATCAACGCGAAATATAAGCGAAAATGTAAAGAAATGACATCATAGCTGAACGCGCGACATCATTCATTTGAATGAAGGACACATCTGCGTGTGGATAGAGAGAGCAATTTTTAGGAGCTATAACTGCAATATTTTAGGCGTAGTAAATCCAGGCTCTATCTTATTACTACTATGGTGAATAGTTTTAATCCTCCGTTTCCCGCGGGTGATGGTCTAACGCCACGAGTCGTTCTAATTTACTTTGCACTCGCGAAGACACAAAAACTGCCTAACAATAAAACAAGTTGACTATATGACTTAGTTTAAAAAAAAAAACAATGTTTCGCTTGCGGAGACCGTTAGCAGCACTCAGCACTACGGCTTAGAGCATATGTAGTTCGCTTCATAGCTGCATGGAACGTCTGCAAGGTAACCGTCATAGCGTAGGGTCATGAGAGCGCAGCCAGTGTTTTCGTTTGGGTCAATAGGTGGCAGCCAGGCAGAGGAACCAGGCGTGCCCAACATGGTGTAGCCATCACGCCACGTCCACACACCGTTCACCAGTTCAAGTCCAAGGTAGTGTCGTGTGGTGCCTGCATGCAGACATAAATAATCTATGGTCACAAATGGATCATTATAGCTTATACCAGTGAAAAAATAAATGTGTTCTTAGTTCAACGAACGTTTGTTCCACATTTGATTTCTAACTTACAAGAACTATCCAACATAATTTATACCGGTGTTCATAAAACAAACGTATTACTGAAATGAAGCAATGCAAACAGATACATAGTTTTTGGGTAAGTAATTGCAGCTTGTTTGCCAAACTGAGTCAAGGGAACTAAGAGATATAACTTTTCAGTCATGCGGGCTGAGCATGATAACGGAAAGAATATAAAGAGGTTACATTCTAAAGTTGACTGCCTCTGAGCCAGAGCTAATAATTCTAACGTGCAGTTGCATTCTTTTTGTGTCGTTTATAAAAATTTGTACTTTGAATTTGCAACAGCAAGGGGTCATAGACTTAACTAGGAGGGAACCACTATAGAATTTCTTGATAGCTGACCAGAACATCTTTTTATTTTCACTAACTCTATTATGTACCATTAGAATTCGTGTCTTGCACCAGACTTTGTGTAGTCGTCTGAGTAAAAGAGAAGGAAAATCATTCCCATTTAATTCGTTCGTCACAAGCCAATAGTCTTCCGTATTGACTGAGACTAAAAGCAAACGCTCTTAAGCATACCTGCAGTGGCAGGGTTGGCAGCGTAGAGGTAGTTCACAAGTGTCCAATACTGGTCACTATATACTGAGGCCAAAGCACTGCCAGTAGGACAAGCACTTTTCGCATCAGCTGCATTTTTCTTGTCCTGAGAGAAAAAGAAGCAGCCAGCACCTGGAACCTCGACGAAAGGCGAATCGCATTGACCTGGACACGACATTGACATTATATATGTACAGTACCTATATGACTTAGTAAAATGGAAAAGTCACACGTGGTTAAAGGAACCTTTCAAAAGCAGAAAAGGTATCCACTTTTCTAAGCGGCAATATCTAGGGCTATAGACCTTATTATACCAAAAGCTGGAAATAATAATGGTCCTTTCCTGGACATGAAACCAGCATGAAGCTGAATCCCATCAATAGTGTTAAGGCAAGAGCTTTATTAGTACAAGCTACTGCAGTTATAAAGAAGAAAAACTATGTAATATTGCAAAGCCACACAAACACGCTAGGTGACCCAATACCTAATGTGGAAATTCATCAGCCTCCGAACTAGATTATTTTAGGTCTTGCATAATAACTATAAAAAAGCGTTATTACCATGCAGACATAGTAAAACTATGCTGCTGCAGCACCAACTTTACAGATGCCGAAGTTCTAATCAGTAACTTTCATTGCACCTCACCTGTTGGAGCTTTAGGCACATCCCTCGTGTAGCAGGTGTAGCCGCTGTTATCGGAGTCCAGTTCAAAGTGCGAGGGATACTTGGTGTCGATGGTGAGGCAGTTTCCGCCAGAGTCTAAGCAAAACGAAGGGAACACTGGCGTACTACCTCGAGCTACAGCACCGCAGTTCGGAACGGTATTCATTTCCAATATTGTTTTCCGCATAAGAAATCCCTCAGAAACGAGTCTGGAGATATTGAAACCAACTCTCCGGTAGGTGTTTGCAGTCACAGTGCAGAGACACGGCTTGGCGATGTTGGAGACTATCATCAATATAACTAACCAGTTATTCAATTTACCCATTGAAGTAGTTTCTCTGAAATAAATTGAAAACTCAGCGTTAGATATCACCATTGACGTTTTCATACCCATCACTCAAAAAACAAAAGTTTTTTATTAGATTGAACTCAACGCAAGAGGTTTTTACTGAATGCGTATCTGTGTAGTTTTAAGAAGCATTCAGAAGAGAAACCTCTTTCGAGCTTGACGCCGTAGAGCCACTTTTACAATTGAAAAAAGTCACTTTGAGGCAGCCATGTCCGCTTTTGAACTATTCGGTAACTATCATACGGCACCAAAATTACACGATAGGGTGAGTTAAGAAATGCAATAATGTTCGATGAAACACGGCTCCCTCCACAATTGTTGCCTTTTTCTTCAAGAAATTTTAGCGCATTTTATTTCTAAAACTTTGCATTAATGTGTTACTTACGTCATAGGGAAGCAACTCCAAGGGTTAGGGTAACATCAAAATCGGTACACTTTTTGGGCCCGGACTCTGCACCTGCTACAACCGGCCAATCTGGGTCCAGCAGCATGCGCCCCTAATGTTGCCCAAATAAAAATCGCGCCCATTCGTCACAAAACAATAAAAACAAGCAAAACAGTCCCAGCCTTTCAGCTTGCAGCCAAACAAACCAATAACAATATCATGCCACTACTATAGACGGAAGGATGCTCTACCTGTTACTCTTAAATTTTTCCTGTTATAGAGAATTGTTGGGACCAGGACTAGGGCCAACTCAGAGAGCAGGCTCATAGCCTATGTGGAGAATGGCCAGAACCTACTGCCTTGTGAGCTTGCCAACCTCAGAGCAATCATTAAGCAGGGTCTGCAGTTTAAAGAGAAATTGACAGAGGGGACTGCCAAAATGAACTACTCGGTGGTTCAGATAGCTTTTTGCCTTGCTAAGGCAGTAAAAGCTCAGTATTTCAAAGCCAACTAGGACCTAAGGACTACAAACATCAGGAACAAAGTCACTGTAGGGTCTCATCAAGAAAGACTGGACCAAGGCAAGACATAACATGGAACCGAGTGACAAGGAAGTCAGTGATAGACGCCTTAAATGCCCAACTGAACACATTGTACGACATCACCAGGTGCCGCTGCGAGCTCAGCCCCTAAAGCACAAAGCCTCTCTGCACCGATCTCTACACAGGTAAAAAAATTGCAAACAAGGGAGCACATTAGCTGCACCTGTGGCAGGGAAGAGAATCTTCCAGCCATGGGGCTGCTGCTCATCCACATACAACGACGGAAAACCGAAGAGAAGGCAGGGATGCATATTTCAGGACTGCTTGCAATGCCAGAGCATGAGAGACCGACTAAGAAACAGGCCAGGAAGGACATAAGTGAGAAGAGACTTAACCCTTAAATGCATAGCGTGCCATATATGCAACATATACCAATAGTGTTATTTCTACGGGTGTGCTATGATTAAATCAGGCATTTAAGGGTTAAGTGTGAAAAAAATCAAGGGTGCAGTCAAGGTCCGGACGAAGATACTGAGCTATTGCCATTATGTTAGTAGGATATGCTTACTCGTGAGATGCCAGTGGCGGGATCGTGGGTGTTGCCATGTGCCCTTGTATGCATCACGCATTTGAAACATTGTGTTCGTTACGGCAAGTTCAAACTCCTAACACATCGAGAAAAGTCTGAGTCCATTACCATTTCACTTGCCAATGCCGTACCTACCGATGACTTTCGGCCACAACCGATTCTGCTGCCCGACCCGAGCATTAAAGTCTCCCAGCACGATGACATTATCATCCCGCAGAACAGCCCCCAGCCGCTCCGACAGCTGTTCGTAAAAGCTGTCCTTTGTCTCTTCATCCGCTGTCAGTGTCGGAGCGTACACAGCAATAATCGTTGCTTATCGATGGTGTGACAAGGGGAGTCGGAAACTCATGATACGCTCGCTGTGACCCTCCGGAACAGCTTCCAACGCCGTGAATACTACGCTCCTGGTCTGCCAAGTCCCGCCAGAAGAACGTGTATCCTCCGCCCTCCTCGCTTAGGGAGCCCTGTCCTGCTATGCGAGTCTCGCTGAGCGCAGCGATGTCAATGCTGTACCGGCCCAGTTCTGAAGCCACAAGCGCTGTGCGTCGCTGAGCCCGTGCAACCCTGTCACTGTCCATAAGAGTTCTCACGTTCCAGCAGCCAAGTATAATCCGTTTTCTAGAAATTCTATTTCGTCCACAATAGAGGGATGACACAGTGGGCGTGGAGACCCACTCGTGTTACGTGGAGCAGGCAATTTTTAGACTACCTTTTCTTGGTCCCTCTCCCGCCAAGGGAAGAGCAGTGAGGGTCCCACCATATTTGAAAGGCTGCCATGTCATCCCCGAAAGACACCGAGGGTGGACGCCGCTCCATCCCCGTGCACCGGTGATCATAAGCTCGAGGCCGTACACGTGCAGGGGGCAGACTAGAGGCTACCAGCAACATCCTTGCCTGCCTCCACCGCCCGCCACCCCATCGCCGTGGGGCTTGTGTCACGACCGATTGCCCGGAGAAGATCCTGCACTCAGACAATTATAGTGAAAGGAGGGTGCGCGGTCCTCGGTTCACTTCTTTACTGCCCACCGGAAGGCCCAATGGCAAAGGTCAGACCCAAGACGATTGGTCCAATGTGCAGTTGCACAGCCCTGCCGGAACCACGGTATGTTGTGGACCGCCTCACGCCGGGGCTCGCTGCGTTGGCTTGATTTCGGAGTTGCCTTCTCCCAGCCTTTGCCTGTTAAGGCAAATCCTACAGGGCAGCAGGGGATTTATAATCAGAGTTGTTTCTGCTAGGCTTTCGGGCCTCGCGTTTTACTGCCGCTAAGCCGAGCCAACTTGGTCTTTCAGGCTTACGATTGCTGCCTGAACAAAGCAGTTTGGTCCGCGACTGCTTATTCTACATATTCACAGCTAACCTGCATATCTGCAGGCCGTCCGCTATCCGCCACTTGCGATGCGCTCCACCGCAGTTGTCAGCTGCCTGTTCCTGCTAGACAGGAAGAGACTAGCTATCAGAGCTAAGGAGTAGTAGGATATAGAGGACTGGAGAAAAGAGAAAAAAAAAGAGGAAGAATCCGTGCCAGAGAGACGATTATGAATGCACGCGAGCACGATCAAGAGCTGCTGATGTGCGGAGCTTGGAGATGTCAAACTGTGTAGTTGGAGCGGAAGAGAGAAGAAGACGGATTAAGGTGGCCTCGGAAGCTTTGGCCGTTAAGAGTTTGCGACTCCTGGAGAAGGAGTTCTTAACTGTGGAGGATGTCTCTCTCAATGTATATCAAGACGATTTTTAAACTCGTTAACTGACTCCGCTCTAACAACATCGGAAGGGAGCCTATTCCAAATGCTGACTATGAAATACGGAAAGAACTGCTGACTTAAGGTCGTTCTTTGAGCTTTATGCTTGAGTTTTTGACCGTTGTTTCGCAAGCGATCATTGAAGTCTCTTTCAAAGAGTCCCGTTGTAGGTATGTCGTTGAAGCCACTCCAATACTTGATTGTTTCTATTAGTTGCCCCCTAAGTCGTCTTTGCTCGAGAGAGATCAGACCCAGTTCCTTTAGGCGGCACTCATACGGCTTGTTTCGCAGCTGAAGTATCAATTTCGTTGCTCTGCGTTGGACTCTTTCCATGTTATCGATATCTTTGCACAGATGTGGGGACCAGAACTGAACAGCAAATTCTAAGTGTGGCCGCACTAATGCCTTGTACAAGAGAACGATGATGTCCTTGGACTTGTATTCAAAATTTCTGGTGATGAATCCAAGTACCCTGCTAGCCATTTTCACACTCATGTCAACTTGCTGACTGTGTTGTAGTTTGTTTCTAATAGTGATTCCCAAATCACGTTGTTGGGTGACAGCAACCAACACCCACCCGTTCATTTTCAATGGGGTTGAAGGGTTCACCAGCCCTCTGTGCATTACTGAGCAGTGAGCATTTGTCGACATTAAAGTTCATCTGCCACTCCGTGCTCCATTCCATGAGGGGGTGAATATCTTGTTGAAGCTAGGCTCTTTTTGTGTCAGGATGACATAGTTTAGTATCATCCGTAAATTTACTGATTTTACTACTGATGTTAAGATCGAGATCATTTATGTAAATTGAGAACAGAAGAGGGCCAAGCACGCTACTTTGTGCAACTCCTGATGATAGATGCGTCCAGGCGCTCGTCTCTCCTTCACGCTTCACTCGCTTCTGCCGACCCGTAAGCCATGCCCTGATCCATCGTAAATAGTCTCCCTGGATGCCATGGGCTTCCAATTTTTTCATTTGCCGCTAATAGGGGTATTAGCCAAAAGCCTTTTGAAAGTCTACACCTTTTTGTTCATCTTTTATATCTGTAACTTTTGAGAAAAAGCCCAGTAGGTTTGTTATGCAGCTCCTTCCATTACGAAAGCCATACTGAGTGTCGGATATGAGCTGATATATCCTAAGGTGATCAGTAATAAGCTTTTTCAAGAGGCGTTCGATGGTTTTGCTGATAACCGATGTAAGACTGATTGGTCGATAGTTGCTGGGGATTTTCCTATCCCCCTTCTTATGTATCGGTATCACTTTGTCACCTATAAGAAAGGTGTTTATCGCTCGCTGGTCAGGAATTGGAAGAGGATTTTGTTCCCTTTCTAGGTTTGGAGGCTTAACAGAAGTCTCTGACTTCTTGTGGTCACGTGACTGGGGTGAATCGCGTTGCTGTTTCTCAATCTCAGGTTTAATTTTGGGGCGAACCGCTGTTGCTACATTATCGTCAGTATCTTCAAGAGCAGCAAACCTATTCTGCACTTTTATAGAATTTGTCTGCTGCTCTAAAAGTACGCCATTCAATCTCCTCTGCCGTCTGTTGCTCATGACGGTTTTCCACGGCAAGGGTGATAATCGCAAGCGAGATTCACTTGTAGCCTTCTCCTCACTAGGTATTGGTCGTTGCTTTACTTCGGCGCGCTCTCGCCGCAACGCTTCGCGATCGCTTCTCAAGTTCACTACCTCAGCCTTAAGGGCCTGTATATGAGAGCAGGACGTACATGATTCTAGCTCCACTCCTTCGTAAGAAATAACTCTTGTGTGAATTTAGAATGGCATTTGCTGCACCGTCTCATTTTGAAGGTTTATACCGGCAGCATGAATGGATATAAAAGAAAAAGAATAGAGAAGAAAAAGGGGGAAATGGATAGTTACTGACATGTATTATCGAGTACTCGGGTCGCGACATCAATATATTAAACGCTTGCCCTGTCGGTAGCACCGTCACATCAGCAATAGCCCCAGATTCGATCAAAATCGTGCCTACTACTTTACATTAAATGAACGAACATTTGTAAGAAGTTCTCTTATGTGAAATAAAACCTACCAATACTTTGTAACACAAAAACATATATTTAATATCACTAGAGAATGGATCTTGACAGCGTGGAGACCATATCTGCGGCGATATAGAATTGCGATACATAAGTATAAAAGCTACTGATTTACTTTACAGAACAATGTACATTAGCAATCAATAATTTCGCTAAGTTAACGCAGTAATAACTTTGTATCTTTAATCGCACTAGATTAGGTTTCAGCAATGAGAAGTGCGCATAGGTATAGAGAAAAAAAAAATTACGCCTCGTTTATCAATAGAACAATGCAAAGAGAAAAAAACACATACGCCTCGTGAATCAATGAAACAATGCGAGAAGTAATTAGAGCCAAGGGAAATACATTTGGTTCAGAACTATTTGCGGATACAAATAGCGTTGCATATCCAGTGAACGCAAAAGAAACTAGAGAGCACACTGAGAGCGCTTACCTCCGCCAAGCAAGGCAACGATAACAGAAGATTCAGATAGGTTTTGAAACCATTATTTTCTTCATATCAATATCAGAATC
Source organism: Parhyale hawaiensis (assembly GCA_001587735.2). Classification (NCBI taxonomy): domain Eukaryota; kingdom Metazoa; phylum Arthropoda; class Malacostraca; order Amphipoda; family Hyalidae; genus Parhyale; species Parhyale hawaiensis. The sequence continues at coordinate 11,676,845 of LQNS02278160.1, forward strand.
TAATCACTTGTACTTTTTAATAGTATTAACGGGAGGTACAGATATTTACTAGGAACTAGTAGGGAGCTTGACGCGACTGATATGTACTGTTCTTTTTAATTAGCTATATATATCCTTGCCCAAACAGCAACGCTATCCATTGGGCTTGAAACGAGGCTAATAAAGTTTATATTAGTTACATCCTCATGGTTGGCTCTTCTTATGTGAGAGCAAACTATAGTCTATTGTATTTTATATTGTTTCTTCTTTTCCAATAAAAATTGTCATTATTATTAACAATTCTTGTAATCTCCATAGAGATCCGTTCATAACTTTTTGAGTTATGCTGCTTCAGACATTGGGACAAACATAAGTCAAAGACACAAACAGACCAACCGATCACCTCCAAAACTGTAATCATTCGTGCCTTTTAAGATTAGTAACAAGTCCTGTAAATTTCAGCGGCATCCAGACATAACTCTTTGAGTTATTGTGCTAACAAGCATAAATCAAACATATTGACAAACAAACGAATGAACAAGCACATCATCCCCAAAATTTGGTCATTGTACCTAACTATTCGTATAGATTTCATTAAAATCCAACCTTTATGGCCTCTTGAAAAGATAGGCAGTCGGACAAACAAACAGACAGATGAACGTATTTTCACCAAAAGTTAATCATCTCTTACTGATAACATGCCTAACAATCCCTGTGAATTTCGAAGATCTCCGTCCATAACTTTTTGAGTAATCTTGTTGACAGACAGAATAACAGATATACAAACACGACAAAAACATGACATCCTTGGCGGAGGTAATTGTCACTCCGTGTAAGATATTTCTGCACTATAATTTTGGAATAAACCTGTACGTCATTTAGTGGTTGAAATTGTGGCGACATCGCCGCACGAACAGTTCTTTTTAGATTTGGCGCTAATGCCCATGATGGTGATGCGCCAAATGTTAACCAAGTAACTTTTTAGATGAAAATTTAAGTGAAAGCAGCTAATTTTGAGGCGAAAATATAACTTATTTTTATCAGCTCAAGTTGCTTTTCCCTCAATGATATTGTGCGAAGACTAAATCTGCTCGGGTGTGGGGGAAGTGTGATTGGATGGTTTGTATCTTTCGTGTGAAGTGTGGGAAAAGTAACCTGTCTTATGTGACAGTGAGCAGCGAACCCACTAAGGCCCCGTCGGTTACTTCAGCTATTGGCTGGCCCTGCCTTTGTGCTCCCTCCGTTGCTTTTCGGTTTCACATTTTTACTGAGTTTACTTTCTCTGTCGTTTTAGCTTTCCTTTACCCATGCACGGTGATCTTGTGTCGAAACGCTCGTGCGTTCGTTCCGCCTCTGTCTCAGTTCCTATATGTCAGTTTCTCTTTTTTCTCGTGCAACAGCCTTATATCGAGCACGCGAGGTTTGAACCGTTAATTACACCGGTAGGGTTGGGTAAATATCCACAACACATCATAAGTGGGGAGCCGAAGCTTTACAGCAGCTATAATTAGGTCTTCGGGAACGTTTCTTCTACTTGTCTTCGTTTTTCAGCCTCATTCTTGCGGTTCTTTCTGCCATTTTCCCTTCTTTCCTGCCTCCCAGTTTTCTCGTGCGCGTGGATCTTGTGGGGGAGCTCTTCCGTGCGTGGGTTGCTCATGTCCGTCGTCATACTGCGTGTCCCTTCTTTCTCACTTTGTTGTTGAGGCCCGGGCTTGAAGTCCCGAATAATGAATAAAATCCCGTACGCTTTGTTTCGGGTTGGGCGATAACATGGATGAGTTTATAATCTTTATTTACGTACAGTTTATTCTATTCACTCTTTGCATATATATAGTAGTTTCGTCAGGACACGTCCCATGGGAAATCCCGTGAAATTTGAAATTCACTGAATTTGTGACTATACTTTTATTGTCCTAGGGAATTTTACGTAGTGGGCAAAGATGCCTCAGTAACTTGAATACGCTCCTATAGTTAGGCATTCAACGAAATTGTACGGCGCAATGCAGTGGTTCCCTGCGGACCCTGCCCTTCCTTTAGTTAGGTTATCTATATGGCCGATTTCCACCTCCCCAGTTTTCTTCCCTTTTATGTCCGCTTCATTGTATTTCCTGTTCCCTTTTCAGACGAATTTTAATTGGAACGTTTATATTTGTTGCAAATGTTTAGTGGCCTACAATGATGTGTAATTGATTTTGGTTATCAGTTCTTCATCTAGAATAGCTAACTTGAAATAGATTTATTATGCTGAACTAGTTACAGGAGATTACTTTAAGTTTATGTAAAAATACAGTTGGTAAATTTGTCTTACATAATATTGTAATATTGGATTTATAGCGATAATTCTCAAGATTTTAAGTATGTGCCACAAAGGAAAAAATATTCTCACTGTCAATATTTGTCAAAATTGTATACTGAAGATTAGCGTAACGCCACAACCAGTACTTCTGAACTTGTAAGTTATAGGCCGACTGTTCCCCCGATACCAAGAGTTGATTTTAATTTTTTGTTCTTTTTTATCTTGTGCAGTCAAACAAGACAGCTTTCTGGAATAAACATTATCTGGCCGCTGTGTGTTTCTGGCCACGATTCCTTTACACGATATCGAGGATTAGCGTGTAACAGTAATAACATAGGGCGACTATTAAATGAGTACTCGAACGTTTTCTTCTATAATTCAGAAAAGGACAAATATGTATATACAGCACAGTATATATGACAACACAGCTAAACATAAAAAGAGAAAAATGCACACCCAACAGTGGCACTTGTAGAGCTGGAGAAGCTTGCACGGTCCTTCCTTGCATATAACGAATATTTGCTGCCTGGTAGAGTATCGTTGGGTGGAGGTTGGAGCAGCGATGGGGAGATACGATGGAACACTTGCTGGCTGCTAGCGAGTGATGGTAGGAGGCACAGTGAGCTGCGAGGTGGTGAGGGAGGGGCGATGTGACAGTATAGTCAGTGCTTGCTTTACCAAGTATTGGCTGCACCAATGTAACTGCAGTATGCCTACTCGTAGATACTACGAGGAGTTGGTAGGTTTGGACGCATAGTGCTCCTATGTAATTATGAGCTGATAGATGTAAGGTTACCGACGCAGACAGTATTGCCTTTTAATACACACAGTGTCTCCGTTGCTCGCAGCAATAGACTGTCACAGAAAGATAGCCGGTAAGGGTCGTATACCATACAAGTAGTATATTGACCGTGCGAAAATAAATTAGTTGCTTTTTTTACTCTAATTTGAGAGAATACTGAATGGCAGGAGAAGAACGTAATTTGTGCTAAGACATCCGTTACGCTGGTTTGCTGCCTCCTAGCATACCGTGTCTTGGCGTGTGGTGAACGGGAAACGCGCCTGTACTGCATAAGCGGATAAGATAGGTGGCTGTATGAACGACGGTGTTGACGATACTAGCAGAAGAACAGTACTTGCAGTATACATCTAGGGTGTGTCACTTCATGTAGATTTGCTGTAGAAGCGTACAAACACTCAGAGCTCGTATGGATTACTACAAATTAAGTGGATGCCTGGCAGGAATGATACGCGATAGAACGTATATAGAGATAGGCAGGTGGGCTGGTGTGGTAAAACACAGACAGCGCTACATATGGGGACTCTTTTGGGGAGGTGCTTCGGCCAGGAGATAGAGGAGACGGTGCGGAAGTGATCGCAAATCTGCTGGTGGAGTGAATCTGGACCCATAGTATCGACTGGATGATACAAATGATAGTTGGAGAAATCCAACATAAACAACCCATGATGGAAGGCAAGCATAGGTGCCCGGATGATGAGAAAGATAGGGAGGAAACGGCCCTGGATCATCTGCCAAATTCACAACAATCAGTTGGGCTGCAGAGTCTGATCAGCCAGATCGACGGCAAGACAACCAGCATGGACATCCTCTATGGCTCTCTAGGGAAGCTGCTTAAGCAGTTGAGCGATGTTCAGCTCTACACTCTGGCGCCGGGTCACATCCCGCGACCTAAGGCTCAGACCACTTTGCGAATGACGTGCGCTGTTCCAAGCGGAGCGCTTTTCTGGAGGGTTCCTGGGTGGAGATGGCCGCACTTCAGCTCTCGTAGGGCATCCTTGAGATTCTTAGACATTGCCCCCAGAGCTCCGACGACCACTAGAACGACATCCAGCTTCATCTGCCAAAGTCTCTAGAGATCGATGGCAATTTCACGGTACTTTTCCTTCTTCTCCGCTTCCTAGTCCAAGATTCTGGAGTCGAATGGGATTGAGACGTCGATCACTTTGGCCGACTTCTCCTGTTTATCTTTGACGACGATGTCCGGTTGGTTTGCGTGAAGTACTCGATCAGTCTCCATCCGTTTGTCCCAGTAGATCTGTACGACTTCGTTTTCAACCGCGGGTTCGTGCTCGTACCACCTCTCACTGACCGGGAAGTTTTGGATCTGCAGGAGGGTCCAGTGAAGGTGTCAGGCAACTTTATCGTTCCTGCGCTTGTACTCCTTTTGCGCCAGCACTCCGCATTCGCTTATCACGTGGTTGATGGTTTCATCCGAGCTCCTGCAAATTCTACAGGTACTAGGGACGTTTCTCTTGTCGATCTTGTTTTGGATGT
>LQNS02278160.1:11681513-11691554 GCA_001587735.2 Parhyale hawaiensis
GGTACTAGGGACGTTTCTCTTGTCGATCTTGTTTTGGATGTACCTGGTTCTGAGGGCTTGCTCTTGAGCTGCCAGGATGGTGCCTTCTGTTTCCCGTTTCAGCTCACCCCTCAGAAGCCTGTTCCAAGAGTCTGGTATGATTTTGTCCTGAACAGCTTCGAAGTACTGGTCGGACATCTTCATGCTCTTCCATTGGTTAGTCCGATCGAGGCGCCGTGGCTCTTAAAATTGGTCAGCCGTTTCGGTCTCTTTCAGCAACTTCGCCTCGATTAAGCAGCGAACCCACTGGTCGTCGCTCTCTCTGACGTGTTGGGAGAGAGCGGGTTTTTCCGCTTCGACGCAGTCCTCGACGCTGATGAGGCCACGGCCCCCTTTTCTTCTGTTAATGTAGAGTCTGTCTACGCACGATCTTTGTTGCAGTGCTCGATAGATGGTCATGAGCTTCCTGGTTTTGATGTCCATGTCGGTGCAGTCTTTCTTGGTCCAGTTAATAATATCAGCAGAACTTTGGACTACGAGGACGGCCCAGGTGTTGATGGCTTTGATGGTGTTGCCCCTATAGAGGTGTGATTTCAGGATGAGCCGGAGTCAGGTGAGGTACTCATTCCGAATGGAAACTTTCATCGTTCTGTAGAGAATGGTGTTATACTCCATGACACCTAGGTACTTGTAACCTGCCTCCTTGATATCCTTAATGATACCTTCTTCGATAATGCTTCCCTCGGACGCAGTAACCTCTCCCCTTTCGATGATAAGGACTCCTCATTTGCTAATACCGAACTGCATCTTGATGTCCTGGGAGTACTGATGCACTATTTTAAGGAGCTGCTCTACTTGGTCCACTGATTTGGCGTAGAGCTTCAGATCGTCCGTGTAAAGCAGGTGGTTGAGCTTCATGGTGCGGCTGTAGTTGTAGCCCTGGCCGACCATGTTCAGGGTCTTGGAGAGGGGGATCATGGTCAGGACAAAGATTAGTGGAGATGGGAAGTGGCCCTGGAAGATTCCACCTCTGATGCTCACCTCGCCGAGGTGTTTATTGGCGCTTGTGAGCTGGGTCTTCCAGTTGGGTATGGTGGTCGCGATCAGATTGCGGATGCTGCCGGCAATGCCGTAGATGTCCAGACATTCCAGGATCCAGGAGTGAGGGATCATGTCGAAGGCTTTTTTTTTGTAATCAACCCAAGCCATGCTTAGGTTTTTCTTTTTACTCCTGGCATCTTTCGCGAGGAGCTTGTCCATCGTTCCCCTGGTGTTCCTGCAGCATCCTTTCTGTTCATCGGGTAGGAGCTTCTTTGAGTCTATATGTTGGTAGACTCTCTCGTAGAATATGCCCGTCAGCACCTTCCATATAAGGGAGAGGCACGTGATTGGGCGGTAATTGCTGACCTCCGTGCCCTTTGCCTTGTCCTTCTGGATTAGGACCGTCTTCCCTGTGGTCATCCAGGTGGGCACGGTTCCGCGTTGGAGGCAGTGGTTGAGCTGTGCAGCAATTCTGGAGTGCAGGGATGTGAAATTTTTTATCCAGTAGCCTTGCACCATATCTGGTCCGGGTGCTTTCCAGTTCTTGATCTTGCGCAGTTGCTTTTTGAGCTGTAGACTGGTGATTATAAGGTCTGAATCTGCTGCGACGTTCTTCTCCTTGACGTCCTGGAGCCATTCTGCTCCAGATGTCACTCCAGAATCGGATGCTCTCCTCTGCCTTGGGTGAGTCATAGCTCGTCTCTTCTCATCTAAGGGTTTGCTAGAGGCGTTTCTGGTTGGTGTTGCATAGCTGGTTCTGATGGAATCCAGCTACACTGGCCTCGAAGCGTCTAACTTTGCTCCTTTCAGCAGATAGCCGCTGCTTTAAGGTATCTTCCAAGTTGGTCAGGCCGACTTCGAGGCACCGGTACCTCGATTCGAGCAGCGTCTTCTTTTCCTCGTCGTGGAGATTTCCTCTGCGCCATTTGAAGATCCAGCTGAGCTGTTTCTGATCTGTGCAATGTTCTTCTCGAGGCGGTGCTTCCAAAGAGGATCCTTTTTCCGCTGGGTCCGTTGCGGTCGGGGTTGTACCTCGAGGATCCGCACTGCGAGGTCTGCTCAAGCTTTGATGAGGGCGTTTGTCTCAGTGATGTTGTTGGTGTGGATTTTACCAATCACTGAGTTGACGCGGAAAGCAGCTGCTCGGATCTTCGGTTCTGCTAGATGTCGTAGGCTAGGATGACTTTTTGGCGTCGTTTTTTCGCTGGAGTTCCGGAGTAAGTCCCGGAGTAAGTCCCGCAGCTCCAGCAAGTCACTCCGCTGCTGGTCGAATAGGTCAGATTCTGTCTCTTCGTCCATCGAATCGCTCAGACTCATATCGTGGGCCGGTAAATGCCGAGGCCCACGTCGCGGCGACTGGTTGGGGTGGTCCGAGTCGATCTCAGATGGGACTTAGTTCGACAGTAGGGTTACTAGGGTGTCACTAAGTTCCTGGTTAGGGTGACCTGGCGTTAATTCTACGCTGGAGTTTCGGAGTAAGTCCCGTGGCTCCAGCGAGTCACTCCGCTGCTGGCCAGACACGTCGGGATCTGTCACGTTTTCTGATTCGCTCTGGCTCATTTCGTGGGCCAGTAAGTGCCTAGGCCCACGTGAGGGCGACCGGTTGGGGTCGGCAGAGTCGATCTCAGACGGGACAGCGCCTAAGTCGGGGGTTTCCTCCGATGGAATGGAGAGCCGCTTAACAAGTTCCACAGGTGGGGACCTAGGCGGGGTCACAAGTCGGGTTGGAACCTGGCGTGCAGGTTCATCAGCGGATGGAGAGGCAACTTGAGCTTCCATCCGCGTAGCGATTTGAAGCCATTCCTCTTCGCTGAGGAGGTTTTTGCTGCAAGTTTGCCGGATTTGACCAAGAAGAGAAGCCTGAGGGAAATTGCCCGGGATTCCTCTCTCGTCCCACTGCTGCACGAGGCGCTTGAGATAGCCTGGCCCCTGGCGCTTGCTAGCGACGAAGAACTCCCACAGCACAACTCGGTCTTCCCGGGACTACTTGTGGCGCGTGCGGCGTTGCGTTGGGTCAGTAGCCTCCTCCGCCCCCGGCGGAGAAAGAGGGTCCTACTCCCTCACACTCCCCTCTCCAGTAGCATTCACACTAGCGTCGGAATCCTGGGTAACCGATTCCGACGGGTGAGTACCGCGTTCACGAGCTGCCCCTGCCTCACCCACAGGAGACCGGACGAGCGAGGTACCCAGTCCAACTGAGGTACCTTTCACGCCGTTAGAAAGGATATCTCTATTATAACTCAATTTCATAGTTGCCTGGTAACCCTCAGGCGGCGGGGCCTGATAACCCTCAGGCGGCGGGGCACCTTAGCGTCTGCGAAGATGGACTGCCTTTCTGGGCTTAGGAGTTCCATCTACCCCAAGCATTCAACGAGTCGACTCTTCCGCCTGAATCAGCCGTTGGTCTTCTCGTTGGCTACCTTCGATTTTGATGGTCCTTTTCAGCCATCAGAGGTGCTCGACCCTCCAACTGTAAGTTCGTACGCCTAGTTAAGCTGAGATTCAGCATGACCAGCCGGTGACCTACAGGATCTTGACTGGATTAGTCGCCAGTCTTTCGGCAGGTTGTCGTTGGCCTTCGATGTTCGAAGGCTCATCCGGCTTTTGCTGCGCATTTCCCCGCAACAGTGTCACTTTAAACGCCTCCCTGTGTCTATGACTCATACGCCCCGAAGGATTCACGGGCCGGTGATCGAGACAGGGTTTGCCAGTTATCTCGCTGGCGGTCGGGACTTATAATTATTATATTATTATAATTACTATTATCACGGGGATTTTACAACCCAATATAGATTGGTTGAGCGATGTTTAGCTCTACGCTCTAGCGCCGAGTCGCATCCCGCAATCTAAGGCTCAGAGCACTTTGTGAATGATGTGCGCTGTTCCAAGCAGAGCGCTTTTCTGGAGGGTTCCTGGGTGGAGATGGCTTCACTCCAGCTCTCGCAGGGCAGTCTGAGGATTCTTGGACATTGCCCCCAGAGCTCCGATGACCACTGGAACGACGTCGACCTTCATCTACCACAGTCGTTGAATTTCGATAGCAACGACACGGTACTTTTCCTTCTTCTCCGTTTCCTTGTCGATGATTCTGGAGTCGAAGGGGATTGAGACGTCGATCAGTTTGGCCGACTTCTCCTGCTTGTCCTTGGCGAAGATGTCTGGTCGATTTGCGTGAATGACTGTCAGTTTCAAGCCTTTTGTCCCAGTAGAATTGCACGGCTTCATTTTCAACCACGGGCGCGGGTTCGTGCTCGTACCACCTCTCCCTGCCTGGGAAGTTATGAATGCGCAGGAGGGTCCAGTGAAGGTGATGGGCAACTTTATCGTGCCTGCGCTTGTACTCCTTTTGAGCCAGCACTCCGCATTCACTTATCAAGTGGTTGATGGTTTCATCCGAGCTCCTGCAAATTTTACAGTTAGTAGGGACGTTTCTCTTGTCGATCTTGTTTTGGATGTACCTGGTTCTGTGGGCTTGCTCTTGAGCTGCCAGGATGGTGCCTTCTGCTTCCCGTTTCAGCTCACCACTCAGAAGCCAGTTCCAAGAGACGGGGACTAATTTGTCCTGAACAGCTCGAGATACTGACCAGACATCTTCGTGCTCTTCTATTTGTTAGTTCGATCGAGGCGTCGTCGCTGTTTGAATTGGTCAGCCGTTTCGGTCTCTTTCAGCAACTTCGCCTCGACTAAGCAGCTTAGTCACGGGTCGTCGCTATCTCTGATGTGTTGGGAAAGAGAGCGCTTTTCGCTTCGACGCAGTCCTCGACGCTGATGACGCCACGGCCCCCTCTCTTCTGTTGAGATAAAATCTGTCTAAGCACGATCTTGGGGGCAGTGCTCGAAGATGGTCATGAGCTTCCTGGTTTTGATGTCCATGTCAGTGCAGTCCTTCTTGGTCCATTTAATAATGCCAGCAAAATATCGCAATACGGGGACGGCCCAGGTGTTGATGGTCTTGATGGTGTTGCCCCATAGAGGGGTGATTTCGGGATGAGCCGGAGTTGGGTGAGGTACTTCTTCCTTCCGAATGGAAGCTTTCATTGTTCTGTGGAAAATGATGTTACACATTATTATTATTATTAAGTCACACCAGACTGGCGAAGCGGAAACGGAGAAACTCCATGAGGTTTACAAACCCCCACGCAACCAGCCCAGCGAGTGAAGAAGAAAAAAGGAAAGAAGAGAAAATCCGAGATCACAGAATAGCTCTGTGTACAGATCATTTAAAGCTGTCAAAATCCGCACCAGCAAAGATAGAGCCATGAAGACCATGACAAACGCCACACACGATAGAAAAAAATGAACGAGAATACTGGCCCGTACTATGGCATCGTAACGGTTCCCAGGCAAACTCATGAAAAGCACCAGTACGCCGAGTATACCTCACCCGAACAAATGGCTCCGGAAGAAAATCAGAGAGTGAATGACTAGGGCAATTGTAAATTTTATACAAAAAGCAGACCCCACCAACTCTTCGACGATGCACCAGATCACAAGGCACAATACCATCCAGCATGAACGCACATCGATCCCTCACACTGTTTCGGCAATAAGTAAGATGAATCAGCTGTTTCAGAAAAGGGTTAATTTAAGTCAGATATGTTTCAGTTGGATAGGATAGGTTATGCCATGGTAATTAGAGTTCAGCAAGGATTGTGTCAGCCTAGGTTAGATTAGGTACGGCTAGGCTGAGTTATATCTAGTTAGAGACTACAGAAGTGAGAACAAAACCTATGTAATACATCAGAAAGTAAACGTAGTAAACTTTTATAGTTATGCACGCATCTCTTTAACATTTCTCTCCCTTGAACTAATAGAACCTGGACTCGTCTAACCTAGCTTAAAACAAACCTATCCATTTAATGTATTAGTGATTCAATTCACTTATTGGCTAGGAATTACGCGCAATGCTTGGTGACATTTACTCCCTGTAACATGTATATAAAATACACAGAGACTCAATATAAACTGCTAACACACGATCAATTTTCACATACTGCTCGCATCTAAACGACGTTCAGATGCATCGCGCGCCTTAATTGATGCCTACTAATTATGAGAGTAAACTTCACGGCACGTAAATTGTGAATTCACATAGTGTTTTCAAGGTACGCTTCTGAGCGCAACACCATCACAAACCATCATCCTTCGCCCCTCCCACTGTGGCCTGTGACCTGCCACGCCATTGGCTGCTTTGAGACTGTACTTGCTGAAATGTTGAAGAAAAAATTCGCGCCCCGAACCTATCACTGCGAAAGACGGGCAAATACTTCCATTGCCGGTGGCTCAATACGGGGGAAGATTTACTGGAGCTCTGGATGAAGAAGTGCGGAGCTGTACACCAGACTCAAGTCTGAAGCTGCAGGAGGGCTTCTGCCACCCTCAAGGAATCCAGAGAGCGGTGAAGGAGAAACTAGTCTGAGGCTCCAGAATCTGTGAAGCGATTTAACAGGAGGGATGGATTTGTGAGAGTCAGGACAGAGACCTGATGGCCATCCTGTCTGCAAGGAATAGCTTTGTGAAGATAATTGAGTGAGAAAAGGTGATCTTTATGCCGCACGCGGTATCAGACTAGCGTCTGCACAGATAGCGAAATATATAAAAGTAAAGGTAAAGTCAACATAGACCACACCCTCATCTGGGAAACCCACATGCACTGGTTTGTGCTGCGGGTATAGGCCCACTGGCCCCAGATGAGTAAGTGTAGTTGCAGTCGATCTCGGGTCACCAAGAACTATGGCGCCAATATGACGGAAGGAACAAATGACCCCCACCCCCCTCATCTCTGAGGAAGGCAGTTCCGCCGCGGCGCCGTGCATGCACACACAACTGCCGAGTCAGCATACCAAGATCTGCAAAGAGCTCGTTGCCTGGCTGGGCATCGAATCGGCGGCGCTATCGTCGTTCGCGACGGATTTGTGTGCGTGTTTGTGTGCGCAGATCGTGTGCGTGTGAGCGGCGTTCAAGTTGGTGCGTCGCGCTGCTCGCTGTATCGCTGATTAAGTTAGGTAAGGTTAGGTTAGGTAACGTTTGGTAACGTTAGGTAAGGTTAGAAAGGTTAGGTTGCATTAGGTTAGGTTAGGTAAGGTACCTTACCTAACCTAACCTAATGCAACCTAACCTTTCTAATCTTACCTAGCCTAACGTTGGGCTAGGTTAGGTTAGAAGGTTAGGTAAGGAGGTTAGGCTTGGTAAGGGTAGGTTAGGTTAGCCTAGGTAGTGTTTATTTTAGTGGTGGCGCGTGCAGCAAAGCTTACTTGAACGCGCCATCGTAGTGAACGACGATAGTGCGAACCGACGAGCGATACAAGGTGGTAGAGCTGAGAACGAAAGCATGCTGCTACCGTGGCGGCAGAGTTGTTGTGGTTTGAGAGTATATTCAACCATAGCAACGTGTCAATGATTTATGCACGAATAGTTGGATACCTTGATTACCTCCGCCAAGGAGGTTATGTTTTCGTCGTGTTTGTCTGTCTGTCTGTTTGTTTGTTTGTTTGTCTATCACCAAGATAACTCAAAAAGTTATGAACCGATTTAGAGGAAATTTGCAGAGATTGTTAGGTATGTTAGGAGAAACAGATGATTAACTTTTGGTGAAGATATGTCCATCCGTTTGTTTGTTTGTTTGTTTGTCTGCCTCATTTTTCTCGACGCTCTAACTCAAAAAGTTATGGATGGACTTTGATGAAATTAACATGAGTTGTTGGGTATATAACAAAGAGTAAATGACAAATTTTGGTAATGATTCGCTTGTTCCTTCGTTTGCCACTGTTTTTAATTTTATGCTTGTTAGCACAATTACTTAAAAAATAATGGATGGATCTTTATGAAATTTATAGTAGTTGTTAGTAATATTAAAAGACATAAATGATCAAATTTTGGTGCAGATCGGTTGGATCGTTTGTATGTTTGACTTATGTTTGTCATAACGTTTGTTAACAGTATAACTCAAAAAGTTATGAACGGATCTTCAAGAAAATTGAACAAGCTGTTAATAATATGAAAAGGCACCAATGATTGGATTTTGGAGTTTATACAAAGAAAATTATGGTTTCAGAGCCAATTTGAATTTTTTGCTACCGTTGCTTCACTTGGCGGAGGTATGCGCTTACAGAGTGCTCCAGTTATATAATACAATACGCATTTTCATACAATACCAAACTGAGCTTGTCAAAGTTGGCCTTATGTTTGATTTTTATGCAGATTTCGTGAGAACCCGAGTGTTTAGGAAAAAACTTCTCCCGCTGTAAAACATGTAATTTTATTTCCGTTTTATTGAAGCTAAACTTTAATTAACATTTTTGAAAAACAGTAATTGAAAATACTGTATATATATATAGCTAATGTAGGCGTTAGTCAGACATGCCTTCAGATAAACCCTGATATAGCTATATATATATATATGAAGCTATTCATAAATCTATATTTTTTTGCAAAACGGCAGTTGAAATAGGCACGAAATGTAGGGGTAGCCGTTATTCATTACCCACTTGAATATTTCTTGACTCTCCCTACTGCACATTAGTCGCAGTATCGGCTGCATCCTTCATTTGTAACCTGCGAGAAACAGTTTTCCTTGAGATGTTATTCCCAGCCTCTCCACTAAATTAACAGAAAACTAATGAAGCAGTTTCAGAACGACCCTTTGCAAACATTCTAAAAATTTGGCGAGCTTCCCTTTCAGATGTGTTTAGAGGTTTATCAGTTTTTTTTCTTACATCGACCGATTCAACTGTATTATACTTGCCTATTACATGACGAACGACACTTTTACACCTACGGACAATATCAGTATATTCTGAAATTGACTTACTTTCTTGATTTTTGGCAATAATGAGTTCATTTTCTGCAGGAGAGAGTGTTTTACGTGTTCAAGTCGCTATATTGCTTGAAGTTAGTTCCATTGATGTGTGCACGCCGTCGTTAATTTAGAGATCCTGTATTGCGTGTTTTAACATGTATTAAACAAGAAATTAGCATCGTTCCGTAACTTTTGGCCAAGTTTTCATTCCTTCGTATCTATTCATTTTAATTTTTTAAGTAAACTATTATGCAAAATCTTCTAACTTTGAAATTAATTCATTCGTTATGAACTAATGTTTATTTGGAATACGCTCCCCAGGAGACTACTTTGAAGATGACGGTGAAGAATACTATGCAGGCAAGGTGTAATTTTACTTATTAATGTGTTTTAGGAACTTTGGGTACCACAGTCAATGCCGCATAGTATGAGAAAGTTAAAATGACCAGCCGCATATGGCGACCACTTGTCCTGGCACGGAATCAAACCCTATGTACTACAGTTTACAGTGGCCAACTTTCCCTTTATGCGGACTAATTCACTATCATTAAATTTGTTATAATACATTAGAAATAAAGCATTTTAATATAAAGTAGACCACTTAACACGTAAATTTACTAATTTTTAAGAAGGTCACTCTTACTGACAACAGGTGGCGTTAACATCGCCACTCTGACACAAAGTCATTCAGACTTCGAAATAATTAAGGTGTGTTTACTTATTTATTTAGAGCGCGTGAATTATTTTTCCTTGTTTATTTACTCCGTAATTGCAAGCGGGAGAAAAAAAAATTACTTTAGTTGAGAAAGTGTTCTTTTTAGCCAGTATTTAACACAGTCGTGTCTAAAATTGTCAACTTCGCTTTATATAATCAGCCGGTTACAGCGGCCAAAACCAGACGTCCCGATGTGGATGGGTTAATCGCAATCGGCTGAATCTTATATTACGTCAATTCGAAATAATTTTTAAATCGATAAAAAACTTTTATCGATGATTGGGCATATTTTCAAAATAATTACATATAAAACGGATTCTCATTATACTTAGTTGAGAAAGTGTTTTTGAAGACTTAAAAAACTGTTAATTTCGTTGCCGTATCTCACTACCCAGTCGGAAATTATGGTTGTCATTATAGTAGAATATAGTAGTGTATGAGAGATTAAAGTCGATTATGGATGATGAAACAGTATGGTAGATATGTCAACCATAACATACCGTTGATT
>LQNS02278160.1:11734156-11744732 GCA_001587735.2 Parhyale hawaiensis
TTATAATTTGACGTCTATTTTGTTTTCCTCCGTATTTTATAATTTGTTGCAGTAAAATGGCTATCTTTTCTATAATTCTGGCTTTGAATTTTATTATAAGACTGCGTAGTAAAGCAGAATTTTGTATCTTAAATAATTACCCTAGTCATCCGCTGTCTGATTTTTTTGGGGCCTTCTGTTCGGGTGAGGTATACTCAGCGTACCGGTGCTCTTCATGCGTTTGCCGAGGAACCTGTACGATGCCATACGGGCTACTATTCTCGTTCGCTTTTTAAATCATGTATGGATGTTTGGAATGGTCTTGATGACTCTGAATTTGCTGGCGAGGGTATTGGCAGCTTTAAACGAACTGTACACAGAGCTATTCTGTGAATTTGGATCTTATCTTTCTTTTTTCTTCACTCGCTGGGCTGGTTGCGTGGGGGCTTGTCAACCGCATAGAGTTTCTCCGTTCACATATCACTAGTCTAGTGCAATATAATAATAATACCTCAGCTTCTGTTGACTTCTACAGGAAATCAGAAGCCATTATGTTTGGTAAGGAGGTACCGGTACCAAACGCAACTGTTTAATAAAAACAGAGGTGTCTGATTTAGCAGACGTCAAGACAACTCAAATTGTGGTGATAAATTGTCAGATTCTCACCTAAATAAAATAGTGGTTAGATGCGCTTTTGGAGGCCTGTATGTTCGATAATGTCCAGTACCGGTAGGTATGTGCTTCCTAGAACCTGGACAGAGTTGCCCATTTTGAACGGTATTGCCCTATTTTGGCCCGGACGGAATTGCCCCAAGGCCTTTTCTGAGGATATCTTTTTTATAAGTTTTCCTAAATTTGTTCTTTTAGCTCTGACAAGCTGTGTTTATGACAAAATGTAGCAAGAAAACTGAATTTTGTAATGGAGTTATTTTCAATGCAGGACTCGCCCTCACTTGGTCGTTATTGTCCTGTAAGTAAGAAATTTTGATGAAAATGGTCCGATAATGCCCATATTAAGGTACCAAAGTTTTTATACATTTGTCAGGAAAGATCTGGTGAGTTACATTTAAAATGATACACATTTTCTTCAAAACCAGAGTTTTCTTTTAGAGTTATTACTAAGCAGACCTAAGCTAAATCTAGCTAGTTTTGTAATTCTCAACTTAGTGAAGGTTTCTTTACTTATAAAATTACAACCTCTAAAAATATACATGGCCTGCTTTACAAACCCGGTGCAATTCGAACCACCGACTGGCAGCAGTGTTGGATACATGCTTGTTAAATAACCTTCAAGCGTAGAAAATCTAGTTAAATCATATTGACAGAAGTGACGTTTCTTTTCTTTTGTAACAGGTTTTACCAAAATGTAGCAAAATGCTTACATTCTACACTAGGGGTCTACGACAATGCACTTCTCTCTTTGCATGGGTCTACACTTAACAGTTATAGGGAACCACCGCATTAATATTTACTTGGCACTGTATAATATAGGATAGAATATTTTCAAAGGCTTAATCAGGATAGCGCCCTCGTGGCAACTCAACTCCATCAATAATTTAGCCTCAGCTATGGGCTTCCTTTCCTACTCAGGGTTTCCTGCTCTTTTTCTTTTTTTGTTGTGTTTTCTTCCACTGTCACGTTGACTATACTCTTTCGAGTCTTTCCGTTTTTCCCCGATTCGCTGTATTAAGAATCGTTCCTTGTTTAGGTACCTGAAGCTGCAGTCAGCGGCGAAAGGGATCGACATTTACGGCTTGTCAATTTCCAATTGATCTTTCCCGAAGCTAAAAAAGGGTTAATATAAACGCTAAGTCATTCAGGCGATGTGTATTGGACATAGTATGTACAAGTCATATAACTACAAGTTGTCCAACAATCACCACAACACATAGGTCAGAATCTGAGCAGCGGCACAGAACTGTCACAGAAATTGAAGAGCAAGAAGGCGGAGTCTCCGAACTTGCGTGAGTTGGCAAGTACTTCGTTCGCACCTGTCTGCCATTTGTCCAACATAATCATGCGATGGCTGATGTAGGGCAGAGAGTCCTCTGCTGTACTGTGCGTTTCTGGACACTCTCGGCATATCTCTGACAGTCTCTGCACACGCTCGGCATTGCTCTGGCACTCGCTCGGCATTGCTCTGGCACTCGCTGCACACACTCTGCATTACTTTTGACACTCTCAGCACGTCAGTGCATACACTCTGCATGTAAACATTCACCACTCGTGTCAGTAGGCACTATTCAACATTCACCACCCATGCCAGTAGACACCATTCAACATTCACCATCCGTGCCAGCAAGCTCCATTCAACATTCACCACACGTGAGAGCATGTAATTCTAGAGGTTCACCCACCAGAGACGCAGAGGACAGCCGCATCTACAAAAGCAGCTCTTCGTGTGCTCCCAGCAAGTGCCTGTACAACAAGCTACCAGTCACGCTTTCTTACACGTAGAATACATAAAACTTTGCATATTCACAAACCTCTAAACCAGAGCAACAATCTTATCACTTTACTTTCACAGAATCTACAGTTCTTCTCTTCTATAGTCTCTTCTAGAAAACCGCACATTAGTGCCTACAAATAAATTATAATCGTCACGGTACAGGACTGGATAGGTAATTTTAGTGACAACGCTTTCAGTGAAAAATACTTTGAGCAACAAAAGAAACGTATTGCACCCTACCCCTGACTACATTAAACACTTAACGCGTTACAATAGTTCTGGAACATGTGAAAAATAACTTACCAATGCTTCATAGATTGCATTGCCGGTTTTGTCTTTCAGTACACATCCTTTATATATTATAAAACAGTAAGCTGTATTGCACTCATGTTCAATGTACTAAAAAATGAAAATTCGCCTACACAGTGCGGGACACCAAAGGGTCGTCGTACGGCCGCCAAGAGAATGTGTCAGTAGACGTGACCCATTCTCTATCATAACAGGCGTCTTTGACACTGCCCAGTCTCAACCTCGATAACCCCACAAGTCTTCGTCTGTTCTGGGTCATCAACGTTCAGCGGTCGGTGAGCGAAGAGAAGTTAGTTCGGACACTGCTGAGATGCAAGAAACTGCAGTTCCCGTTTGTGAGATAACAAAACATGATAAAAGAGTTACACGACTTGAAATAAATTATGTCACACGTTGTGAGATATTACGACGACAAAAATGATAGGAGGTTTTGTATATTTAAGTGTAATGTAAATATTGCAACACTCTTTGGAGGGCCTCGGCAGGTCCATAAAAAGGCAGCAGACCTGGTTGGCAGAGTCGAGCCAACATGGGCGACAAAAACAAAAGTGCGTCGGAGTGGCCACAAGCACTAATCAATGCCAGGCGTCCTGGTGACCAGATCATGAAGTATGGCAGACGGCTCTGCCGGATCTGGAGCATATGAGCCACACTCCATGATTGGCTTCCCAATAGAAACGAAGCTATTAGTACCGTACGACTAATTCTAAATTTGAACGACCCAAAAACCATCACAAATCACAGTCCAAGTACTAACCTGAGCTAGATGCAGAAAAAGATTCTTCCATGTCAAAATTAGTACAATTCCAGCAAGGTACGGTGGCACAGAATACGAATATATTATTTCTCAATTTAGACACATATGAACTTCGAAGAGATTCATACATGAAAGTCGAGCAGTTCACGTCATCCTAGAAATTAATGTACATCGCAGGCAGTCCAAAAACTATAAACACACTAGCGTCACGTGTCATTCACTTTGTACTTGATAATATACCTATATAATCAGTCCATTCTCTCATCGTGATACTGCTTCGTATGCCAGTCTTAGACAGAATTGGGGAAATGCAGAGGTAGTTTAAGGCGAAGATTTTTTTAAATAGCTTAAATGTCCACTATGACTAACAACAGAGAGTAGGCATATTTCTCAATCCCACGGCTTGGTTTCCATTATCCGTAATTTCATTCCTATCCTATATCCTATCAAATCAACAGTCATTGCTTCCTAATCATTTCACAGTTATAGCGGAAGCTTGTCCACAAGCATAAATATGTCCTGAACCTTATTTGTGATGCAATACATTCTTAACATGCAACAACCGTTTCCGTAAAGGCTAAAAAAACAAGGGACTTCGCTTCGGGACAAGTGTTGGCGTCACGGAGAGAGATGTTATCTCCTTGAGTGACTCGTTCAGCGAGCGAGGTCCTCATAACATAAGGGTAGTATTAATATGTGGACAACTGTCGCTTCTTTCTTAAGGTATAAGCTAACTCTGAAAATTGCACAGAACGTGTAAGGTTACCTGGAGTTAAGTGGCAATCATTCGAGACGCAGCAAACCCCATTCAATTAGTGCTATAAACAATTCCCGCTCAGTTCGATCGACAGCTGAAAAGATAGGAATAGAGCCAACATATAATACTAACAATAATAGTTATAACAATTTACAAAAATCAGTTGCAAATCATACCAGTAAGGCCTCAGTTACAGTAGCAAATACGTCACATGGAAGTTTAGCCTCTCCAGAGCATCGGTACTGCCAACCGAGTAGTATTTCTATGGGCGTGTTCGATTGGCCCACTTCATCACGCATAACCTGATAGGTTTAGCTCTAACTTTTCTTGTACTTCAATCCTGCGCATCCTCTCGATTTTGGCTTCTTGATAGACAAACCGTAAAAGGATGTTCTTACCAAAGCAAGTCGGGATGCGCGGCATAGTAGAGAGCCCCATTTACAAGTACTATTTCACTGATGGACATGGGTAGATGGAATGATGATCCAAATAGCAAAATCACAAAAGAGGAAGGAGGCAACACCAAGTACAGTTTTACATTATTTTGGGTCAGTCGTGATGTTTTCCGCTTGCAGTACAGTGCCTACTGTGTAGAATATTTGAAAAGACAGAGACCTAATAAAGAAAGCGTGCACACAACAATAAAATATGTCAACATTGCAACGTTGTTGTGCATGTTAATCGTACAAAGACAGCAAGTTGGGAAGATTCAGTAAAGTTAACTACGCAGAGAACAAGTCAAGTTGAAACAGCAACGGTACAAATATTCCCTAAGACCTCAACAAATAACAACAAGAGTGATTCTCTAGTATTTAGGAAGGCTGACCTACTAGAAAGTAGGGAAAGAGGCAGAGAAACAAGACGTAACGACAAGTGTTTACAGTTCACATCCTATAGGCTAAGTTGCTACATGGTACAAAACAATACGCAGTTCTTGAATCTAATGCGCCGTGATAAAATTCTGCTGTCTAGCAGGAACAGCAATGTGTGAAATGTCTTGATAAGTTGACACTGAATGTTATAGGGTTAAATGTTACTCGCATACTACACACTGGTAAAATTATGCACAAACTTGCGCAGCCTTGTGAGCGGTAAGAGTATTTTACAAATGCAGTGACAAAATTGTTAGTGGCTTACCACGGACTTGTCGGACTTTTCAGTGAGTCTACACCATTACCAGGCCAATTTGCCAAAAACAAAATTCAATTTGTCATTAATAAAATTATTATTATTAGAGTCCTAGCTCAGCCACCGCAGCTGGCACGAAAGCGCTATAATAGCAGTGATACGAAGTTTCACTCGGCATTTCTGCCGGAAACTGCAATCTGATTGTCAACTCACTAGGCGAGTTCTTTTCTTGTCTCTATCTTGGCACAGTGCGGTATTTCTGGCGGGAAAAAGGCGCAAAGAACAGGAAAAGACACTCAAATGCACGGCCCCTTTTGTGGCTTTCCACACGAGTAGAGGAATCTCGCGCTATCTCGATCGACAGCCCACCTTGCGGAAGAGAAAGAGAAATACAGAGAACCTACCTAACTTTACAAAACTAACCCCGTCAGCAAGAACTGCGGCCAGCGGCAACATTTGAGGAAAAGGTACCTACTCAGGTTTGCCCCTAGGTTCGCGAGGCTGTGGCTCGCCAGAATATACCCGTCAGGGCTGTCATTAATTAAAAGAAGTTTACCCTGTTAACAAATGCTTGACAATAAAGCAAGTTTCGACGATCGACAAATTAAATTTCGTCAAATGGTATTGTACTTGGTTGGGTAAATATCATAGCGGTTACGTCTGTTCACTACTAGCCACAATTGGCTTCGAATGGCAGTTCAACTAGGCTGAGACGCTTGTAGCGCTAGTTGTCCACTTCAGCAGCCACAGCGTCCAAAATGTGAGAATTGTATTGGTAGTTCCGCATTTTAGACTGTCGGAAAACACAGGTTGCCAGCAGAATGCGTTTGCGTGACTGTCGAGTTGTAAGTAGTAAAAAAGGGTTACTAGCGCAGCAATACTCGGTTGCATCACTCCGAATGCTTAGTGATTTCTATCTCGGCTTTTCTGCCATAGGCCTCATGTTTACTGCGAACTCCGGCGAGTTCGATTGGTAAAAGACGCACGCAGAAGTTTCATCGGTTAGCTACACCTCGATATTGTTGAAATAAATACTGTATGCAACTTTTATTGCAGTTTTAAATGAATGATAAAACTAGGGTCCAGCATAGGGTACTTTGACAGCATATAGCATTTGTGAGAAAATAGTTATAGACGCGAGCTTTTCATTTGAGCGAAAGTAATGAGCAGTCGGATAGAAAGGAACAAGCAGCACATTGTTACACCAGTGCAACTTGGAATCGTTGAATGCTTGGTATAATTTGTATGGTATTTATGCACTGAAGGGTTAACTTCCGGCTGGACGCTCCCCCTACATTTCTGACATTTCACTACTCATAACCTGTCCCATTACTCGCGAAAGAAATAATGTACGTGCCGCATGCGATCTGGTGGCGAGAGAATGGCTGCCTTCTGCGGAACCATGAACAGTTTAAACGACAAAACAACGAATCGTATAACGGCTCCAAGCTCCAAATTATAGAGTACTTTTATGTCTTGGGACAATTTGGCATTTATTTATCATAGTTCAAAGTACCACACTAACAGCAAATTGAATCTGGAGATAATCAAGAGGAAAGTCTGAAACAAGAATGATACGTCAACTAAACAAATACCGTAGCGATAACGCCATGCAAGCTACTGCATGTTTGGACTCCTACGCTACGAAATCAGTAGACAGGTTGCAGTAAAAAATTTAACACAGCGTTTCTTGTAATTGAAGTCTTTCCCTCAGTCAATACAAATTCCCAACGGCGGCCAAGAGCAATAACTTCAATCGGCTAAAGTTCACACCTTTTAGGATTGCAGTTCTTCGTTACTTGTGGCAATTGTCTAAAGTTCACACCTTTTAGGATCGCAGTTTTTCGTTACTTGTGGCAATGACGTTTTTGCAGATGATCGAGGCGCTGCCAGCAGCCTCAGTTACGTACATTTCACGAGCGCAGGTCTTCTGGCACTTGAAGATAAACGTTGAGTCTTTGCCTTCTTATGTCACGCGTTCCTGTTAACTGCGTTCTGAGTATCCGAGGCAGAAAATTTAACTTGCATTGTACGTACACTTTAGCCATAATATTTAATGGATGCATATCTGTTATAAAACGTCACGGAATATCTCCAGTGATTGATAAAAAGTCTGTCTCTAGATGAACTTTGTTGAGAATAAACTATTTCGTTTTTTTACACACTGGACTGTGAGGGACGACGAAGGGGTTACTTCAAAACGGGAAGCTGGAAATTACTATTATTAAAAGCGTATCTTTGGGTATGTTTATAGTCGGCCACGCTACTTGCGAATTTTTTCATTGGTAGTTACACGGTAGTGAAGAGACTCTCATCCTAATCAATTTTTCTGATGACCGAATAAGTAGATTTAAACTTAACCTCGTTAGCTTTAGTGTTCTTACGATTCAAAATTACGATGCTACTTGGGTTAACTGTTAATATCGTATGTCCTAAAGTGATACACTTCGTTTGTTTCTTTAAGGCACACAATGAAAAAAGTAAAGCAATACAATAATCTTGCAGTGTGAGAAACACATACAAGATAATCCCCACCATAACAAAATTGGAGCAGAGTGACGACATTGTGAGAGTAGCAGCCACATCGCATCTAAGTAATTATAATTATTTATTCAATAATAACCGTAACATACTCAAGGCCGGGCAATGCTTATATCTAAAAATAATAATTAGGTAGGCGCATTTAATGGAGACGATCTTCTTAACAGTTAGCCTCCAAATTTTTCTCATAGGGGATTCTTTATGTTTTGTTCATGAAGGCGTAAATCTGCCTCCTCTAATCTTTACGATATTCCAGCATTTACCAGCACAGTACTACAACAAATGAGCAACTCTGCCTTTAAATTGACTTTTCACAAATGGCAGGGGTGAAAAATAGAAAAACAAGTTCGAATGCACGTTAGAACTGATAACAGCTGTAGACTAAATCCCAACGGCATCAGAGTCAGAGTCCTTAGGGGTGAAACATACCAAAAGCTGTTCTGTGAGAAGCTGGCAGGCAGGCTGACAGTTTTGAGATGCACAGAATGCATTGAAGCACGCACACCGAACAGCGGCAATTGAGCAGGCCGCCGCCGCTGTTCGGTGTGCGCGCTCCTATCTCCGTGCTTCTCATAAACAGCCAGCCTGCCTGCCGGCTTCGTGTTGAACTGCTTTTGGTATGTTTCGGCCCTTACTCTTCCGATATCTTGGAAAACGACGTATTCACGTCGGAATCCTAAACGTGATTTTTCCGCTTGTATTGTATCGTCGTAAGCAGATAAATAACCGGTATCGACGATAACAGTGAAGGCTAATGGATACTACAGCTGTGTCGTACAGGGTATTATTACTCCTAACGTGAGCTACATAGTTCGCGCCTAAGAAATTCCTTTTATCGGTTCTACATCCTCCATAACGAGTAGCATGTACGACAGTCTGTGTTCTTCCATAACGAGTAGCATGTACGACAGTCTGTGTTCTTCCATAACGAGTAGCATGTACGACAGTCTGTGTTCTTCCATAACGAGTAGCATGTACGACAGTCTGTGTTCTTCCAGTTTAGAAGTATTTCATTTGACGCTTACACATACAATTTACATAAGGCCTCCAGTATATATTAGTACAGTAATATCTTTTCTCGCTCTCAGCATGCAGTAAGTCCAGGTGGGGTAATCTCGTCTTATCTAGTTTTTGCGCTATATTTAGGCTAACAATTTTTAGTTCTTTGTGTGCGATACACGTACGTTCTCTTAATTCACTAGTACATACCAATATATGCAACACCAGGAACTAAAATTTCTGAACCTAAATGAAAAACTACATGAAAAGAAATTACCTATTTAGAAGAATACATGTAAACGCAATCTATGTTATCTATCTATCTAGGACTACCGATGCAGTGTTCCAAGTGTCACGCGGACTCTCTAACCAAAACTCGTCCGTGACTTGTGAATGATGGCCTACCGATGTAATCAAATGCCTGCCTACTCGACTGCCACACGTGTAGAACAATTACAATTTAATTTGTTACACAAATCGTCAACATACTCTATTTCCTCTACTGCATAAAGTAGTAAGAAAAATCAGGCACAAGATTTAGCTCTCTACATCACGCGACAGATGCACAAAAAAATATAATCGATATTAAGTGACTGCAAAATAGTTAAACGAAGCTGTTTCTCACGGCCTTACGATAAAACATAGTTCGAATAAAAATTACTTTACATATGTAGATAGGCTAGGTCCCGTGTTTACAGTGTTTGGCACGAGCTTACTGCAGTCGCTAAAGAAATAATTTGCCGAACGTAAAGCGGTCAAGAGGCGCATTCCGCTGGACTCCGCGTAACAACGATGCTTTCACACAAGAACAATACAATGGCGTTACTGGAGCGTTAGACCACTGCACCTTGAAGGAAAATATTTAACTCAAACACTTGCTTTGTATCGACGGCGATGGTCAGGAAGCATCCCGCAATGATCAAGCAACCTTCGACTTATCAACAAACTACCCAGGCACTAATTGACAAAAAAGGTACGAAAATCATCACTGATCTTTGTTAATTCAAGAGCTTTGTTAGCTATCGGCGCAACCGAATGCAGCGAGCGACTCCCCATTGCACGAGAGGAACAAATGCATGCTCGGCAGCACTACAACCCCAGCTTCAGCTCGCAACCAAGAGGCTGGAGTGTTCGGAGTTTCTGTTAACGAAAATGAACTATGCAGTCCAAGACCTACGACAGACAGTGTCCAACGGAATACGCCAATATATAGCTACAGTCCTATAGCTATGAATATTTTTTGGTACAACGCCAAACACCGCTTATGAACTTTGAACATATTGGCACATAATTGGTCTCTCAAGTTTCCAACTCCAAAAAGTTGAGATCACCCCAGCAGCAGTGTGCTTAGATCAGTCCATGAACCACACAGTCGCTACGGTCTAGTTAATTATTGTCATTTTGAATACTTTTTCTTTTAGCTACTAGCTACCTCCTTCGCATGACGGAAAATTCTACTTTGCTAGTTCTAACAACCGAGATGGACAGGATGAACATGCGCATACGACGCGTAAGTAACGAGCATCCCCATGAGACGAGAATGAAAGTGACAAGAAGAACATGCGCATACGACGCGCAAGTAACGAGCATCCCCATGAGACGAGAATGAAAGTGACAAGAAGAACATGCGCATACGACGCGCAAGTAACGAGCATCC
>LQNS02278160.1:11744956-11765191 GCA_001587735.2 Parhyale hawaiensis
GAAAGTGACAAGAAGAACATGCGCATACGACGCGCAAGTAACGAGCATCCCCATGAGACGAGAATGAAAGTGACAAGAAGAACATGCGCATACGACGCGCAAGTAACGAGCATCCCCATGAGACGAGAATGAAAGAGACAAGAATCACGCTGGCAGACTTTCCTAGAGTGAGCAAGTTTCGATGGGAATGTGGACACACAGGGCTCGAGTTCGCTTTGCTATACTCGAGAATAACTTCTCTCGTTGATGGGCGTCGCCACAGCACTGAAACCATGTGAGATTATCGGTCCCATATTCGAGCCAGCGTCATCCTACATCTGAGGGGAAACACCAAGCCCTACAGCGCAAAATTCTCATGTGTAAGTTGGACTCCGTCACTACCGGTACAAAGTTATTTAGTAAATCGGATAGTAAACTGTAGACTGGGGAGAGCCGAGCGTCAGGTCAATACGATATAGTTTTCTATGACGGCCTCTGAAGTCTCACCTCACGAACATACAAGCATTTCGGTTCCCTAGCTTTTTCACTATTAAACTCTTAAAAGGCAAAGCATGTAACCAATAGAGAGTATAGACGTCAACAGCACCAAACAACGCAGATAGCTTGTAGAATATTGCATTAAAAACCTGCAAATCAGTCTATAGTAGTCGAGAAGGATTTTCTACCTAACGATTTGAAGATTAATCCTGTAGGCATTTTTGAGAATGAAGCTCACAAAGCGCGAGTGGGCAACATCAATGTAGTTTGGTCGCGTACTTCAGTAAAGTTATCAAATGAAAATGTA
Source organism: Parhyale hawaiensis (assembly GCA_001587735.2). Lineage (NCBI taxonomy): Eukaryota > Metazoa > Arthropoda > Malacostraca > Amphipoda > Hyalidae > Parhyale > Parhyale hawaiensis. Next base: position 11,745,741 of record LQNS02278160.1, read on the forward strand.
AGAATTTTGTGAATTACCTAATGCTAAGTACATATGATAATAACGAGTACTTTTGTGTTTATTAATAAGGTGCACGTGGAAAACATAAGTTATTCCAAAAGAAAGCTAATACAAGACACCATTTTCAAAAGCGCAAAAATAACAAATACAAGTTCCACCGTTATCACCAGCAGACTTGAAATCTGCGGAGGAAAGAATATCTGGCCTACGTACAATAAAAAAATCGTCTGTTGCCAGAGACCCATTTTGTAAACTCTGCAAGTGTCCGTTTGCCATAAAGATCTATAAAACTGTTTCAAAGTCATGTCCTTATTCCCTAAATCATAATATATTACTATCTCAACTACTCTACACTCCTTACACAGCATAAAAGCTAATTCTTGAGTATGTGTACGCATAGTGTAACTATATATAATAACGCGAGTAATTTGAACCTTTCTAGCACAGTCATGCATAGCACAAACGCCATCGCGGCCGTGACGCGTGGTTCTTTTTGTACACTGGTTCTGCCACACGCTACCACCAACTTGCCCAAGAATTTGTACAAAAACCAAGCACTCGTTTCTATAACGACACTTAACGAACGATTTATTAACAAAAAACGTGGCGGCATTGTGAAATTAAAACTAATTTCAACCATTCTGTTTTGTACGGTAACGAAATAAGAAATTCCTACTCACAGGCGCCACTACGAATAATTAATTACACGAAAAGCCACCATTGGTAGGAATCATTTGTACGTTACCGGCGCACAGCGGCGTGTGGTCTGCTGCTGGACAATTTGGACGACACGGAATTTCGCTTAGGCTTATTTGGTCTCTTTTGAGGAGCCAAGGTGGAGGAACTGTCACTTAAGTCACTTCCACTGGAGCTTCTCACGAGATCGCAATCCAGTCTCCCGCCTCTAGCTTTGGATTGTCTGTTGCTGCCACTCACCGAACTGGAGTCCCTGAAGGAGTTGCTTTTGATCCATGGAGATCGAGAAACGAAGGACGAGCGAGACAAGTCTCGGCAACGAGGGATTTTGGATTCACTTTGCATCGATCGTGATGCCGGAGAAGAAGAATCTCTCGCACCAATCTTTACATCCGACATTCCCGAAGTCTCCCAGGATTTTTCTGAAAACTCATCTTTAGAAATGACAATAATTCTCCCGTCAGGAGCCTCCATCAAAGTCTTTTTGGTGGGAGGATCGAGAACTTCGGAGCACGTAAGATCGTCCTCTGGTTCTGCGTAAGCATCGCCTGAGCTTTCATATTTGACGGGAGTAAATTGACTTTCTAAAGTCTGCTGCGGTTTTAAGCTTTGAGTCCCAGTTTGCATCTCGTTTTCAAACGGCTGACGTATTACGCTGGTGGCCGCTGCTGCAGTAGCAGGGACACGATTAACGATCAAAGGCTCCGTTTTAACAACCTGCTGCTGCGTCGGCCTGTCCTCAGGAACGCGCCCCATCAGCAGCTGAGGCATTAGGGTCGTGGCGCGAGCAGCGAAGTTAAGTAGAGCGTCCGCGCCATCCACCATCTGCTGAAAGTCAGATGGCGACTGTTGCCCGGCGTCTCTGTAGGAATAAGGTAATGTTAAGGCTGGTGCAATGTTAGTTATTTGAATGTGCTCTTTCTGTTAATCGTCCAAATGCGTTGCAGAGTGGCTTACCCAGCTATGAAGTATACAGCATGTCTCGGTTCTAATTCCCTGAAAATATGGAGAAATACTAGAAACACTACTTCTGACACTGGCGGGTTAAGATTTTAAGAAATCTTTAGGTAGACACGCAGTGTGTCTATCAATACATGTCATAACATTCTAGCGAGAACTCGTTCAAAAGACGGTTAAGTGAACGGGCCTCTAAACACAGCCGAAGAAAACAATTCGTTGCGCGCGGGCACGGAATTGGTCGGTCAGGTGGCTCGGATGCATTTGTTTCATGATTCTCTATGAGCCATACGATTTTTCACTAAAGTTGGAGTTGAATTGGAAAATAAAGTGAATTGACGAAGAGCTTATGGCAATTTCTAACATTGCTCAGGGTCTCAGTGCTGGCTCACCAATACCTTAGGAATCCACACCCCAGATGAAAATGTTCATACACAGTATCTCTACAATGTAGCTAAGTAAATTCGTTGTGAGGTCCCATTCAAACGATTCGCAAGCCACACACGAGATTTAATTTCACGATGATTAACTCAGAGCTAAATATACCTACCCTGCATCGCTCTCGAAAGAGGCGTCAGAGAAGGCTTCATCTACGCTGGATGTAGGGGAGCTTGCGTCCTTCCCTTTGGTGAGGACACCCATGCGACCTCGGGCCCGGTCCCTGCCTGGAGGAGGGACCCGCGGAGGAGTGGGAGGCATTGAGGAACAGGGCGAAGAGAATGAAGAGGAGCACGGAGAAGAAGAATATGAAGATGCCGAGGAGTGGTGCGCTGCAGAAGATGCGATAGACAAGAACTGAGGACCGAGGACGGACTGAGGGGAGGACCGTGGCGCGTATCGCTGGTCATAGGAGGACCTGGCCACCGCGGCACCAACTGGTTGGTCATGAGCCTGTTGAGTAAAATTGCCAAACTTTTTAACAGTGTTCTTTTAATGCAAGGCTTAATTGGAGCTGAACATATATGTAATTATTATAAAATGTGTTTAAGGGTTGGCTGGTGTAAGCCAAATAAAAAACCATGGTTTAAAACAACCAAAAAACATTTTTTTTTGTTTAAATTTTTCGGTCTTTATTCAAAATATTGAAAAATAAACAGTTTTACTTCTAGTAATTATTAAAATATTTACAAAACGGAAAGGATGAGTTACTGTGTTTCTATTTAGGATTCTGTTTGATTGTTAAGGCAGATTGGGTTTACTATTCTTCATGTTTATCAAAAACCAATAACTTAAAAAAATTGTTTTATTTCAATTCATTGATGCATATCTAGTTATATTCTGGTAAGATAGCAGTTGAAAATTAGAAGTAGTAGTTATAGTTGCTATTAGATACATAGTGAGCTCAGGAGACACATATCGATTTCACTTTCTTCAGTTCAATACTCTGCTTTTAATTAGCTAGTAGCTAGCTATTCCTATCGATATTTCTTTGTATTTTCAAGTGGATCTAAGTTTTTCAAAGGATTGTATAGCTATATCACTTTCTTTAGTTCATTACTCTGTTTTCAGTTAGCTAATAGCCAGCTATTTCTGTCAAGTTGTGTTTGTAATTCGAAGTGTTTTCAAGTTTTTCAAAGGATTTTATATTGAAATTATAAACCATAGCATCCCTCCAGATTGGATATTAAATGTAGCCTTAGCAAATACTGGTACTCTGCTAAACGTTTTTCTTAACCCTTCTTCTTAAAATCATTCTTCTACGATAAGAAGTTCAAATGAAGTGACTAAGATTATTGATGATTTGCTGGCTACATGTTTACAAAGCAGAAAATCCATTAAATGTTGACTAAAATTCCTAGAACTAAAGAAAAAAAAACAAAATATATATAAAAAATAAAAACTGCCTTTTTTTGTTATAACAAAAAAAACTATGGTTATGGTTTTTGGTTGAAACCCCCCAAAAAACATGGTTTTTGCCAACCCTGAATGTGTCCTTAGAGACTAGGCATTGTAAGAAGATGATCATAACAGTTCTCTCCGTTAGCAAAGGTGTGTTGCAATCAGACTGTGTCATCCGTCTTACCTCAGCCTCCGATGCAACACAGGTTGGGTAACACCAACGACAACCTTAAAATTTGAAGGGCTATGATTTATGACCGGGGTAACACTGTCTGTGTTTACAAACACTGACTTTGTGTGCAAATATTGTAATCCAATGATGTATGAAAACGAAGGAAATATAAAAGATTAAACTAAGACTACAGTAGGTACTTTGAAATAATAAATATGACAACTGATCATAAAATGTAACGTTTTGGGAATGTCTCCCATTATCAGAGAATTAAATTGTGTTAACTTATAACCTATCCTAGCGAATGAAAGTTTTCTTTATAGTCAATCACAGCTAGAGGGGAGAACAGAAGTTATCAGGAGGGGAGGGGGGGGGGAGTCTAAAACGCAAATGAACAAAGCTACTTCAAGGGGTCGGAAGCTTTTGGTGGTAAAGTGAATTAAAAATCGGAAATTGACAGGTAATTCTCNGTTAACTTATAACCTATCCTAGCGAATGAAAGTTTTCTTTATAGTCAATCACAGCTAGAGGGGAGAACAGAAGTTATCAGGAGGGGAGGGGGGGGGAGTCTAAAACGCAAATGAACAAAGCTACTTCAAGGGGTCGGAAGCTTTTGGTGGTAAAGTGAATTAAAAATCGGAAATTGACAGGTAATTCTCAGAACACTCACTTCAAAATGTTTTCGCTTTCTATGGTGAACAGAAGTCTCGTCTTGCTGCCGAGCGGCGACGTCTTCTCTTAAGGATGACAAGGCCTCTGCAAATGAAAATGAATGTAAATTTGGATGCATAAAAGGTTCAGCATCAATAAAATCTAATTGAGAAGCAAAGTTATAAACACTATGTAACACCAAAAAGAAGTCCGTGTTAGTTTAAACTTCAACGGGCACGACAAAGGTATTTCAGAGAGGAAAGAAAGAGCCACGTAGTAGGGCGACAGATAAGTGAAACCCACGCACGAGCGTGTTCCCACACTGAATCAACCGGCATCAGGAAGGACTAGTTTAGGCTAAGGTATCCTATGTGGTACCCTGGAGCCCTTCTCCCCACAATCTAGGATTGGCGAACCTGACTAACCAAACCCTACAAGCTCATACTATTCCCTCTCACAGGATGCATGTATTTAAATGAACTGTATGCACTAGTCAGAAATAATTGGTCGAAAGAAATTGAAAACGAAGCTCAATACAGCACATCAACCGTAATGTACTGTATTAGAATGCTGTAGTAGTAGCAGTAGTTAAGTTTGCTAGAGCACCGTTCTGAACCGCAACGTGCCGAAGGTCCAATATTTTCTCAGAAGTTCTGCCGGAAGGTTTGGAGATGACAGCAAACTCACATGAAGTGAGACCGTGTGTCTAATTTTTTGGTCAGTGAGCTACTACGGGGGGGGGGNGAAGAAGGTGCAAAGCATCTCACAGAGACAAATGAGAAAACGTTAGACAGCAGAAAGGAAGACCTGTGCTGATGGCTCCTTCCGTGGCCTCGGCACGGGAGCAGGTAGGAGCCCCGTGAATTAATTCTGCCACTTCGACAGGAGGCACGGGTCAGAACCAGAAGTTTGGAGGACCTATCCAACTTTAGAAATTAAACTTATCAGCAGGAGATGTAGCCAGATGCAACATCCACTGCAGAAAGAGAAGTCAGTCACGATCCGTTGAGGTGACAGGGACAAGATATTCTGCCAGGGATAGAGTCCACCACAATATCATCCTGAGAGGTTAGGAAGCTAGATAGTATGGTCAAAGTCGTACATCGCCTTCAGGGACACAGATGTCGTGTCACTCACACAGGTCGGTGCGTCACAGCAAACTACGTCAGTCTAAAAGAGAAGAAATTACAGTACAAATGAGAGTGGACTAGCGGCGGACCGAATGTCTGATTTTTAACATTCGCGAATGCGAGAGTGAATATTTTGTTTTCATATTGGCGAATACGAATGCGAATGTTTACTTAAAGTTTCATTTCTCAAGCAATATGGCAACGCATTTGGATTCTAAAGTTTGGAGTTTGGACTCGGGAGTCGACTATTCGAAATTCGAATCCATTGTAAGAGTTTAACCATAGAAAATTCGATAGCTAATCAAAATTAATAAATATTCTTTGTTTCGAGGATGCGGGCCAAGGACCCACGCTTAGATAAATCTCACCAACCTCTTTACCCAACCACCGCCGTTTGAAAGAGGATTATTTACTAGTAGATTGACTATATTCACTAGATTGCAATCAAGCCATTATTGTTGTTGCAAGTACAAATAAAAACTTCAAGTATCTAATAGTTAAATTCTATTATTGGCACGTCGAACTTCAAAAATAACGATTTTCTGCTTCTTCACCAGTCAAGTTCCTTCGTGTTTCATCGCATACTAGGCCGGCACCACTGAAAAGACGCTCACTCGCAACACTAGTTGGCGGACAAGCAAGATAAGACCTTGCTAGCTGAGAAAGATAAAGATAAATATTCGCGTGCATCTTCTACTATTTCAGAGGATCTTCATCGGTGGATATGCGTAGCTTTTCGCATATCTACAGGCGAATACGAATATTGGAAACCATGCGAATATCAAGTCCACCTCTAGAGTGGACCATTACTCAGTCGATACGGCAAACTATCTACTCACCATAGCTTCTTACCCACTCAGTTTCACTTACTGGTTATGGCTTACCACTCACTCTATCTGAACGCTGAGTATCATGACACCACTCAGTAGCTATCGTTCACACGCCTACCTTAGGTTCCTAACATTGTTCCGCTCTATCCAGAGCCAGAGCGGCAGTGCACCGGAATAACATCTGCTGAGGTAACTTCTTTCACTGTCAGTAAATAGCTACGGACTGGAGTGTCAACGTCAAGTAGAGAGACTGGCGTATACGGCTCGACTCTTTTTTTTTTGTCATGATAAAGCTGACATGAACAACTATAACTAACCTTGTAAAGGCATCATGGCCTCGTGACCGTGTTTGAGTGTCAGCATCGCGTTGGCAGCGTCCACGTCCTCGATACCAACACCAGCGAGAGACCCCGCACTCGGCAGTCTGTCCATGATGTCTGAAGCGCCAAGCCGGGCCGCAGTTTCCCCTCTGTTGATGTCCGCGGTAGCCGTCGTCCCAATGCCGCCAAGGCGTTTGGCCAGGAATGGAAATAGATTTGGATCGGGTGAATTAGTGGCCTGAGAACTGTGGCCGACGTTTCTTGACATGTGAAGCTCGGGCGAGTGTGTGACAGGAGACCGGTACGCCGCCTCCACTGGCGACACAGACTCGGCAGCCACTCTGTAGCGGACGGGATCATAGCTGGGGACCGGACTGGGATGTTGTGACTCTCTGGCCGGTACCACACCGGCGGCAGAGTTGTAGCTCACCGGGTACTTAGCGGGAACTCCTGAGACTGAGGGGCTGCTGAGGCTGACCCGGTTTATTGGGGGCTCGTTTACCCTGCGACAAATTGAAGAAATGCATTACGGCACGCAGTTATTGGGCATCGCGTCGATTGCTGCAGGCTTGACTACTTTCTATGCATTACAGATGCTATAATATAACTGAAATGTCCTCAAAATGGAAAGTAGAATTCGCATAAGAACAATATGAGAACAAAACGACGGAGATTTACTGCTACTATATCTTATAGCCGTAATCAGAACACTCTGCTATTCAGAAACTAAGGAACATAGTCCTGAAAAACGTACACACATCTAGATTGATACGAATCGTTAGCGAACCATCAAGTTTTACGACATTAGGGAAAACGAGCTGGAACAATCGCTATAAAAATCTCCAATGACATGGTTATCATTTCAAAAGGTGTCTCAACACACGTTCAAAGAGTACGTTCTAGAGCACCTTTATGGACGAAGCATCTGTAGGAAATATCGGTGCAATTCCAAACAGGTAATAAACAAAAAGCTAATACCGCTGAGCGAGAAACCTAACGTTTTAGTCAGCTGCAGCAGAAACATGGACAAATAGGGGAAACAATAGTAAATTAAGCAGCATTTACTGAGACCTTGCTACATTACCTATCATGCTTGGAGCCGACCTTCTGTGTAGAACGGAATGGTTGCTATATTCATTGTCTATCGTATGACACTCACAAAAACAGGCCAAGCAAGACTGTGGTAATCTATGGGCGACTGTACTTCTGTTTTTCGTGCTTCAGATAATGAATAAATTAACCGATAGTTCAATCCTCCTTCTACATCGCAATAGACTATTTGAAGAGGACAAGGAAAGCCAATATATTATGTCGACAGAAATATGGAACCAATTGACGAGGGTGTTCTCACGCTGGATCGACGCGCAGGGGCACAGCAAGGGGGAAACCAACAGAAGGAAAAGTGACCAGCTGATGCAAAGAAACAGAAGAAACTAGAGTGGGCCCGAAAAGAAGACTTCCAGCAGGCCAAGCTAAGGCTAAAGTAACCCCAAGTCCCCTGGGGGCGCAATTGCTTATAACATAAGATGAGCAAACTTTACTTACACTATAGCTTAAAATCCATCCTAGGCTTTTAAAAAAGTTCATCTAACGCCACACCATTGTTATGCTCCGATGGTTTGCTACATATGATGTACATATGCTTCTGCACAACCGTATTTCCGTTCCTATGGTTAGCGCCAGGTTTCGTAGAAAGGCTGAACACCGACATACCTGTTCCTATGGTTAGCGCCAGGTCTCGTAGAAAGGCTGAACACTGACATACCTGTTCCTATGGTTAGCGTTAGGTCGCGTAGAAAGAGTGAAGACCTTTTCAGTTCCGCTGTGAGGATGGAAGGGCACTTTACTGAGGCTCTGCAGTAAGTTGGGGCGGTGTGTTGGGTCCACCATCCACAGCGACCCTTTTCCCAGCGCCTGCAAAAAACCACTGCGATTAAAAGAATGGCAAAGTGCAGGAGTGCAATAGAGAAAGCAACTACAGCGTTGCGCTCATGAAAATTTTTTACTACTACTTGTGCATTCAGGAAAGTAACAACGAGCATGGATGACGGGGGGGGGGGGTGAAATTGAATTGCACGGCAAGCCATAGTGACGAAAGGAAAGCGTATGTACTTCCAGTGCAAGGACAGTGAAGGCTATTGTGCAAAAGAGCACCAACACTTTGTTGCGGCTGTACCTTAGCACCGAATGAAGCGTTGATATTAGAGAACTGTGATGTTCCTCAAGCCAATTTGCAGATAACTTACGAAGGAAAGAAGAACACCAACTGAACAAATTATCAGGCGTCGATAACATTATTTGCGCGCCGCACGCTGATTACTGAAGTAAGCCTGGCACTGTAGATTCTATTATGTTTGAAGCCGATCCTTACCCAATTTTCTGTTTTGTCTCTTTAAAACTTCATTAATCGAACTCAACAACACAATCATCGTGTCAAAAATGCAAAAGTTCATAAGATGCTAAAGAGTTCATTAATGCCTTGCTTAACAAAATTCATACTCGCCAGTGTTTTTTGCTACGGCATTACCTATTCTAGTGTTTTCCTATTGGAAGAACAGACTTAGCAGCGAGGTAGCAGAACCCAGTGTTAATAGGGTGAAAAGCTGCGAGGGCTTTTTTGAGGAATAAATTACCCTAGTACTGGAACGTCTGAGGTGTGTTGCAAGCAGCATTTCTGGGTTACCGGTGCTACACCGGTGACCCAGCCAGGCGCAATTCGTGTCACAATCATAGCTTAAATTTCGACTGCGACACGGGTTACGGTGATGCAGGTCACCACGCACAAGTCTATTTTGAATAAAAACAGCACTAAGATCATGCAAATACGCAACAAATAAACTCCGTACACGAGAATAAGTAAATCAGATCAGTTATTTGGAACTATCATTGACATTTTATTTAAAATGGAATTTCAGTATCGTTGAGCTTACTCCGCTCATCGTTAGATGGCGCTCTAACAACCACTTTCCGGGTTACGGTAACTACTGCAGATGGCGGTAAAACTCAACACACGTCAGAGCTGCTTCAAGCGTAGGGCAAGCGGAATTAAGTAGGTAGATGAGCTACATCTGGTCACACTGCACTTATGAATCTTCGTCAACTTATGAACTTGGGAGTTCACATGAACAGTCGCCTCTACTATCAGGAATTGTGTTTCGACATCGTCCATGTCCTATCGAGAGGAACACTGCAAATGCAAGCCTAGCGGTGCCTAATTCCTGAGATGACAAAGTTCGCAGTCAACTCGACGTTTCACTAAGTTTGCTTAACAGTTTACAATTGCTAACCAGTGTATCCTTTCAGAATTAGACACACACTTATTACTGCATTGATGAGCCAGAACTCATCTGGGTCCACATCGCTCACAAGGACATGCTCCATCACCCGGATAGACTATAACGCTGACACACACATGCTGAATTTAGTCAATAACCCATTCAGAAAATTAAGCTAAGCTTTTGAGAGAGAGACTGCTCTGGTTCTGATGACTAAGAAGCGATACTGGTATCCGAAGTTACCGTGAGCACCAACAGGCTCAACCCCTACTCTCATGAAATAATCTGTATTTCTCGTAGTAATCAGGGTTGTGCAGTCGGATGGTTTAAAGTCCGACTTTCTCTAGAATTTCCGACTGCAACTCCGACACCGGGTCCTAAGGATTTTCCGACTCCGACTCCTTAACATAATTAACACTGAGCCAAATTAATAGCAAACTATCAACTGGGTAAAATATGAGGGAAAATCAGGAAGAGGCATGAAAATATCATCACACAGCTGAATCTCTATTTTACTAATATTTTCCTCATTGCTACTCCCAACAGTGAAAATAAGTGAAACAAATATCTACATTGTCTCGTAAATATTAGTGAATTGTAATTACTGACTAACTACCGTATGATTTACTAATTATTAGTATGTACTCCTAACAATGAACATCTTTAGAGTTAGGAAGTTTAAGCCTCTGTTTCCGAGCAGGACGAGATCACAGAGGAAAGAGCAAGGGATATATAGTATGCCAAGAGATATGGGGAACCCATGCACGAAGGTGTTCCCACACAGGATCAACGCGCATGGGAACAACAAGTCGGGAAAGAAAAGGAAAAACAGAATCAAGCATGAGCAAGTAGGAGTATGAAATCGGGAAGGAAGCAAAGTGGGCACGAAAGAGAGAAGTCTCGAAAGCCAAGCTAATGGCAACCCCCCTGGGGTTGCCTGGCCCCATAGCATAGGAAGGACGAACCTAGGCGCCACTCTTTTCTTGCTTTCTTTTCAACTCAACTTCAGATAGCTTACGACAATCCTTTCAGCGGCGATTAATGCAACTACTGTTGAGCACGTTAGGTTTGGAATATCACTCTTAGGTCTGACACATTACGTTAGAATAGTATTAGACGAGGGACATTCAAGAACTAAGTATTAGCTACTTCTTAGGAAACAATAGAACATGCTCTGCTCACGACTACAGAAGCCGCCGCCGTAGAGACAAAAATGAACTTAGACCGGTGAGTGCAGAAGTGAAACTAGTTACATCGGAGGTGGCTTCGACAAGTTTTGTGATAAATGTTGAAAAGTGTTGGGCTACGTACATTAGATATAAATTTTTAAATAGTGTTAGACGAGATATATACATTGAAAACTATGATAGGTTTCGGCAATCGTAGAGTAGGTTCCTGATAGAAACATCCCCGGCTTAACTCTGACATGAGTTATACAATATAAAATTAGTATAATGAAATTATTGTATCACAAATCACATTGTGAGAGAAGAAGATATATAGGTACGTAGCTATTTTATTGGCCACTTTAGCTATTTTATTGGCAACTTGAAACACATGAGCTCTTAATAAAAAGTAGCTTCACAGCGAGTGTAATTTCGATTAAATTGATCGAATTTAAAACTTTACAGACACAGGTACCAAACATTTGGAAATACATATCACCTTTGGTTATTTGAGTTTTATATGAATACCATAGTTGCTGGACTTCTTTGTGACGATAGTGACAACTTTTTCCTATTATGATGTTTCAAAGGAAATTCTGCATTACGTGGTAATTGTGGTATATGAAGAAATCTGTTCACTGGGTCTAGAGGAGTTGGAGTCGGGTGTTTACACCTTCACCGACTCCGACTCCATGTCACAGTAAAGATCCTACTCCGACTCCTCCCAAAAACCTCCGACTCCGCAACCCGGGTAGTAATAGCACTATTTGAAAAGTACATTGTTCACGCCTTCGTTTCCACAACTGAGGCGATTTAGCAGAAGAAGAAGCACGGACATAAAATATGTCCATAGAAAAGTGGAACCAATGAACGAAGGTGTTCCCACACCGGATCAACAAGCATGGGAACAGAAAGTCTGCAAAGAAGAGAAAGAACAGACGAAAGTAACATCAGTACGAGTATGAAATCGGAAGGAAGCAATGTGGGCACGAAAGAGAGACGTCCCGAAGGCTTAGCTGATTAGCTACTAGGGTAACCAACAGGATACCCTAGGAGCGCTGCTCGCCATAACAAAGGATGGGCGAGAATAAACTCATCTAACCGTATGGCCCATCCTGTGCCCTATGAGGGGCTGATATGTTCCATACACCGCGCTATGACAGAAGGGTTGAAGAGGCAACCCTATAAGGCCCACATGAAAAATCGATCTCTCGTAGAAACAGTTCTGTTTGAGACTTCGTTTACGAAGTGCGCGGGTCCCCATGAGGTTGAAAAAAGACACCATAATTTGGCAAGCAACACCACAGTGACTGTTCAGCGAGGAACTAATTTCAATTAAAATGTTCAAGCAAACATGCACACAAACTAGTCGAAATCGGAGGAAAAATTTATTCAATGTTATAATTAAACGTCAAAAAAACTAAAAATATCGATCACTGAGAAAGCAATAACCTCGAAAGCTTGAATGAGTACATAATTTAGTTCATGAAAGAGTACGTTTTCATACAGTGCTGCTACATGTTTTTTTTTCATCCACTACAACACGCCACGGGCCAGGATATCACCGCGTAAACACTACCATATAAATTTGTGTTGATTATCCAATGTCGCTCGGTAATATTGAAAAAAAAAAAAAAATAAGAGTGTGTGAAGGATATATGTAGAAGTGGAGTTTATGAGGCGTCTTACTTAAGTAATTGGATTATTTGGGTTAGGAAAGTTCACCCAGATGATGAGTTCAAATTTAAAAACACTAATGAATGGACAGATGGCGTCAACCATTGATAGCTGCCGTACAGTTACTATAGAACTTAGTTTCAATCTATCTTATTGATAACACTCCAAATATTTTTTTCTTGATTTGACATTGTATCGGTACTTCAAAATTGTACCTCCCTCCAGCTCTTAATGATTCCAGCAGCTAATCGTTAGTTTATAGCAAAAATACAAAATATAGTGCAGTAATTCAAGTCATTTTAGCCACCGGCTGAGACTGGAATCTGCAAATGCTTCGGATCACTGCCGTCCACAGGTATGGCACTCACCGGCGATTTGTCGACTTTCCTAAAGCATTTGTTTAGACTGAGGTTGTGGCGGACGCTGTTCTTCCAGCCCGCAGGCGCCGTGCGGAAGTATGGAAAATGATGTTGCACCCAAGCGTAGATGCTCTTGACAGGCAGGGCCTTCTCTTCCGAGTCTTCGATGGCCATGAATATGAGGCACGAGAAAGAATACGGCGGCTTGGAGCATCCATTTGTCTGTAATAAGAACAGCTTATTAGTGGATCGAGTATATAATTATGCTGTTAACAGTGACTTTATTACTTGCATAGCGCTTTAGGCAGGCAATGTGTCGACTGTACAAACATTTTATTCGAGCAATTCTACAAAGGTCTCAACTTGAAGGGGAACTCATCAAAGTGATTTTTTTCCAAACGGTCCCGACATAATCTAGATAGGTTTGCCTTAAACCAATTCTGAAGTGAACATATGACAATTGTGGGGTGACAAACGAAAGAGGTTAGCCCTGTGTCCGAGGGAGAGAGGACATGATTACCTTCCAAACGTCGTCATGCGTCATAAAGTATAGGGCAGCTGGCGCGCAATGAACTCAAAGCTAGTTGCTACACCTAGACCCTTAGCACTTGGTGGCAGCGCCTATACCCTTTGCACTTGGTGGCAGCGCCTATACCCTCAGCACTTGGTGGCAGCAGCTATACCCTCAGCACTTGGTGGCAGCACCTATACCCTCAGCACTTGGTGGCAGCAGCTATACCCTCAGCACTTGGTGGCAGCAGCTATACCCTCAGCACTTGGTGGCAGCAGCTATACCCTCAGCACTTGGTGGCAGCGCCTATACCCTCAGCACTTGGTGGCAGCAGCTATACCCTCAGCACTTGGTGGCAGCACCTATACCCTCAGCACTTGGTGGCAACGCCTATACCCTCAGCACTTGGTGGCAGCGCCTATACCCTCAGCACTTGGTGGCAGCGCCTATACCCTCAGCACTTGGTGGCAGCGCCTATATACTCAACCCCAGGTTGCTACACCGACACTTTCAGCAGCTAGTTGCTGCACCCAGACCATGGGCTGTACGGTAGTCCACTAGTTGCTGCACCCAGACCATGGGCTGTACGGTAGTCCACTAGTTGCTGCACCCAGACCATGGGCTGTACGGTAGTCCACTAGTTGCTGCACCCAGACCATGGGCTGTACGGGAGTCCACTAGTTGCTGCACCCAGACCATGGGCTGTACGGTAGTCCACTAGTTGCTGCACCCAGACCATGGGCTGTACGGTAGTCCACTAGTTGCTGCACTCAGACCATGGGCTGTACGGTAGTCCACCCAAAACTTTTACAGCAGGGAATCATGACCCAGAACTCACCTGCTGGGTGCTGGAGACGACAGGCCGAGATTTACTGGACCCCAGCGAGTAACCCTCGTTTGCAGCGTCCAGCGCGTCGTGTGTGTCGGAACTCTCGTCGCCATAATCGCTGGTGGGCGACTCGGCCTTAATCTGCCGCCCGCCATCCCTGGCGAAGGAGTGACGATCCGCCACGGGACGAAAGAGCCCGGCGTTCATGGGTGACGAACTCGATGATATTCTGTGGTTGGACGGGTGCTCCGTTTGGAAACTGGGTGACGAAGATGCAGAAATTGTCTTGTCAGAAGGACTTGACGTGCCTCCTGACTTCGCAGATGCCTTTACTGGAGACAGAGCTGTGCCTGCAACCAACGATATCAGTTAAGATATTGTGACGGTATCAGTGATACTGATAGCGCAGCTACACTGGAAATAGAGCAGTAATGACAAAGCAATGCGTCATGACTCGACACAAAGTGCAGAAATGAAAAAAGATTTCTATTGATAGACATTTCATACTCGTTCACCAAATATAAGTTCTGCCGCAATGTCATTATATTCTTTGGACTTGGGTGGTCTCTTTTCGGTAAGAACTAAATGCTATGCTCAGGGTTGGCAGAAACCATGTTTTTTGGTTCGACAAAAAAACACGTTTTTTGTTTATTTTTTTATTTTGTTGTTTTTTCTAGTTATAATAATTTTATCCAACATATAAAGGATTCTCTGCTTTGTAAACATGTAGCTAGCTAATCATCAATAATCTTAGTCACTTCATTTCAACTTCCTCCTGTTAGAAAATGAATTTAAGAAAAAGGGTGTTATGAAAAAATAGTCAGCAGAGTTGTACTTGTATTTGCTATGGCTGCATTTAATAGCCCTATCCAATCTGCAGAGATGTTATAGTTTATTACTACAATATAAAATCCTTTGATAAACTTAAAATACTTCAAATTAAAATTACAACTTGACAGAAATAGCTAGCTATTAGCTAATTGAAAACAGAGTAATGAACTAAAGAAAGTGAAATACTGTAAAATCCTTTGAAAAACTTAGAAACACTTCAAATACAAAGACATCTCGATAGAAATAGCAAGTACAATACATACTAGCTAATTAGAAGCAGAGTACTGAACTGAAGAAAGTGAATAGCTATATGCCTACATCCTTCTCATGAGCTCACTAGCTATCTAATAGCAACTATAACTACTACTACTACTTCTAATTTTCAGAGGTTGCTAGCTTACCGGAATAGACTAGATATGTATCTCTGAAATAAAACATTACAAAATTCAATAAGTTATAGGTTTTTAATAAATATAAGCAATAGTTGACCCTAACTCTCCTAACATTCAAACGGATTCCTAAATAGAAACACATTAACGCATCCTTTCAGTTTTGTACAAATTAAAAATTTCTAGAAGTAAAACAGTTTATTTTGCAATATTTTTGAATAAAAACAAAAATACGAATAAAAACAAAAAAAAATGTTTTTTGGTTGGTTTAAACCAAGGTTTTTTAGTAGGTTTAAACTGTTTGATTTAAACCAGCCAACCCTGGTTATGCTGCTTAAGCACTGCGCCGGGCAGAAAGTTTGCGAGTCCTTCAGTACTGTACTTGTGCTTAGGCCAGCTATCGGATGGCATGTAGCCGCAGTGTGCAAACGAGAGTTATTTACAATCCCATTGGTATGAAACTTAGAGGGCCTAACGGATTCGTTTCAAAGAAAGGCGGATCTTTCAAAGCAAAATATCCTATTGAACTGTGCTAACTCCTAAGAGCTGGAACTTCTGGATCTTTTCAGTGAATCCCTCCTAATGAAGGACTGTGAGAGGTAGGCCCACATTTGGGTGGTAACTCAATGTCAAGAATTTCTACGTCACAGACAGATAGCGTATCAGTTTTGAGGGACGAGTTGCAGCGTCAGGAGCTGTGCAGCCCAACGGCTGTGTGCTGACAGTGAGTTTAGCCGACGCAACCTCGTCATTTTTTGGCCTTGATTGAAGACATGGCTCCTGTCTCCGCAATACTGCAAATGCACAGAACAGCAGTTTCGTTTCAATCCTTCGCGGCAAGAGTTTTGATACAGCATAATCCTGGAAGGTCGTGGAGCATTGTATCCGAAAATAAACAGGGTCATGACAAACTTGTTCGACAGCGAATATGAATATTGTGAAGTAACTCTGGAACTTTATCGGCAAACCAAGTGGATGAGTTGCTATTGGTTAAATTAAAATTAAAATTAGTAGTCGCTGAAAGAATGGAGTCGTCTTGCGTACGGTGTCGTCGATCTCAGCATACCTAAAGCTAGAGTTTTGTCACAACAGCTGCCGTGTTTGTCAAGTTGAAGAAGGCACATTTGTGGGGAACGAGTACGCAGCTCCTGTTGTAGCTACAACACAATAGAGCAATCAGAGATGAGCCAACAGATGAGCTTTTACTTGAGGTAGAGACGAATGCAGAATATCTGCATGCTAGAATCATTGGCTAGTGAGCATACCAAGTTGATGTACTGACAGAGTGTAGACAAAAACATAGGACAACGCAACGCCAAAGAACAAGACACTCTGCATATCAGTGCTGGTACCAGAACCACACACACACAGAACAGAGCAGCAGTTGCCACAGAACAGCACGCTGAGCGCAGGCGCCAATTGGTGACAGCATTACGAGGTCAGCATACGAGATAATGTGAGAGCTCAACACGAGGGGCCTCAGCAGCGCTGGCTGAGCGCGGCTTGCACGAGATGACGTCCCGTCCGTCAGTTAGCAGCCACATTGATTTGCACCTATTATAATAATAATAATAATCTTTATTAAGTACTCATAGACATTACAAAATTGGAATGAAATATGGTACACAGGAGAATGTTTCTTATTTCTAGGTTACACACAGCTTGGAACAAAATCTTCACATTAAATAGTTACGGATGTAGCAGGGCCGATTAGACAAATACAGCCGCCTCCACGAGAATCCCGTTAATTCTTTGGTAAAATAACGGAGTAGTTGCAGGTGTAACATGAGCCCTCAAAATTAGGAAAGGAAGTGTTAGCTAACACACTGTCATTAGGGGCAAACCCACAGACCATTTTTAAGTCAGACGTACTCGCTCATACAACTATTTAACAGCAGGAAAGCAGCGTCAAGCACGAATTTTAATGATTATCAGTTCGACACATAAAATTTGTTTTAATTTTCCGCGTGCATTCCAATGTAGTGTTCATATACATAGGTATTGCGCAATCTTGACCAGGTTCCCGAAAATACTAGAACTGATTTTTTAAATTATCCAGGTTCCAAAGCCTCCTAGATTTAAATTATCCAGGTTCCAAAGCCTCCTAGATTTAAGACGGACGACATCATAGTTCTAACTGTTTCAAGTATCACAGGGCAGAATCAAGTTGAGGGATAAGAAATGTCAACTCCCAACAAGTACAGCAAGGCCGTACAGTAGTCTCACTACGGCCCTGGACTCTTTAATTAAATTTAGAAAAGCTGTGAACATGCAAAGTCCACCCAATGAATTTTCCGCCAATCAGAGCTTCCCTCAGAGTACATTTTTTTTCAGATCTACCCTCCATGGAGACGAGCTCAGTTGAATGGGCTTCTCCACAAACTTGAAGACTAACCTACTTTGACAGTAGAATGAAACGCTATTCTTTGGGCCAGGAGACAACCCTCGGTCACACACACTAAACCTGTAGTTGAACCAATACCTCAAATATCAAGAGGTCTGGATTCTCCGTTACGTTCGAAAGGACCACGAAACCCTTACCATTGCTTAATCAGCAGCACGTGACGAGGTAGAATGTATATCTGTTGCTCCTAAAGAGACAGGCTGGGCGATCATGCAAACACAAGATGTGGAGTTAGGTCCTAAAGATGTGAAATTTTCAAGACTCATTTATTTGGATAGAATATATCGGTCTGAGCCAATTGAGAGATTCCAGAAAATATTTCCTGCAGAAATTAATGCATGTTGTAATGACTAATAGGTGTTGGCCATGACATATTCGGAATTTTAATATTTATATAGACGGTGCGGCGCATAAGGCGTAAAAGGTCCTACACTGATTGCACTGCTTTGTCCACCGCACACAAGTATGCGTAGCACATGGCAACCGGCATGGCGTGTTTGTACTCGTCTACTCAAGGGGGTTAACCAGATTATTAAGCTTCCTTGTGTCTAATATGAGGTCAACGCAAAAGTTTTTTTTTTGCTGATTTATAAGAGAAAAATTTTAATAATATAAATTTATATCATGCCTTTTCTTATTACTTACATACAACATCATGAGTAATAACTTTTTTCGATTATTAGAGCATCATTCATATTTTTTTTTTAAATGTTCGCACACACCTTCATCCCATCTAGACAACGCATTAGACATGCTCATCCGATGAGCTTCATATAGGTTTCAGCGCAAGTGCGGCAGCACAAGACATTCAGAGTGCTTAGGGAAATGATACAGTGAAGGATACCGGGAGATGTTGCAGATGGTATTCACATTTTCGGAGAAAGTGAATCATCTTCCATCATGATAATACTCGCCTGCGCACAGCACCACGGATCATAAGTATCCCAGGTAGGAGAATTTGGTTGGGATGTGTTGCCCCATCCAGCATATTCTCCTGACATGGCTCCCTCGAATTATCACTAATTTCGAGTCTGATATTACGTGAAGAAATAGATTTATTTTTTACATCAATACCTAAAGACTTTTAAAAGTGAGACATTTATAAGCTCATTGACAGATGAATAATATTTTTAAAAAAAAACAGACAATTTTTTTCATTCTCAGTATCCAGCAAAAATTTTTGCACGGACCTGATGCATTGCCGGGCTTTCTGAGAGCAGAAGTCACAGCCCTCGCGTGTATTAATTGCGGCACAATGCCACAGCATACGACAAAGCTGTAATACATGCAAAGTGCGCGTTATCAGGCCGCCCCCATTGTCCGGCCACCGGACGCCGCTTTGTTTGTATGAGCTGGCTTTGGGTTTGGGGCTCTGGGTAGCCCCTGAGTTGGAGGAAATGCCACTCTAAAGGCGG
>LQNS02278160.1:11782581-11797923 GCA_001587735.2 Parhyale hawaiensis
AAAAACGACTTGTACTTATGTATTATTTTCACATTATTTTCAGTCCAAGCCGAAGCCTATAAGGCGCTGCGGCGCAGTCGAATACTAACTTGCGTTGCAATGCAATATTGGCGTACGCGTGCCCATGCTCTTAGTTTTATGCCTGTTCCTGTTCAAAATGCATTGAATACTGCTAGTTCACTCATCCATTTGCTTTAAAATAAACAAAAATTTCTAAAATTCATTCCCCACCGTCTTCTGTGTAAATACGATTGGAATTCAAATTTTGGAAATATACATTGCGTCTCTGGGGTGTTTACAAAATCATTTGATGGTTCTGTGCTTTCAGTGATCACGGTGATGCTGATCACAATGATCTTGATCACGATGATACTGATCACGATGATCATGATCACGGTGATGCTGATCACAAATATGGCCACAAAAAAAAGCCATATGTACGCGCTACGCTTATATCTTGTTAGCTTGTTGCGCACAATCAATAGGTAGGTACACGATACTCTCTAAATTAGAAAAGGTCTCCGAACAATTTGAAGTTGAAATGTAGGCTAGAAGCCCAATTGGAAATTTATGAGCATTTATGGGCTGCCTGTAGTATAAGAGTGAAAGGTATCCGATAACATCAGATAAATGCCTACAAATTTTCGATTGGGTTGCCGGAACAACTTGAGCGCTAGCAAACATATTTAAGCACTAACAAAAAATCTTTAGCACTAACAAAAAGTTTTAAGCACTAACAACAATTTTTAAGCGCTAGTAAAAATTTTTAAGCGCTTGTAAATATTTGGATGGTGCTTACAAGCATTTTAAGCGCTACAAAATCTTACCATTTTTTAAGCAGTTTAAGCAAAATAAGCTTTAAGCATTTATTTCAAGCAATGTCCGGGCTCTAATCATCACATAACGTTACCGCTCGTACAGCATCCAGCGCAAAATTACAGAATGAAAGAGATGCAAGAACATGATCAGGCAAAAAATTCTCCTTCTAACCCACTTGACAGCGGCAGGAGGCCCGAGCGCGGCCTGTTCCACGTCATTCCGAGCAAAAAAAACGCATGGCCCAGAATTCACAGCACAAAACTATGCCGCTGAGAAGCTGAGAGAGGCGAAGCACTGCATGGGAGAGAGAGGGGTCATGCAAAAAACTCCGGGAGAGACGAGACTTGGCGCGATGTGGTCACTTGATAAAAAAGAGATGCGGGTAACAATAGGGGCAGCAGAAAGTAAACACAAACGACGTAAAGAAACTGCCAAGTTACTTTAAAAAGAGGAAAAATTGAAAGTAGATGGTCAAGCGAGAGGGGCGTAGCGGACACCGCAGCGTAGGAAAGAGAAAGTCTATCAAAGCGCATGCAGTCAGTAAGCAGATTGGCACCATTAACTTCAAGGCATGCGTATAAAACTCTAATATCACGTACAAGTATCAACACCCGCATAATAATCTGGAAATAATAGGTAGGTATTCCTGGGTGCAGAAACAATCTGGAGACGAGAGCAGAATCCTAATATTACCATGGATACTGAAAACTAAGTTTCTGTGGCATGACGGGAACAAACGACGAAATGAGGGAAGTATTTTCAGCAACTGCTTGTAGCCGGTGGAGCTGAATCTTTCCAGATAATACGTCAGTTTGTCAGACTAATTAATTTCGCATTTACTTGGAATTCCGCGCATCATATTCACACTAAATAGTCAAGTAAAAAAAAAAACGTGCCCCATTTCAAAACTGCAGTACCGTTGCAGTCCGTGCGAAGTGCTAAATTCCATCACACGGTATTAGCAGCTTCGATATATGATAGATAAAATGTGTTACTTATCAACTCGCAAGTAGATATCAGTAAATCACTGCAAGCGAGCACTATTTCACCAATCGCGATCGATGGTCATGCGCATGTCGGTCTCCTGTTGAGCAGACAAAGCCAATTGGCCAATCATTACCTGGGCAGTGTCGCCCAGCATACCTAGCGTGGTATGGATAATAAAAAGCTCATGCGCGTTACCCCGCAATGCAATAGCGCTGTCCAACGATAAAGTACATGAATACTTCAGACAGGAGTAGGAATATCACGTAGCTAAGAGAGTACATCTGAAGAGAAAGACTCCTATAGGTTATCATGAAGACTACCATGATGAGTCATCGTCAGAAGGGTGATCACACACAGTCGAGTGCTCGTCAAAAGTTTGCGACGACAGTCAAGTATGATCGCAAACTAGGGGCGACAAAAAGAATGGAGTTTAGGGGCCAACCACGTTTCGCCAGATCTTTGCAACCACATGCACGCAGCCGTTGAGGGAAGCATCTGCAACAGAGCCCTCAGTGAACTCACTGAGTGCTGCGTGCACTCAATAAGAAAGTTAGTTTTTGACGCTCCGCGAAGTCCCCTTTGTTTAATAAATCGTGCTGTACCTTGTTGCCCCTTTTGAAGTCAATCTTGACCTCTCAGAGCGATGTTTGACATCAGGCAACTCTTTGCTGCCTTTCCTCTATGGTGAAATCAGCGCATACCGGTAAACTTTTTCACACTCGTTGGTCCAGCACCTGTTAGTCACAAATTTCTCAATTGCGTGACCAGCAGCCATTAGACCAATGATCGAAGCTGCTGTTTCTCATGATGAATTCTTCGGTTTCGGTATTTTGAGAGACAAAAACATATAAGCACAGGCGACTCGTCAAAGGAGGACTCACAGAGCGGGGCGTCACAAAAACTTTCAGAGTTCATGCCACTCTGAGGTTTGCCGAAGGCTCTGATATGTTGTAGAGGTTTCCCTCAACGGCTGTATGAGATTACACTGACAGACTAATGAAGATGGTTGACCACCAGTACACCATTCTGTTTCCGTCTCAAGTTTGCAACCACTCGGGACAGTGGTGACAAACTCTGAATGAGTACCGTAGATGGAATAAACTCAGGTGAGGCCACAAAAACTCGAAGTTTTCAATGGGCGGAAATACCTGCCTCTTTCAGAAACGTCACTACATCAGAAACTCTGCATCGTCAGCCAATGTTGCGCTGACAAACTGCCTTATTATACAGCCTTCTATTCTTGCAAGAGGACACAAATAACTCCGAACAATTAACAACGTTGAAAATAAACCATATCACCTGGATTTGGGCCACCCACTACCCACCCTTTCTGTTGGGCAAATCAAAGGCGGCATAAGCTCTGGCACATTAATATCTGCACTGCAGCTGGTCAGCCCGGTAGGCAGAGAGGCAGAGTAAGGTAGTGGTGACTGCAGACGCAGGGCAACACGCGCGGCTACGGACCAAACACAACGCTTCTCTAAGGTGACTCTATTGAACAGAGGTGTCGATCTGCACCATTGCATCAGGTCTCATAGCAGCTTCTGACTTGTCACAAGTATTCGCACACCTCAATGTAGTAAGCTAGCTTAGTTCACCGAAACTGGCAGTTTGCTCATTAGAGGTAAGCTACTGCATTTAACTAAATGTACTAGTCTTTCATATTTTCACCTATGCAGTCTTCCTCGCTGAATGGAGGCTCATTATTGGCGGGAGTTAACAGCGGTTTGTGGACAAACGTATATCGCCATAAATAATCTAAAATAAATATACGGAGTGTCGCTACTTTGCGGACTTCTGTATGGTTTTACAAACGATTAACAGCGGTAAACAAGAGATCAGTGTACATCAAGGTCGTAGGGATAAGTTCTCAAATCATTCACAGCTCATATTCGTTATTTGAAAAAAGTGGATACTTTAATACGTACGGACAGGGGTGTAGCCTACAAATCTGGATCAAGCCGGTAATATCAACAGAATGGAGTCACACATTACTCACACCATTAATCCACTTTACAGTTGCCCATAAACAGTACACGACAGAAGACAGACAGATTCTGATAATGCGACAGGTATCGGGAAGTCCACACACGATTGCGTTCGATTTTCCATTATGAGCAATGGGAAGAAAGTAGAATCAAGTATCTATGCTACCAGTTAGAGGTAGGTACTTCAGTTGTTGTAAGTATGTAGGTTAGAAAAAATTGGTAAGGCAGTGGCTCGCTTTCCACTCAGCGGGTGAAATTTCTCCTATGTATTGCATCAGATCAAGATGCAGAGCTCCACCAAGCAAGGACGTGAACAACCATCAAACTGTGCGTTATTAAACAGAGCGATTGAAATGTGTGATCCAAAGAGAAAAAAAAGGAGAGACGCGCGTGGAGCTTGCCAGACAACAAACTCATGCACGGGAACAGCAAACAGAACATTACAAAGTTGCAAAGATAGACCATTAGCAATTGCTCCCAGAGATCAGATAGTATAGTCTGACAGCAGCAGCATACCTACTGGCACACAAGCATACGAAGAGACTTCAAGAGAGGCTGCAAAATTTTCGTTTGAATACCGACGGAAAACAGTTCCGGCAACGCAAACAATTAAGATACAAGGGCCAGAAGAAAAACAAAAGATAACGCTTCATTTTAACAAGCGGCATTTACAGACATCCGCGAATAACAAACACCCACGAATGATTGATAACTTAACCTCCCTAGCATTGTATTAAACGGCCTCCTTCAAGGACGCTGATTGTAAATGAAGATCATCCTTTTATATGTATAAGCCCGAGCCAAACATCACTGCTAGCAGGAATGGCACGAGCTATGTATTTCTGAGGTCGATGCGACCACGCCGCACAAAAGAATCAAGACTAACTATTATAGTGTAGCACATAAGCTCCTTTCTTATTTTATAACAGGGCTACTGGAGTGTTGGTGCTGTACACGCAAAGAAATTTTGGAGTAAAATACAGGCAATGCCAAACATTTTACTTTGACAACACGCATGAAGCTTAGAGAGAACTATCCCTAGAACATAGATGTGTTGTGGTTTACAAGTAGTTGAGTTTGATGTAAACAAGTTGCGTAGCTGGAAGCAGCGCATATTTTCCATATGTACAGGATTTTTATGTTGCTTGAGGCAGAGAAGCAAATCAGGGTTTCCCAACTGGAGCGCATTAACCCCCAGGAGATGCGCGACTCCATCCAAAGGGGTTCCAAAAGCAGGTTTAAAAGTTTTAACTAACAGTATTACTGTTGAAACAAAATCTCATCCGTTATTGTTACAATAAAAAGTTATAGGCTCGATCTCACAAGACCTCAAATATTGTTGCGAAAGTTATAAACTTGTGCAGACATTAAATATAGACAGGGAGTCCAAAAATAAAGTTGGGAACATACAGCTGTAATTAATTTGAAGTCTTTCTTTTCTGCAAGCCCTGCAGCACACAAGGAAAGCCCGTACTCTTATTTCCTCCAAAGTTGCTTCACGAAATGTATCGACTGTATAAAATCAAGAGCATCTATGTCTGATAGCCATACACGGCACCGCTAGTTTTGTGCAGCAGCTAAGGAAGGACAAGCGTCTCTGGACATTAAGGTCGGAATCAATGTATTGATAAGAGAGCAGAGCTCCAAAGTGAGCTGATAAGCTGGGCCTCGCATCATCGCCATTTGGCTCTAACACACAGACAGAAGTCAAACCTCAGCAGTGGAACAGGAAGAGTAAAAAATTGCCAGCAGTTGGCTGTAGCCTGTAGCTGCAATTGTCGTCCTCAATGCTAGCGTCGCTCCACCACCTCCGTCACGCGACCGACCGGCACAGGCAGCAGCTACAGGGCTTCAGGCCAAGTGTGAGGCGCACTTACATAGTCCGAGTGATACTTTCTATTGGGTGCATCATTTCAATGGCAGTCTTGAAATAGAGTTTAGACATTGACAAATAGGTATAATTTTATTCAAAAGAATGGGACTCGCTAAAATTATTATGATTATTTTAATCAGGTTTACCCGTCGTATCATATATAAAGAATGCATAGCAGTTATCTACTTTCGCGTGGTATATTTTAGAAGTTGAACCGAACACAGGTAAGTTCAATTAGATTAGTAGTGGTCAATACGCTACTTCTAACACAAAATGAGGCGAAAAGCATCTCAAACCCCTGGAGGCATGGCTGAACGAATTCGCTCAGCCAGGTCGCACAGAGCTCAGAGACGAAAAACGAAAAGAGAAGAAAACAGAGGAAAGAAACACTCATGCGGAAGGTCCTTTCCGCGTCTCCCCACACGGGAGCACTTGCCAGCATTCGCCGGCCCACTTCGCGGAGTTGAAGGGGAAATATAGAGAACCTACCAAACCTAACAAGCTAACCTCCTCAGCAGACTGTGGCCAGCTGCAACTGCCCCTGCGGAGAAGGCACTCGGGACAACCCTCGCGCTCGTGAGGCCCATATATGTGCTGGCAGGGATAAGGGCCGCCAGAATATACCCTTGAAGGCCGATATGTTATAAACTGTAGATCATATGAGACGAACAATATAGCAGAAATGCGTTGTGTTGAATCTAAATATTGCAAGAAAATCAAGCCCAGATCCAGCATGCTTTATTTTTTCAGACGACTCAGGTAGGTTAATAATATAGAACAGACGAATAATCAGAGGTGTGCGCGCTACTGAAAGTAACTAGCGGCGCTAGTGCTAGACCTGAGACATACTAGCTGCGCTACCGCCAGCGCCACTAATTTCAAAACCTAGCGGCGCTAGCGCTACTTTTCGGCATATATATCTGGTACTTGTCAAAAATCTGTAAGCATTTATTTTAGTGCAAGGAAAAACATCAAGAGCAAGATAAAATATAATTTGAACTAGTGGACCCGTGCGTAAAAAAATTCACGCAATACTCGATATTTTTTATTAATATAGGCCTTTGCAGAATCTTCTCTGAATCGCTTCATTTTCTTACTTGATCCATAGTCGTACTGTCAATCTTCGGTCTTCTTTTCTTTGACTTGCCGTTTCCACATTTTCCCGCTCACGCTTATCAGATCAACAGCTTTCATTCACTTCTGTAAACTTTCTGTTTCACGTCTTTCTTAGTTGTATCGCATAGATGATTAATTTCTCTCCATTCGTAGCACGTCTTCGCTCTTAAGACTGTAGTAGTCTCGTACTTCACTTCAATATAGTGAGAGGCAGACGTAAATCTTGAGCAAAACACTACAATAAACTTGAATGTAACTCCAGCCAGTTTGTATACATGCAAGCGCTCCGTAACCAAGATACGATCTTGCAAACTTAAATATCTGCTTCACTGAAGTGCTGAAATTTTTGGGCTATGAAGCAATGCTCGCACCGTCAGAGAACGACAGTGTGAGGGATGATAAGCATGATGTGGAGCTGGAGGAACACATGGTAATGGATAGAAATACATGGAATAGAAAGATCTGCTTTCGCGACCCGCTTTGAACAGGGATACCTAACACTACTGTATAAGAAGAAGAAAAAAGACAGTAAACTAGAAGAAATAGTTGTCTACTACGCGTGACGAATCATCATCTCGTGAGTCTTCCGTTGGTCATCTGCCGAATTTACGCGTCGTGACCTGAGAGAAAAAAGTTTTAAAATCGGACTCCAGAAGCTGCATATATAGGTATTGTTCCGATTTCAAGAAGTGTTTCAAGCAAGACGTGTCTTAAGATAAAGGGATAAGGATCAGCCTGCACCATCTTCTGCAACCTGGTAATCGATTTACAAAATCTGCAGCCTGGCCTATTTATCGCCTATCTCGTTAAGAGCGTGACACGAAAGATGCCTACATATAAATATATAAACAAATAAACACACGACGGTGTTTATTATATTGCGTTGATTGCATTGCAAATGGAAGAAATCAAAGAAGGAAGTGCTTTACTCATCTTCCACATAATGAGAAGATACATGGAAGTAAGTAATGTACTATATACTATAGTATACAGGATGTTGCAAAATTCTTGGTACAAGCTTCGGCTATTAGCAGAAAATATCATTATTAACACCTTTTCAGCAATAAAAAAAATATTCGAGAAACCCTTAGTTTGTGAGATAATCATGTAAATAATGAATACTGATTATTAGTTACCTACAAAAACTACATGCACTCCGCTCATTAATACACACGAGTGTAGTTCTAATACTCAATGACAAGAGATAGTTTTTATTAGCAAGGATCTTATGACAGTAACTGCTCAAAATGTCTCCCATGAACATTGATACATGCACGACACCTTCGTCAAAGATGCCATAGATATCTCCAGCAGCAACTGCAATTCAGGCGAGAAGGTCTTCTTCCGACTCGAAAGGTGTGTCACAAGAGAAAAATCTAGCGAAGACAGATCAGGTGATCTTGGTAGCCAGGACACAGCACCATTATGACCAATCCATCGATTTGGAAATAGAAGGTGTAGAAGACGTCTCACATTCAGGGCATAATGTGCTGGGCTCCATCGTTTTGAAACCAAGGTCTTCTTCGAATATCCAATGGCCCATCACCCAATAAATCCTGAAAGACTTCTTCAAGAAAGACTCTGTAAGCATTCCCAGTGAGACGCTCTGACAAAATGTATACATATATGGGCCAATGATTTGATTGTGAACGATACCTGCCCAAACATTGACAGTATAGCGATGCTGGTGGCGATATTGCTGGATGACATGAGGGTTGTTCTGCTGCCATACGTGAAAATTATGAACATTAGAAAGTCCATCACTGGTGAAGGTAGCATCATCCGTGAACACATGTTCTGCTAAAAAGGGATCTTCTAACTCCTGATTCAAAAACCACCGCGCGAATCGTTCACAAGAAGCATAATCTGTGGGAAGTAGATCCTGGTCTCTGTGGAAGAGATGCGGATGACAATTATTCCGATTTAATACACGCCGCACTGCAGTATGATCTTGAATTCCCATAAATTTTCTAAGCACAATATCTCATAAAATAAGCGTTTTCGAATTTTTTTCACGAAAAAGTGTTTATATTGATATTTTCTACTAGTAGCTATCCGAAGTTTGTACCAAGAATTTTGCAACCCCCTGTATAATGTAAAAATTAGCGACTGGCGCTAGACATTGACTAAAAACCTTGCGGCGCTAGTAGCGCCGCTAGTGATTCTCAAACCTAGCGGCGGTAGTGCTTGCGCTACTAAAAAACTAGCGGCGCTACTAGCGCGCACAAGTTCTAGCGTCGCTAGGCACAACCCTGCGAATAATAGCGCTGTACCACGGCTTGAGTTAAAACCATTGTGAGGAGTTGCAAACTTTTAACGTTCTGTACCGTAAAACAGAAATGAAAAACAAATAGTAAAAATACAATGGCGGGTAGAATGTATAAGACACAGATCAGATACACAGCGAAATTCGTACTAATTACTTAAAACAAACGTTTATAATGATAATATATGATTTGTAATGGCATTTCGAACGTCAACAGAGTTGCTTGTCGTGTTCATTTGTTTAATAATCTTTGCATCTATATAAGATCTTCCTCATTGTCTGCTTTGTACCAGCCTTCATATTTCACAGATATTTCCATGCGTCTTTTTTTCGATATGTCTCCCTCTTTTTTATTTTTCAATAAAGAAGCTTAAGGTTGTACCTCTGCACAATTCCAAGACCTTCCAGCCGGCTCCACCCGGAACTTTTGATTCAACAATGTATACTTTGTTTACTCTTTTCTGCTGTACCTGCATTGCACATGCAGTGAAAACAATTCTCAAGTACGCTTCTTCTATCAATAGAACTATAACGTATTTGAGAACAAAACAGAATAGTTAAATATAACACAGCAGATGGAAATTATCTATGCACGTCACACTAGTGAGTAACTTAATGGGCTAGTAAGGAATTAGAGGACAGCACCTATTCCTGAACAAACATCACATCAAGTATTCAGTAGAAGACGAAACAGACAATGACTATAAAAAATACCGTAGTAGAAGCCTTACTTAGCATGCTCGCAGAACAAAAAATCTCACCATAACTATTGTACCACGACAATAACAAATAAGACAGGTGCCATGGAGATAAAATTGTAGCCTAGAGTACATGCCATACCTAGTTTAAATCAGGCTGCGATAAAGCCTAGTAATACTGAAATTAATGCTAGGTTAAGAAAAAGGTTTAGCGAGGTTGTGATAAAGTTCCAGGCAGCTTGCGATAAGTTCTGACCAGATTACAATAAAATTTGAGCCAGGTTCCGGTAATGACTAGAGGCGTGTACGAGTCGGTGCCAAAATTATGCAGTCGAGACTTGAGTTGCCGAAACTGCAGACATGTGCGCTGACTTCGAACCGCTGGAACGAGCTTCAAGCACTAACCTTTAATCGGTTACCCTTGAGACCTACAGAAACTCAATCCTGCTCCGTAAAATGGAGTTTTCAGCCTGCTCAACATAACGCGTTGTCTTTATTACTTACAGCACGACTCAAAAAGGGTAAGCCAGAGCTTCTGACAGGAGTTTCGGACAAGCTAGGCCTCGAAAGCTTAATTTCGGCGCCCAATTGAACATAGATTAAAGGTTTAGCCATGCTTCGATTAAAAATTAAAAAGGTTGCAATAAAGATTTAGCTTAGTTACGACAAGTTTTGGCCAGGTAGCGAAAAAGTTTTTGCCAGTTTGGTATTGAGTTGTAATCAGGTTGCAATAGTTCTTACCCGAACGCAAAAAATTTTCAGGCAGGCAGCAATAATGGCAACACTAGTGAGCTCAGGATAAATAGGTAGTTTACGTTGGCGTACAGCATCGAGGCTGTGCACACCCGCACAACTTCGTTTAAATGGGGTTATGGGACAGTAAGACACGGTAGTTTGCTAACTTTACCGACACCGGAAATCAAAAAGATTTAACTATAGCTATCTATTTTGATTTTAGGGACTACGCGAGCAAATTTTTCTAATAAAACCATGGGAGGAAACCAGTTGCTCCTACTATCAAAACATAAAGCGGTGTTTAAAGAGAGAAAAACGAAGGGATACGTAGGAACCCACGCATGGTCACAGCAACCTTGGAAAAAAGAGGAAATTCAACAAAAAATCATTAGGACCAGAAACAAGGAAGGAAACAATGTGGGCACGCAAGAAAAACCGTCACGAAGGCCAACCTGAGGCTAAAGTAACATTTTGCAACCCACGGAGGCACCCACACGCTATACGAGCGCGAGCAGAAAACTCAGGCGTATGAATTAATGTGCCTATTCAAAAATTCAAGGAAATGTACTATCACTATACAGTGCAATCTTTCATCGTGTTTACGCACGTCTTCCACTAGTGTTGCACCGTACATCTCGCCTCGATCAATAAATTTTATCTCAATGATCAAAAATTCATTAAGTTCTTTAGTCAAAGAATTTTACGGCTCACTATTGGAATATATTTCAGTGTGTTGGGGTCGTAGCTCCGTATAGTGACATTACTGGCACTGCAGCCGGCGAAGCTACGGCACTTCGCACACTGACACTTCAGAGTATTCGCGCCGTAGCTTCTGCAGCTACCCACTGCCGTCAGCCGAGCTGTAGCACCTCATTCAACAGACAATCACATATCTAATTCAGTTGTACCACGGCTCCCCCCGTATTTGTTTTGGTTAGGCAGTCAAGGTAACTCTCAAGTGAAGAAAAAGTATTGCGCTGCAGAGAGAGCAGCAGCAGAGGCAGCCAACGATCCAAGGTCACGAGGAGAATATAAGAGCTGCAGGAAGACACGCTAAAGGTACCTCACATTGAGCCGCCAGCCTGCACAGACGAATCGACCTCAGACAAATCAGAGATGATCGTAGACCTAACTTACTCTGTAGCTGCTACAGCTGTTTACGGTTGCCAAAGACCGTTCCGAAATGACCAAAGGCGCAAAGAAATTGCTGCTCGCATGTGTCACAGCGCGCAGTACATCGACCGAGAGGTTGACCGATTAAGTTCCTATCAGCAACCAATCTTAGGGCCAGAAAAATAAAGCAATCCTTATAAGAGGCGCCGTGCAGGTGCCGGGCGTATGCCACGTGCAAATTCTGACTGTACTTCTACTTCATCAACATGATTGGCTATTGCTTCATACGTCAGTTTCAGCCTCCCACTGAAGACACAGCAACGGTGCTCCAAGAGAGGAAAAGGAAGGGGCATGTAGAATGTTAAGAAAAACGGGGACCACGCACGGAACACCATTCTAGATGAGAAAGAAGAGGAAGAATAGAACAATAACAGCAGAAGAGGGAAAAATAGGTGGGTATACCTTAGGTTCAACAGGGATATTTTGACAAGATTCAAGTGAAGAGCTGTCCTGGCTGAACTCGGTCACCATTAGGAGGTCCAGCAGCGAGTTACCTCCACAGCTCACGTAACAGCCTCTTTATTCGTTCATTATGAGTCCAGTAAGATTTTCGACTTCAGAACTTCAATATATCGGACATATTGAATATCTCAAAGCAGTTTGCGTATCTGCCTTGCGCCCCGTACAGTATACCATTTAGAATACTTCATTGCAATGCCTTGCCGCCATCACTGGCAAGAACTTGTATAGCTGTCGCTAGTACGTTGCGAGTGTCTGGCAACAATTTGTTTATTTACATTAGCCTGTTAACGGCTAGCGTCGACCTCCCATTTTGTTCCTTGATGGCTTTTTGGATCCCACTAGTTGTGGATAGGGACATCTATTAAGCCTCAAATAACTAACTAGTTTTCAAATTATGAAAAAAAAAGACCTACACAAGTTCAAAAATGAATTTAAGACTTCTGGAAGTAAGCCCGACGGGCATGCAAAGTCAGGCTCACTCGTAATTGTCCGTTAACGGGTCATGAGTGAGTGCTTCCACGATTTTTTAAACAAATGAAATAAAATCGATTAACCGCTTTTGGATTGAATAAATATGATGGGAAGTCTTTTTTGATGGTATAATTCTTGCAGCTCTGCCTCGAATTTTGGCCGTAAATTATCTCAGGAGAGCTTCCATGTGTTCTAGGTCTTTCCTGTAGCTTGACAACCAAAGAGATTGGACAGTATTCTATACCTTGAGTAGCACCAGGCGTTTCCATAAAGTGTAAAGTGAGTATTATATTTGTGTCTCGTAATGAGCAACTGAGCAAGTCCGTTTCTTTGCTACAGTTACAGCTCACGTCACATGGTGCTCAGATGTAGCGTTACCTTACATTCTCACTCAAACGTGTCTTGAAATTCCCTTTTTTTTAATTCACTGCTACCATTCTTCGTCTATTCTGTCGATTAAAAAAAAAGAAATGAGTTTTCTCATATCGTATCAGTTTGAATTGATTTTGTTGCATGTCATATACATGCGCAGGCTCCTGAATCAATAGTGACTAGCGAGAAGTATTGGTAAACTCTCGCTGGACAGTGCATGCGTCCTACACTGCTGCTAATATTCGTGTCATCCGCAAACGAAGATGGAACTGTATATTTACGTTGGTTATGCCACTGACCATGGCGAGGAAGAATATAGGACCAAGCAGAGTGCTTGGTGAGACTCATGTATGCAAATACTCTGCATTTGCTGACATTTGATCAATTCTGCTAGCTTTTTAAGCAATCCAATCGTATCCCATGCAGATTCCCAAATACTATATCTACACTTCTTGATATTTCACCATCTCTCGGGAGCCAATTTGGCTACCAACCAAAGAAATTGTAAATGTTCACCAAATGCTACAAAAGAGTAGGACGTCTAATTTTACAATGACTAATACATGTGTACAGTCAGCCCAAAACACCAATTTCATACACGCCACGCAGATAGAGCTAATCTCCATTTTATGTTATTAGCACATTTTACTGTCATCAATAACTAAACTACCTCTCATCATATCAACATTACGGATCAACGCTCTATTTTTCAAACAGCCGGATGAAATCATCAAATCAAATACATTCGTGATAGTGGGGCACAAGGCAAACATCAGCCGCTTAAATTGCAGCGCTACCTGCCAAATTACGATGCTACATAGTGAACAGCTGACGGTAGGTACTTGCGGCGTGGACCTCACCACGGCACGCTGGCGCGACATACTGTACTGCCCAGCGCAGGACCTCACTACGGTGTAACGGATGCAGGTCATGAATTCAACGGACACAAGAAACAGAAAAAAACGTTCGTGTTATTACAACAAATGTCAGACTGGTATCAGTAGGCAAAAAAAGCAACATGTGAAACAAGAAGATCAGTAATAGAAAAAATCTCCAGAATCAGCGTGACGATATTCTTTCTCGGATGTCTTCAATCAATTGGCAACGCCGCCAAAAAATTTCAAACTCAACAAATGAAGCAGTTTACTGTGATCCACTCAGCGACTGCTGCAGGGTCCATGAGAAGGAAACCCAGATACTATGAATTCCGGACCTGCATGGCGTGAAGAATATTTCTTATAACAACAAGGCAATTGATGAAAGCTGTTATGGTAAAATAATGGGTAAGAAAACAGGCGGACTCATGCCAACATGCTCACATCAATAAAACAGTAGGGAGACAACAGAGCAAGTAGACAGGACGAAGAGGTGCTCTCATGCTAACATGTGCAGCACGTCAATACAGCAGTTGGGAGATGCAGCAGCTGCCTATAGAGCGGGAGAGCGAGACCTTCTATTGACTCTAAAGTGCGAGTGTGCAGCACCGATCCATGCTGCCCGTGTCAGTGTGGCCATGCAGTTGTGGCTGCCACGCCAGTGTAGTCATACTGTCACTTCACATTAGCTAAACTGCTGCCGCAGTTTTGGTCAACATGGCTAAAATAATGTTACCACAAATCGCTGCTATCCACACACACGTTACTCCTCTGCTCGTAAAGGAGACCAGTGTCATTCAGCAGATCGACAGCGATACATACAAGAGTTTACTGGCTATGGCAGACGACGCTGAGGTCGTCACCGTAGCCCAACAGACTAAGCAGTTTCTCAGTTTTCGGACACAGGTGCGCATGGTGTGCAGACGGCAGGTCCGGTAAAGCACCGCTTTCACTGCTGCCACGGAGTCGCTTCACTTGAAAGTCCACAGGACCTGCGGGCCTGCCACACCGAGAGGCTACGCAGGAGGCGGGCTTCGCAGCCCTGCACTTCCCACTGTCTTGTTACAGTACAGGCGCATGCAACAATGCCCTGCTTAGTGCTTGCCAAAGACAAACATTTAATTCGGTCAGTTTAGAGTGAACTTTATAATTAGAGTCCGGATTTATTACAGTTTCCACTTTCCGGCGTTAGTGCAATAACTACAATAAGTCCAAAAACTGCAACGAGAGCTATAAATGCAATATATTAGGCCGTGTTCACGTGTCCCTCATTGTAACGCGTTCACTGAAACTGATGGACGCGGCGCGTTGATTTTGAGAGAAGCAGCTGTAGCAAACGCGGTAGACTAGAATGAAGCGTCATATTGTGCACTGTAAATCTAACTGTATTGTCTTTAGACTTTTTTTTTATTTCCTGGAATATATGTCCTTTTCTCTTTCACTCTTGAAGAGGGCTAGCTGGCCTATATCTTCTAAATTTCACATCCCACTTTTCTCCCTATTTTGA